>VYXH01000749.1:123138-205195 GCA_013397275.1 Burhinus bistriatus | reverse complement strand
TTTTTTTTTTTTTTTTTTGCTTTGCTCAAAGTGATGGGAATCTGCAAACCATAAGGTAATAGAAAATAGAGGGGAAAGCAGTACTTTTTATGCCAACTCTCAATTCAGTAGGATTGCCACTTTATCCAGTACCAGGTTTTTTTTATCTAAATTGCCATGTATGTGGCTGCTTGGTGGGCAGATGGGCGATCCGTGTGTTTGTATCTGAGAGCAGGCATTGTATGTCTGTCTGCTCTTTGAATATTTCCTTCTCCAGAAAAGGAGGTGACACTTTAAGAGAAATCATGATTTTCTGAAAAGAGCCACAGGGCAACTTTAAGTCCCACGGGACTCAAAGAGATCAGAGGAACTGGAGAAGGGAAACAGCGTTTCTGGCACTTCCCACAGCAGATCTCCGTTTCGAGGCTTCTTATTCCCACTCAGGTGTTCAAGATCCAGGTTGCTATTTGCACAGCACTGCCATTGAGATAACAAACTCTGCCAGACCCAGTCACACAAAAACATAACGTGCAATTTGTCAGCCTCCTGGCAGCTAGCATTCTCAGTGCTCGGATAACACTGCTGCATTGCACACATCCAGCACCTCATTCTCCTGCTGTAAGGAAAGGACTGGAAATGTTTGAAACATTTTAAGTGGTCGTAGGTAAGGAGAAAAGTGGATAAAATTTAGGGCATTGTTATGTTGCAGCCATGGTGAGAATCATTGTAATATGGACATATCTGAGGTAGCTTTAAGTTACTAGACATCTCTAACTGTGACAGTCCAGAGCTCGGCAAGGGCTGTGAAGCCTGTTGTAAAATCAGAGCAGTGTCTATGTAGATGCTATTAGCACCTTGAAAACTAATGCTGGTATGTCTAGAGTGAGCACAGAAAAAGATCAAGTCTGAAAGAAGAAAAGTTCTGAGTCTGAAAGAGGAAGATGCAATATGCCAAAGTTTAGGTGATCCTCACTCCAGAAAGAGTTATTTGGGAACAGGTTAGAGCTAAGATGTAGAGAACAGACCATGGAGAGCAATCTTGTAATGGGTGAGAGACAGGTGAAGTGACTCAGGAGAGCCTCCACATCGAGCTGGAGATCATCTCTAGCCAGTTTCTATTGATCCATCCTCTGGGTTACTCACTTCCTCTGTGATGATCCACAATTGCTTAAAAGGGATCATTTACAGCAGCAAAAGCTGAGTGGAAAAAGGGCATCAGAATCTGACCCTGGTATTTGCATCTTAATTAGGAAAGTATTGTCCAACCCATGAAGGAGGTTGAAACTGTCAAATTTTCTTTGGGAAAGAAAGCACACCCATGTGCTGCTCATAGGCAAGCTCACATACTTTGGAGTTTACAATGCCAGGGCGTGGAAAGTAAATGCCCCAAAGTTTGTTGTTGATAAATGATTGTGCTTCTGAAATGGTAATACAAATGCACTGAGTCGTGAAATACAGCTAATGTAATTAATCTTGCAATATTGTAAATCTGTTGGAGACAGATAACATGAGAATTTTGCTCTACTGTTTCACACTACAGCAAAAACCAGTAAAGTGGTGTTCAGAGGGAAGCCTGGAGCCTAAATATTTCCAGGTGACTTTGGTGATTTTAAAAAAAAAAAAATCTGTTTACATAACCTTCCACAAAAAACATACATTATGCATAACACCATCTTGCTCTACCCTAGAACTGTTACAAGAACTACCTGAAGAATAAAGATATACTCTGTATTATGTTCATTTTTTTAGAGGAAAGTTAAACAATTTTACGAACATCTGAGGGCTTCAGAGATTTGGGGGTTGGTTTGTTTGTTTGCTTGAGTTTTGAGCCATTACTGTTAGAACGTTAGTAACAGCAACTATTCTCCAGTTATGGATCTCAAAATCAATGACCTCTGTTTATCTGAACTGGATTTAGGGATATATCAGTATATCTCACAGTCAGTAAGTTCCCTTATTTCCTGCATTGCAAATTACCTTTGTGGGACTCCTCTTGCTGATAGCCAAGAGGAACATCCAGCTACTAGCACAAAGGTTGGACAACTTTCACCTTCCCAGCCGTTGCTCAGATCAGAGACAAACCAGTATGAAGGAAACTTTATGCTGGCATTACAAAGGAAACGTGCTAAAGAAGCCTGATGCAAAGTGACCTTAAAGCTCAAATCAGCTACAATATGGAAATAAATTAATCACGCACACAGATACTTCATCAAGCATTTTGAAAGACACACATGCCGTGGCTATGAGGTGACAAGACAAGTCCACACCAGGAATGCAGAGCTCTGAGTAACCTAGAAGGTAACCAACCTCCAGCACCAGCTGGGGGGTGCCCCACATGGATGGATCTGGGGCTCCGAGCAAGGGGATCTTCTCTGAAGCAAGGTCTTGCTTTGGGTCTGTCCCAATCTGGAAAATTCTTAGCCCTTCTGTGCCACTCCTGATTCCCAGTGCCACCTTCTTTGCATTGCAGAGGAGGCGAAGGTTTACTGCTTGGTGTATCTGGATTTCAGCATCTAAAACAGCCTTTGTGTTAGGGAGAGGGGTGACAAAATGGTAATTGTTGTACAAGCTCCAGGAAGCTGGCCATGACAGACTAATTAACAGCTTCTAAATGCCTAACATCAGGTTGACCACAATATTGTCATATAAAAAAGTGACTGAAACACAGCACTATTGGGTTAAATTCTTATTTACAAATATTTTTGCTTGAAAAGCTTTCAGTTAATTGGAGCCAGTCAATTATTCTGACTGAGATCCATTCAAACAGCATGGTGCAAAGGAAGGGATTATTGTTAATTGGATTGTACAGACATGATGACGCTCCTGACGAGCTACTACATTAAGATGTAGTGTCAACCCCAGACCCAAAGCAACTAAGAAGCTCTTCCGTGAAACATCACTTTGCAAACGGAAAGGATTGCCTCTATAGTGATCCATATATTCATACACACTCCCAACTCAGCCTTACAAACACATTTTTGTAAGCAGCAAAGCACACTGTGTGAAAGGGGAGCATCACGGCTATTGGCATAACTTTCACATGACTAAGTCATGATCAAGAGATGGTCCTGCTCAAGGCCTTGTTTCAGACTATTTCTAGCTCGGAACTGATTTTCAGCACAAGTCTGTTATTTCCACAGACCCCGAGCTTGTGTTTTGGGCATAAGCTTTAAACAGGCTTGAGGTCTGCATGTGTTGATGAACTCCCTGTAGCTAAAGACAAGATTTAGCTATCCACGTAAACATAGACCTCAAAGAGTCAGGGAGGCTGAACTGACTAGTTGTGACTTTTTGCTTTTTATATTAGGTCTAAATTTTGTTTCTAAGATGTCAAGAATTGTGTTGCAGCCTCTGATACAACAGGGGTTGTCTTCTGTCTTGAATCCCCCGTCACACTGGATTGATTGACCTGAGTTGTCCTCAGTTGCATGGATGAATCTTGACTTCTGAAACTGAAGTTTCCAGATTGTGTAAGAGAAAGCAGACAGCTTCTGCTCCAGCTGGTTTTGTTCTTCAAAGAGGAGGTCCTGGGTATCCAGACTGAGTAACATCTTATAATGATACAACCCTTACTTAGGAATCTCTCCCATCACATTTCCTCCTTTTTAGTTTCGTGAAGTCTTGCATCTCAGCTCTACAAATGATACGGGTCTGAACCAGATAATTTCTGAAACCTAGTGACACACATTCTTCAAGAAACAGGTGTCTTAGGCCTGCTACCACTGCCAAATAAAATCTTCTCTAGTTTAACCCAGGGCACGTCTTGTCAGTATAAAGATGTTCCTGAAGTAGCGTGAAACTGGGTAGACATTGCTCTCCCTACCCTGACTATATGCACAGAAACAGGGCTGTGAGCAGAAACAAGAAAAAAGGAACAGGACTTCAGGTTGGATCCATGCCACTTCAGTTCTTGGCTCTTGTTTTCAGCCTCTTTGTGGTTGGTAAAAGCTGAGCAGCCTCATTTTGGGATGGACAACGGAATTCAGAGTACTGCCAAAACGAGTTGCATTACCAGTCCCAACCTGTGTTATCTTCATGCCTGCTGGAATGAATACAGCCTTTTATTAGCACCATAGTTGGCACTCAGCAGGAGATTGAAAGGCAAGTAACTTATTTGGAAAATTCACCGCACAATCATTCTGTGAGAGTGTGGAGGTTTGGGCCATGTAGTTTCCCCATTTCTCCTTTTCTTTTTTTTCACTGTGTTCTTTAATTGGATACACTCCTCAGTACTTTTTGGAGACTATAAACGAATGCCAGGATGGACATGTCTGGATCTATGTAGGCAAACAGGGTATCAGTGATTCACTTGTAAGCAGCGTCTCCCATGCACTTAAATGCCTACAAATTTCAGGAAGAAAAAAATCTACTAGCTTAAGGCGAAAAAAGCGCTGCTTTAACATTTCATTAAATGTATAACTGCAGGCATTCAATGAGAAATGCAAAGCTGATAGTAACTATAATTAACATCTCTCAACATTGACTGGCATCTTGACTCTGAAGGATGGCACCACTCCTCCCAGAACTGAGCACACCCATGGGACATTACCACAGTAAGCAAATAATTAGCCGGGGAGCCTGTCAGAGCTCCCAAGGAAAGGCAGTAGTGCCACTCTTCTGCCACGGCGAACCTGCCTTGGTTCCCTCCACTTACGCTCTCTTTTGCTGTCCCCTCTCTGGTAGCCTGGTGGTCAACACTAGCTTTGCAACTGGCTTCTCTGGTATTTCTCCTTTGATTTTCAATTACGTCTCTGCCTGGGAGTAAAGCGGGGAAGTTAAGAAACTTGGGTCCATGGATGTGTTCAGACCTAACTTTGCTCCATCTCCCATTTTCTGACCACATTACCTTTTCAAGGACCTGGAATCCAATTTCCAGCCCCCTTTTCTCTGTAACTGGACTCTAGCAACCACTGCCTCTCCTATAACCTCACCTTGCTCTCTGACCTGTACAACTACTCACCAATTCAGTTTTCCTCCCAGGAGTCTCTTACAGGTGATAGTCCAGAGGCAGCTCCATGTCTACAAGGTTTCTGGATCCCCAAAGAAACGATCTCCATGACCTGTGTTCTAGCTACTGCCGTATTGCCAAGCTGCCTTCCCTCCAGGTGCTGAGCTTCCCTTGTATAGCAGGGCAGTGCTAGCAGAGTGGAGTGTTTGATCCCCGTTGCCCTTCGAGGAGCAGACCACACCTGAGAGAAGGCTTTGTAGCTAAACCAGATTAGAGTTCATAGAGGAAAAAAAAAAAGACGAGTCTCTTTCTCCTGCAATCACCAATGTCATCTTTTATTCTGGCCACATCCTGAGTTTTTGGAGCATGAACAACCACCAACAGGAATGTTATCAGTGTCATTAGGCCCAGCAAAAACAAAAGTATATCAGCATGTTTTCTTGTCGATCTTGCTTGTATCACATGCAAAGCACACTTCCTGTTGTCATTTTTCTTCCCTGGCAATCTGATATCTTCAAGGAAGAAAATCAAGTCTGAACAGTAAAAATTCCAGGACAAACATTTTGTTGAGCAGTTGCCTTTTGATCTAAGCTGCTGATACTTACAGAAGCAGCATTAATCAGAATTGTTTAGGGAAATAAAACCTGAACTCTTCATTCAAGCCCCAGTTCTGCTTGTCTTTATTCATGCCGAGCTGCACTGTGCTGTGTAATCAGTCCCACAACAACACGTTAGGCTCCTCTGTTTCCTGCAGTGCTCAGTAGCACAGCAGTGTCACAGCACATGGTTGCCATTCAGCGCAATCAGGGGGGTACAATTCACCAGTCAGCTTTTGATGTGGTCCAATGTCAGCCAAACTTGAGAAAGGCTAACGTAAAATGAGGTTGGTTGGGGTCAACCCCTCCCTCTCAACACCCCTGCGTCCGCTGGGGTCAATTCCCACCGTTTTGCCTGGGCTGCCCTCAGAGTGCTGTGTCCTAATGAACTTCAGTGCAAGGATCCAACCCGTAGGAAGCTTTTACTAACAACTGCTAAAAAGTGTATGAGAAGCTCTCCATTTTCATCTTGCCTGCATTGCTGTAAAATGGTGACAGAGCTCCCTGGCCGATGCCGAAGCATTTTGAGCCTTTCTCGAGCAGCAGCTGAGACGCAGATCACCACAGAAACAGCTGAATACTCAGCAGCCCACCTTTGCTTTTCATCTCAGCAGTCTGCAAAGAAGTGTCAGTGCTTTCTCTGATGCACAGATTTTGGATGGTGGCTGTTCCAAACAGCAAACATTCACCCTTTAACTTCCTTTCTCTAGCTACAGCTAATTCATGGTACAAACGTGCTGCCTCAGATACAGAAACTGAGGAACGGGGAGCCCTAAACGAGAGATTACACCTTCCTGCTTTTTGTATTCACCTTGCATTTGGGACTTAAAAATTCATCCAGCTAAAACAAGGGAAGCTAAGAAAATACCCTGACTTGAGGTCACTCCTTTTCCTTCGAGATAAGAAACCAACCTGAAGGACCTCAGTGCGAGCTGCAATTTAGCAACAGGACAGCAAAATAGTTTTGTAGAAAAAAGGATTGTTCGTTTTGCTAAGAATTGTTGGAACAATTTCTTCTCCTGTTATGAAAGCTGACAGGGAACTTCTTTTAACCTGTCACTCAGTCAAAAACTGCAGCTGCAAGACATAGTTATTTATCTTCATTGGAAAGTTGAGAACTTTGGGGGAAAAAGTTCCCCAAAAGCATCCCCAGGAGCAGACTCTATAGATGAATTTTCGTTTCATGACAGCAGGAATTGTTTCACCGGGAGCTTATTGGGAAAAAAAGAAAAAAAAAAAAAAAATATCAAGCCTCATCATGAATCTGGGTCCAGAGAGAGAGCAATCATGTTGAAAGCAAAAGCTGCAATTTAATATATGCAGAAGATGGGACTTTATTCCACACGCAGAAAAGGGAATGTGCTGCTAATGAAAGTATATTAAAAAAAGAGCTAAAAAGGGTACAAAGGGACCCTTTTTACATATGTGTAGAACGTGCCTCATCTCTATTGAAATCCCCTGTTAAGAGAAGCAGCAGTCCTCTCCTTCATTTTCTGCTGTGACCTGCAAGTGCTTCAGAGTGCTCCATTCTTTTGATGCTTTAATGACAGAGAAAAAGTTAGCAGTGAAGAGCCAGCCTGGTTAACGAAGGCAGCGATTTCCCCTTTTGGCACAGCTGCTTGTTGGTGGATGCCCAGGAAGCAAAGTACGGAGGATGCCTCGCAACCACTTCAATCCAACCCTAATCCTGTATTTAGATCTGGAATTTTGGGGAAAAACTGTTCGATTAGCAATGGGGTCATCTAGACTGTGAGGTGTGGTCCTGGAGCATGGGGCACCATGCCTACCTTTCCCCTGGGGGGATCTGGGATGCTTCAGCCCATCCTCAGGGCCAACAACTGGGGCCATGGCACAGAGTCCGTCAGTCCTGTAGCTTCAGCACAGAGAAGGAAAATAAGATGCAATATTGGCTGCTTTGCCAGGAATCTGCAACCATGCCCTGACACTCCAGGACAGTCCTCTCAAATATGCTGATATGTCTCCCCAGGATATGCAAGACGTGGGGAAAGGCCAGGAAGTTACGCATGCCTATAGGGTACCCAGATCCTTTTGGGCCTAAGCAAAATACCCAAAGGCATCTCAAATGGCATTGGACACCTGAAATATGCCTTTCTAGTGGAAACTGGCAAAAATTAAATGGTAACGATAAACACATTAAATTGCAATGATCAATACATTCACCCAATATGAGGTGTTCAGAGATTCACACACTTCTAAAATAATTATTATGTTTATTACTTATTAGCTGAGAAGTAGGTGAGATCTGAGGAGCTGCTAAGATTTCTAAGTCTGGATCCAAAAATGTATGTTGAGGCCCTTGTTTGCACCCATGGCAATGGCTGCGTTAATCATCACAATAATAAATGCATCCCTGGTCACTCAAGCTGCAGAACAAAGTGTATCCCGGTCACATCAGTTCGTGTATACCATAGGTTATATCATAGGAAATTGTTGTTACCATAGTACGCCTTTGGACCGTCTGGGCTGGATGATGCGATGCTCTAAAAAGAGATGTTAGCCCTGCCCATAGCAAAAGTCAGCACCAGCCTCCGAAATATTATAATCTAGGTTGAAAATACCAATGGTTTAGAAACAAAAGCAATTAACACCTTCCAGGAGAGCGATGAACAGAAAGTAGGTGGAACACATAGAAACTGGGGTCCAAGGGCCATAGAAGAAACAATGATAGGGTGGAAATTGGACTTTGACGTTCTGTTTAGAAATGGACCAAGAATTAATTTCTAAATCCATGAACAATTTTGAAAGTTGTAGAATAATTTTTTTTAAGGATTAATTAAATCCTTCATCCTGAGCCAATAAATATTTCATTTTAGTGTTAATAATTTAAAGGAAAATATGAAAATAAACAAGATCTGTACCAAAATTTTGGGTTATTTCATGTAAAAATGTTGGAAAGAAGCTACTGATTCAAATGTATTTCAGGATCCTTGTTTTTTCTTCCAATCATAAACAGCTGTGGGAAAGCAACATAAATTTGTTCATTGTGTCTGTGCCATGAAATCTGCACACTCTGCTTTGTAGTGAAATTCTAAGTGTGAAAAATAAGTTTCATTTTAGAGGACCACCGTAGATAATAAAGACTGCTGCCTTGTAAAGGCGAAAATTATATTTTAAGATACATAGGCAAACAGCTTCAGCTGCTTGTTTTGCTATGTGTTTGCTGGCAATGCTTTTGTTGCCGTAGATTAATTTTTTAAAAAAATCTTCCAATTGAAGATTAGTTAGATTCAAACTATGTCAGAAGATGAGGTATTTCAGCTGGTAGAGAACACAAGGCAGAAAATGATTATAATTTTAAACAGAAGAAAGAAAGGAACAGCAAGGCTTTCAACTTAAAAGTCTGCCTGCTGCAAGCAAATCTTTTTAGAAATAATTGCCTGTGATTAGTGTTTTAAAATCTGCAAAATCGCTGTCTTGCTATTGAGCAGAGACAATGCTGAGTTGAAACAGAAATGTGTAAAGGAAAGAAAAGCATTTGGATCATTTTATTTCTCTACTTACACCTGGACACATTGAAGCTGTATGTGTCTCTTGGACAGTGCTGCCAGCTGGAGGACTTTGCCCGCTGTGAAGGCATCTATTGCTCCCGCAGAGCAGGAGCCAGAACCTGGAGCTGCTGGCCTTTTTTTTTGGAAGGGAATCTGTTGGTGACTGTGTGAATCTGCTCTTTGCCAGCCCTCGATGAGCCAGAAGTGTTAATCGCAGTGGCAGTATTCAGAGATCCCAACTACGTTATAATCATTGCCTCGTTTGCAAGGCATATGTACAGTGGGCGTTGGGGTTTACTGGGGCGTTACTGGGCCCCTAACAGAAAAAAAGGGGTTGTACTGAGGGTATCCCAGCCCAGTAACCTGCCTTTGACATTGGCTAGTAGTGGACACTTAGGGAACTCGTGTGTCAACCAAGTTAAAAGGTACCATTTCCTGAGAACCTTTTTCAGCTTCTGCCAATCCACAGTTTTGAGATTTTCTGAGCGAGAATTTGCCACAAGGCTATGATGAATTAATGATGAACTGGTCTGCGGGAGTATTTATCGCACCCTGGCAGTATTCCTTCCATGGATCTTCCCACTACTAAAACAAACCCCACACTTCTGCTCCATCTTTGTCACATTTTCCACCATTTTCCGCCACTGCCTTTACATGGCACCCATCACAGACCAACATCACAGCCTTCTTCAGATGAGTTTTCAGATGTACCCCCGTGGGTGAAACTGATGGGTTAAGGCTCTCCCACTCTTTTTCATTCAATGACATCCCACATTATTCATTTACTATCAATTAGCATGTCTGAAAAAAAGACAGACTATTGGAATCCTGCAGAGTTCTTTAGTGGCGTTTGGATTATCCCATGAATTTTGGTAGTACAATTTGAGGTTGGACCTAGCCAGGCTATGTCATGAAGAAAAGGCAGCCTGATTCCATATATCTGAATGCATACACCAACTGGGCAGTGCTAACGAGCATCCACAACGCCCTCAACCCAACTGATGCATGCATTACTTTCCAAAACCCCTGAGCAGTTATTCTTTGTTATTATGCTGACACAGAGAAGCTGTGTGTAATGTGGTAAGGGATCAAGAGAGAACATGAGCCACAGCCAGCCTGTTGAGCCCATAAATGTGTCCAAACAGCGAGGCAGTGGAAGAGAGAAAGTGACAGCTGTAACAGCTACGGTGCGGCTCTGCCTGTATAATCCGCTTCCATCAAACTAGTTATGGAACAAACACATAGCAGGAAACAGATAACAAGATTTTGACAGGTTAGCTAGTACTTCTGCTTTTGACAGTTAAAAAATAATTGATACTGTCCCAAACACAGTTAACAGCGGGAATTGTATTATCTCTAACAGACATGAATGCAAGAATGTAAAATTGTATGTTTTATTTATGCTTTTATTATATAGCAACTATAAGACTGTTTAGCAATCCCCTCTTTCCTTACTCTGTATGGAGTACTGTCCAGTTGATTCGCTAAGATTTATTCACTACACTCACATGTTTTATTGTTATTTTTAGTTCAGAGTCAAGCTGGAATTGTTAATTCTATCAAAGGAGTGCCAGAATTCATCCTACCATCACAACACTCGCTTTTATCCAAACAGCTCCTGAAAGGCAGAACTATTTTCTCCATAGAGATGAATCTTGCGTAGTACACATTTATTCAGGAGTCACGCAAGGAGTAACAGAGCGTTATTTCCACGGTTTTCACAACAAATGAGGAAAACGGACAGCATATCCCTGCCTAGAGGCAGATCTGCTCGGCAAAGCTGAGCTGAGAAGTCCTGAAGTGCTGAACTGACCTCCCAATTAAAGCACACAGAGTCAAATGGGTGTCAGCGGCCCTTTGGTATCGCTCCCAGCCTGCAGGCAGGTAGCAAAAACACACACAGTGAGAAACAGGTTTCCCAACATCTTTCACAAAAACAACTTAAGGGATTGCAAGCTTCCTCCTCGGAGATAAACACCTCTTTTCATAGCCTGAGCTTCGGATAGGAGGTATTTTGAAGTAATCAACAGCCATCAGGCAGGAGAACATTACTTCAGGGAGCTTTGAGTCTAAGAGATGATAACCCTCAGCTCAGGGCAGTGAGCATCCCAGCCCAAACACGGGAGTGTGATGGGATGAGGTATACTGTACCGCATCACCCTGTCCCCATGGACACCAGTACTCACATTACACATCTCTGAGCCAAGGGAGGAGCCCTTATACCCTTAAAAAATAATTCCCCAGTTTGGTCCCTACTGCTTTCCTGGAGCTCAGGATACTGGAGGGAAATGTCTGAGCTGCAGTAAAAATAAAACACGAAACAGCGTCCTCTTTGCAGTTAGAGGCATGAAGATCATTAAAAGCAGGTGTGGGTGGTGAGACTTTTTTATCCCACAGCCATATCATGATTTTTTTAAGGGTAAAACTGAAAGCTGTTAAAAAAATAAAAAAGAAAGAAAAAGAAAAAATAGTGGAACAGGACAGGAATATCTTCTTTTTAATCTTCTCGGAGACAAGGCTTTCCTTGCAAACCAGGTGGTTGTTGGTTCTGCCTTTCAGCAATTTGCAAAACCCATTTCAGCATCATTGTATGGTATCTGCACATACCATTTGAGAGGCTGGGATTTTTAAGAGTGTGCAGAGTCATCTGTTTTCCCAGAATTGCTCTTGTAGCAGAGACAATTTGAGGGAAGACCATTTATTAAAAAGGAATTGAAATGGCTGACCAAAAGGTTTCCTTGAAAAAGGAAAAGCTTTGGAAGCTTAGGTAGGATTAGTAGCTGGGGAAAAAACCTCACCATGAGCAGAAAGGCCCCTGCAGGTTTCACCAGATCATAGCAATGGGAAGAAATGAGACTTTGCAAACTGCCATCAGTAATGTCTTCTCCCTTGTCTGTGTACTTTCCCTGTATTTTGTTTGGGAATCAAATAAGGCGTGATTACTCAATATGCCCAGATGGGGCACCACAAATTTAAAACCTTCTCCATCATTGTACCCTTCCTCAGTGTCATTTTAACTAAGATGGACTTGCTGTTTTCACATCACCTGTCCTTAGGAGCATTGCCATCAACGGCGTGGGGCCAAGGGACTGCAGGCACTGGAGGAGAAGTGGGAGGTTTGCTGTGGGCCAGGAAGGCAGCGTCCTATTTTCAATTCGTAACCGAGCAAACCCAACAGTGAGGGGAAGGCAGGACCCGCTAGTCTGAACCATCCTGGCTCTGGCAATGCCTCTCTACAGTCCTGAGGTTCTTGGGCAGCTCCTTCCCTGGGCAAGCTCCACCAGTTTGCCAGCACCAAGAAAGGCGTGACTTCAGGCTGGTGTGCTGTCAGGTGTCATTCGTGGTTGGCCACAGACTGCACTAATAAATCTGGAGGTTTTCCTTTCCCAAGTCTCACTTGCCAAAGCTTGGGCTAGGGTCACACCTCATTCTTGGGATCATGGGACAGCACTCTCCATCTGCTTAATTGAGGCGGGGGCAGGAATGGAAAAATAAAAAAGTGCTGTGGAAAAACATTTCCCTTGAATGTAATCCTTAAATCTCTAAATACAGAAAGCATCAGAAAAACAGCCAGAATTGATTATATTTAAAACTCATGAATTTAAGTTATAGCTGCTGATTTTGATGGGACCTGACTCATAATTTTTTAAATATTTTGCATGAGTGCTGCAATAAACTCACTTTCATAAAGAGAACGTGAAAAATATCAGAAGCACAAAGACAAGCTGTATCTTAAATTTAACCAAGAAATCTATCTATCTTCATCAAGCCTGCAGTACTTTAGATGCACAATGTTTCTGAATGGCTGAAAAGAACTGAAGGGCTGTAGATAAATTAGCCTGAAAGCAGTCTCAAATGTCAACATCCACCAGTGAAGAAACTAAATTCAATCTAATAACATAATCTGAACTAGCAATGCAGGTTAATGACCTTCTACTTCACTGTCTAATGGGGCACACATCTTACAAGAATAAATGGATCGTAGAACATAACTACATATACTGGAATTTTATAAATAAATTATTATAACACTAATTGGGACTAAATTACCATGTTTTAAAGTCATCTAGTAATTAAACTTTCTAGTGGCACAGTGCCTAGTTCTTTTATGCTGTAAAAAATATTTTCCCTGATTATAGTACTGACAAAACATTACTGACATAATTTCTGCCTAACTGTTTTGATCCCCAAAACAAATTCCCTCCAAATCCATTACCTTACATTGAAAATATCTGGAGGATTAAAGGAAGAGATTGAATGCTAACCCTTTAAGTCTTTATAGGGAGAGATGAATTACGCTGCTTTAATACAGCATTAAGATGTCCATTATAACATCATTCTTTCAAACACTTACCCTGCGCGGAATTTAAAATACAGAATTTGGTCCTATTTCTCACATAGCACTAACACAGCACTGCTGATGGCCTGGGAGGGTCAGGGAGGGTGTGGGCAGCTGCAGTGTAGGGCGTTTGGGCTCTAACGTCCTGCTCCACTCTTGCTTCACACCGTTAGGTCCCAGCTGGTTCCATTTTCTCCCAGAATTCGGGAGAGCTCATGTCCAGCAGCTGCTCTTTGTAGAGGAGCAGCTGTGAGGCCCAGCTTTAATGTCTGGATATTATCACAGATTCAGTCATTTTGGTTACTTAGGTGAGATCTGTTTGCGGTTTTATTCTTTAGAGACCACACGAAAAAGGCCACTATGCAAAGCAAGGCGCAGCGCTCAACCTGAGACCTGATGCTTTCTACCAATATAGAGTTTACTCTGTTTAATCAATAGGAAAGGGTTCAGGTTTTATAAAATGAAGCATTAGCAAACCCTAAGCCACATCAAAATATTACTACCTGTGACACCTAGATTATCCCCAAATATCCTCAGGAGCACTCTTCTTCCCAGGCAGACCTGACATCCCTCCCACTCCAAGGGTTTTCCACAGAGTTGTCTTTTCCGTGCCGGAGCCTCTGCTGAAGCTGTGTGCACAGCAACGTGCTCTGGAGACAGGCCCCTCTGTTTCGTAAAGGCAAACACGGCAAGCCCAAAGAAAGCACGAGAGTAATTTAAAGTCTTTTACTCCTAAATACAGCGTTAGGAGGTAAGGGAAGCACTCGGCTTTCTGAGCTAGCCTTCATGTACAAAGGGAAGGGGTCAGGAGGAGAATATCCTTCACTCCCAAAGGGCCTAGCTGGGATCCTGACTTCACTGGGGGACATGCAAACAGACAAAGCAAAGGCTGTGTGGTTATCCACACTTTGCAGGTGCAGATGTGAGCCTGGAGGAGCAACTAATCCAGTCACGTCACACAACAAAGCTGCCATCAGGCTATTTTTCCTCCAACTAACACAGGCTACCTCAAAGCATAAACTTTGTGAGCTTTTTCTTAAAGTCCCTTCTGAATCTAGGGCAACAAATGAATTTTTTGACGCCTGAGTTGCTTCCAGGGCTGCAGTTGCCTCGGTGGCAGTCCCCCTGCCTCCCGCAGCGATGCGGTGTGCCAGGGTAGCTCCTGTCCTGCCCGGGTCTACCTCTCTCGCACCGACCTTCAGGAAAGGAGAGCTGACAGCAGGCTGACCGGTAACGGTAGTGAGATGTAATCCTTAAAACCCACAATGAGGATATTACAGCTCTTTGGTTCTGCAGGTCAACTGATGTGTTTAGCTTGAATTGCCCACTAACATGCCTTAAGCAAGCCTTTTATTCTTTATTTCATTGCCATTTTTTCTCTCACCTCAGTTCCTAAGTCTTTAGACAACTGGGAATAGATCAGAAAAGCATCAAACACCATAAAGATTTATTTTATCAGTTTTCTTTTCAGTGTTTAGTACTTTACGAAGGTGCAAGCTTGATAAATGTCAGAGGGTTTATTCGATAAAAGCGTCCAGAAGCTTGGAGTCTTATCTGGATTTCTGGAGTATGCAAAATTGGATTGCCAGTCTCAGGAGAGTAATCTCATATGGGATTTTCTAATCCTTCTGTTGGCAACTGCTGCCTGCAAATGAACAAGAGTGGAAAGCTGTTCACCCAAAGCTCTTTAAATCTTGAAAGCTTTGGCCTCTACCAGTGTAGCTATCTCTGAGAACAACCTCCTGCTGGAACCACAAACTTTTCACAGCACTTCATGCAGAAATACAACAATTTCAAAAACACGATTAGAGCTGGTTCGTTGCCTACCTCCACACAGGTGTGTCTGCTTTTCTACTGGTGTATAATGGGTTTCTGGGAAGGATGCTCTGCTTTGCATAGAAAGCTTTTCCAGGAGCAAGGTGCTCTGATGGTTACTGAATTGGTTCTAATTCTGGCCCCACATTTATTCACACCCATTTGTTCTGAAAACAAGACATCTTCCTTGAGCTAAAATAACACCTTTCCTTTGGCAGTGAATAAGTGGAAGTTCTGCAGAGATCCCTTAAGGCAGAGGGCAGCATTAGGCATCCATTTATTAGTCATTAGTTATTTGGTGTTAAGTGGTTAAAAAGCTCCTCTTCCGTTGCCAGGATATAATTCAACTCTTTTGAAATAATTAGCAAATTGTTATCTCCAAAAAGGTGTAATTCTGATTAAGTGAGGCTCTTTTTCTCCTACACTGTGCTAATGACTACCTTTCACTCACAAACAGATACAACCACCTTGGAAATGTATGCCATACTGCGGCATCAGGCCCCGGATAGTGCACGCAGGAGAAGCATTCACATGCTCATCTTCATTTTTCCTGCATAGCTCCCTGCTCGGTGGAAACTGTCAAGCCCTTCCTCTCCTCCTCCCACCCAGGGACAAACAGCTTGCAAATCAATAGTCATTCCAGACATTGTAGTTTTAGTTAACAACCTATTTTATTAAATTAGGAAACCTAGCACGGGAGCTGGTTTGGGTTGGTTTTTTTTTAATATGTTATGAAAGTGTTTTCTTTTTGGCTTAGGTTTTCAAATTAAAATGGAGACGCATTTTTTTTCTCAGAAGTAAAACACAAACCTTCACAGTACAGTTTCTCTCTCTGTCAAGCTGTGAGGGTGAGTCAGCAGAGGAGTGGAGGAGAGAGCTCTTCCAAGGCTACCAGAGAGGGACTGGAGTCTCAGGAGGCAGAGGGACCTTTCTCTAAAGCCCTACACTTCTGTGTTTCAAATTTAAATCTGAAACCATTCAGGGCTAGTTTTCAATAATTTGTAGGAAATTAGTAATTCTAGAAGAATAATCCACAGAAAACCAAAGAGTTAAAAATAAGAGTCTGGGAAAGTGCAGCACCGTGTAATGAATGAGGAGATCTCCACATAGTCCTACATTTTTTACTCTTTGTATACACAATGTCCTCAACATGATAAAGCTCTGGTGTCAGATACAGCATTTCTGTAAGCCATAGTTAGGATGATCAGAGGGGAAGAGTTGTTTAAGGGATCTCTCTCAGCCTCTTCCATCTCCTGTTCTTCCTAACGTAAGAAGGCATCAGGTAGCTGATGAAGTCAGGGAGTTGGATGATTCAGCTACCTGGATTTTACCAAATAGATAGCATTAAAACTTCTGTCAGCACTCACTGAAATGAGATCCCTTAGGCTGTGTTCGCTCATAACCATTGCACAGCGTCTTTTGTGTAATCACGGCAGTATTTTTCACCGAAGAAGGAAGCAAAATTTTAACACTATCAGAGGTAGTTCCTGAAGATGGAATAAGGCAGCTTTCATACTACTGAATTCATGCTCCATGTCCATGTTGGTATATTGGATTAATGGGGCTTCAACAGAATGTCAGTATTCTACTTGACTGGAGGTTCGTAACTTCGTACGCCAAGTTTCAGGGTCTGTTCTTCAGCTCACTGTAATTATAATTGGCAGGGGGAAACGCTTTACCAATGACCCTCCTCCCCAAGTGACATTCCCACAAATAGACCTGCGCTTGGTGTAGTTTGCAGCACTTAGGCAGAGCTCTGGACTGTATCACAAAGTCTCCTTTAATAGGTTCGCCTCAGCAGTTGTAAAGTCCTATTGAATCTTAAAGGAAAGATCATTTGAAAGACCTATAGACGTTTCACTGATTGCCTGTCACTGAAAGGCAGCAAGTAAAAGATTTGAGCGAAAGGGTCCCTAGGAGTCTCAAATCTGTAAATCTGTCAGGCTACATAGCCCCTGTGTATTTAAAATTAGGGTAGTTTAAAGAATTCATCTCTCTTAGGAGAACGCTGAGCATATTATGCATAGCATCCTCTGCTATGCTGCTGGTATCCTGTACTTTTTTCATGACAGAATCTATTCATTTAATCCGCTCTCCTCTGATTTAGAGCTTGATAACATATGGCAAGTCATCAAACAGAAATTATCGCTAATAGATAACTGCCAATCAATTTCCATTATGCCCAACAAGATGTGACTGAGTCTTTTTTTTTACAAGACATATTGATTCGCAGAGCTGATTTCCCTGTCATTTCAAACATCTCTGTGGGATATTTCTATTGAGCTTGCTGTATGCATTTGCTGCAATGAACCAGATGCTTATTTTTTCTCTGGCCTGAAGATTATTTATTTTGCTTTTTGAGTTAATCTGAAGGCCATATATCAAAGGACCCTATCTGTTATATAATAGAAAAGTCAAATCCCAAAGGATAAACAGAGGAGGATGACACAGATTTAGTATCGAAATGGTTTAAGGTGACATAATTTCATAGCTTTCCACCCAAGCTACAAGTCATTTCTGCAGGACATGAGATTATTTGCTTGCTGGAGTATGGTCAGGGCAAAATACGGCCACAGCAACGTGGGTTGTGTTTTCCCACCTGGTGCAAGAGTGCTCCAGAGGGGTTGAGGATGTACTGCCAACCACCTGCTCCCTGCTATGGGACTGAGTCCACACAAAATGCCCCTTGGAACTGGGAGCTGGCACTGAAGTTGATCATTTGCCGAGTATTTAAATGGCTTCCTGATTGGGAATGGCTTTTGCCCTGCTTCTTGGGTGCACAGCTGGTGCTGAAATAAGGGAGGACAGTCATAATGTCCCTAAGTAGTCACAGGAAGAAGGAAACAGAGGAATACCCTGTCCATAGGGAGCCTTTCGGACAGAAAGAGGTGTCCACCTTCCCTCATCAAGTTTCAGACAACACTTCAGTATCTTGAGGGCGAACATGAAACAAGGGAGCAAGAGCTGCCATTATTGCTTGTGCTACCAGGACACTAGTGTGTTTGGTGTTGGAGAGTTATCTAGGGAAGTAGCCTAACCCTTATCAGATGCTGATTAAACAGTCCAGGGGGGAGTCGCCATCGTATTATGGATGCATCTCTGCTCTACTTCAGGTGGCTGGGTCAGGGCATGAGTGAAGGTTAGGTCAGCGAGGCCTTGGACGATGCAAAGTCTACTTCGTCATCAGTGTAAGATTTTGCCCATCAAATCCAACACTAAATTACAACAAAGGTGAGGACAAGGGGAAAAAAAACCTTCCAAGCTCTCAGCAGCAGAGAATTTCCAAAATGGATTTGATCATACTCTCCAATAAACCTTATCTGTGTGTTTTTAACATAAGCAACACTATCTCTAACCCTTCTAAAATCTACTAACAGCATTTGACTCAGTGACTCTCCTAGGGAAGTGAATTTCACAGCCTGACTACTTTTTAATTCTTTGAAACCTGCAAACCATTAATTTAATCAAATGAACCATTATTCTTCTGTTCTGGGACTTAAAAAGAGGGAACTGATCAGTTTTTCACCCTGTCCATCAATCTTGCAAAGGAAATTACAGTAGAATTTCAATTAGAAGCAGCCACACTGCTTGGGAGTTTTTAGAGTGAGACTAGGGAAAACCATGGCAAATATGCAACACGGGGATATAATGTCTGGGTTGGGGGGGGAACCTCCACCAATGAAATTAGTGGAAGCAAAATCATGTCTGTCGTTGGTGCTGCTTCTTCATTTCTACCATACTCTTCATTTCTGTCTGTTCAAGATTCTTTGGGGAAATTTCCCACACCAACAAAATTACTTCCAAAATGCAGACATCACCCCAAAGACTGGAAATGTGTTTGAAACCAGACCCAAGAATACAGTGGCAGACACTATAAGAAGCCAATTAAAAAGGGAACTGAAGCAGTGGGTAGTAGATGAAAGTATGTTGGATGAGTGTGATGAAATCTGGCAGTGTGCAGCACATCTCTGCTCTCAGGGGCACATGCCAGGACCTCTTACGCTGTAGCTCTTTACCTAAACATCTAGATTATATGTTCAGCAGGTAATTTGCCATGCAGTTTTCTTCTTAAGTTAATTTGGAAAACATCTTTATTCTGCAACAGGTAAATCTTAAAATGTGTGTGCCCAACAAAGACTCAAACAGCTTCCAGGACTAAACAGTCCCGGATACAAAAGATGCCTCTGATAACAGTTCAAGACCCAGAAATGTCAAGAACACGTCTTCAGTGCCAGTTCTCAGGGAGCTGGAAAAGAAGATGTGAAATGATTTGAAGAAAGAAATTTAATGCTCCGTACCACTTCTGTAACTGGGCTGGCTTTATTGTATATGTATGTACATGTGTATGTACATGTATTTCAGCATTGCAAAACCTAGAGGTGTTACAGGAAGAAAGATTGTGGTGGAAGAAAATTGGAAACAAAGCTACTAGGGAGGACAGTAAAAGAGTCGAAGTATTAAATGGAGACTTCATAAATGTCCTTGCACAGGGATGCACTGAAAATATTGCATCTAAAATAATGCTAGCTGTGTCTCTGCTAATGGAAATAAATCTAGGACGAGTAAGGCAGGTGCTTAGTTTAAAAAGTAATGCCAAACAGTAAAGTCACTAGGAAGAGAACGGGAATTAACTTAAAGTAATAAGTGTGTTGTTAGGAAAAAAAATCCTTGCAGTCTAGTGTACTCCTCCATAAGAATGATGGGAAAGCAAAATAAGAGGACAGGTTTATAATAGCACAGGCTGAGACTGCAGGCTTGATGGATCTCTCTTTGGTTCCTTGTTCCCCACACATGTTTGGAAGTGATTAAATTACATGAAAAGCAAATCCTGGGGTCCAGCACTTTCCTCTTTTCCAGGGCCCCAACATAAGATACAAGGTACAAGACAGATCTGAGATCAATTTCTGTGGGAGGTATAAAGGCCTGTGAGTAACAGTAGGGTGGAGATGGAAGACGTTCTCTGAGTGGAAGCAACTGCCACCGGTTTTTCATTAATTTTCTCTCATACACCTTGAGTGGTTAACAAAGCCACATAGGATATTACATAACTAAGTGGCTTTGGGGGAATTAAGATAAGGATTTGTTCCTGGAGATACACAAAGACACCTTAGTGTTTCTACAGTAATTGGCAAGATTTAGGTAGAGGACTGAGTGTTTCTTTTCATAGGAAAAGATTCTGAATGCCCTAAAAGTCTACTTGGTTTGCACATTCAAAAAAAATACAGCTTTGTGTGTGAAAGCAGACAGTTACAAGAAGTTTCCTCTGGTTTAAACTGAATGTTCATTTAAATTATCTCTTCTTAGCTCTACCAAATAAAGCATATTAAAAACAATGCAGTAATAATCTTTTTTTTCATATGCATATCCACAGGAAGATGCTTCTCATGGTGCTCTTCTGGCCCAAGTGGTCGATTTTGGTTGAGGAAGCTATGTTTTCTTTTTGCTTTGTACTGGTTTGGGAACTACTGTTGGACAAAAGTGCGGGAGCCCACAAAAAAACAGCAGATGTGCTCTTGAGATGTCAACATCTAACCTCACTCTCCGATTCACCTCTCTAGGTGACAGCGTTTGCTGGCACATAGGCAGTGGCCGGTGAAAAGCTGGACACCGGGCTGCCTCACAAACAGGCCTGGGAACAAGCAAGGAATTAGATTTGGTTTTGAGTTATGATTTGCTAGATATGACTTTAAATTGTGTGTGGTTTCCCAGATACAAAGTGGTGGCATCAGCTGCAATTCCAGAATCATGGTTAGACTGTGATTTGTGCATTAAAATAGGACCAGACGTACTTTGTTTTATAATATTTAACCGGAGATTGAACGCAGCCCTTTGAGGACAAAGATGTATTGATTTTGGTAAGCTTTTTACTATCTTGTTTTGAAATTTGTCCAAGAATCAGATTTCTGGGAGAAAAGACAGATCCAAAATCCCAGCAAGCGTCTCCCCCACGGATCTCAAACCACATACACAGCTACTTTCTTCTGTTGCATTTCACACAAAAACAACCAATGGATTATTCTTGTCTTCGTGATTGAGTTACCTGAAGGAAAAGTAGCAGGTACCTCTCTTGTTCATTACCACTTTTCTCACGGCTAGGTACCAGGCACTGGCTAGGTCTTAATCTAACACACAAGCCTTATTGTTCACTTGATTTGGGCAGCAACATCTGTTTATATGATGATTGTCTTCACTGCAGTGATTCTATTTTACAGGAAATTACTTGGAGTGCCCATGTTAAGTGGGATATTTTTAAATCACAACTGCAGTGAATCACAACTCGCATCTTTCACTTTCTGAGGCAAAACACATCAGAATCTTCTTTTTCTTCTCGTAAAATAGACTCATGTGCTCACCTGTGCAGACCTCATCTGGTTGAGTTCTTCACTCCTCCTTAGCATCTGGGATCCTCCAGATAAGGGCCCTTACTGGGTTCTCTGCTAATCCTCTTCAAAAAAATTTGGAAAAGGTTTTGGGAAAACCTTGCCTGATAGGATTGCATTTGCATTTTTATAGGCACATCTCATTGCTGGCTTATAGAAATCCTGCAGTTAAGACAGTCAAGCCTTTCTCTTTCCTCTCATGTCCAACTGGTGACCTCCGTGATGGGTCCATAGAGAGAAGAAATACCTTTCATTAGTCCCTAGATACATGACTTTGCAATCTGGGCAATTACATTTCATCCCACTATATTATTCTAGCCTGGTTGTTCCAAAATACCAATTCAGGCTTCCTCCACACTGGAAAAGCTTTTCTTCAGTGTTTCAGTAGCACAGACTGACTCTTCATGCCAAAGTCATTATGGAAAATATCAAATATGATCAGTCCCCAGAACAATCCTTGAAAAAAGCTTCACTCCAACACAACTAGCTCCCCTTCCAGCCCAATTTGCCTCATCAGTTTCTTTATGCACCTGCAATTCACCTCTTCATCCTCCTCTTTTCTGGCTTGCCTACTCGTGTCCCACGCAGCCTTCAAGCCAGCACTTTGCTGCAGTCCGGGCAGATTAGTTCCACTGCATTTTTCTGGCCTAAAAAATTCAGGTTGGACAGAGAGAACCCACTATTCTGCAACACTCACCTCAGGTAAACCCAGGTTACCTTTTTGTATTATTTTCCCATTTATCTCCACACCTTTTAATTTTTCTGTCAGATTTGCCCTAATGGTCTCCATACCTTCAAGGTCAGAGTAACACCCTGCTGCCTGCTCCCTTCCCTCTCCCTGCCCACCCTCTTCTGGACACCATGTGTGCCAGTAGCTGCCTGTTTGGCACTGAAACACTCTCTTCCTTTAAAAGTCCATGACTGCATTCTCTGTGCCAAAATCTGTCTTTTCTCCAAGAGAGACAGTGCCAGATGTCCCAAAGCTCAGTCATATTGAGTTCTTCTAAATTCTTGTTTCCACCTCAGACATAATGATTTCCATTTCCTATATGTTCATTCTCTGCAGCAGCCCTAACCTTGCCTCCATACTTCGCATCTTGCAAAGAATTCAGTCAAAATAGTCACGATACTTGAGGCCATATCCCAGTTACCTCTAAACTTGTCCCCGTTGTGTCATAACCTATGTCCTCATTCCTTGCTAACTTTTTATCTATTTTACTGTAATGTGAGAAAACAGATTGTCAGATTCTGAAGAAAATAATGTAGATTCTATAGTTTTTAGACAATCTGTGACTATGAGCTAAATCGGTCCAAATTCATCTAAATTAATAATATTTAATTTCCTGGCACTTAGGAATTTTGATGCTTAAGAATAGTCTGAGGTATTAAATACCCTTCTTTTAACTTATTTAAAGATACAAAATCTCTCCTCCAGGGGGGTAGAAGATCTTATTAGCCAGTATTTATGGAAATTCTAGATAGGAAAGTTGCCCCTTGGAACTTCTCTAATCCTGAGAGGGATTTAGGGGCTGAAGATGCTTTCAGATGCATCCTGTATGTGCCATCAGTCAGACTCGACTCTGCAGACTCTGCTTGGCCTATTAATTACATCAGTCTCAATAACCAGAACCTCTTATGAAAGAATAATGTGTTGCTCAAGCAAGCTGATATGTTTTAACCGTGTGTATGCCAGCTCACTGGTGTTTTACTGTTTCTCAGTAGAGACATAACTACTGCAGCTTACCCGGCACTGATTTATCAGTGATCCTCTCCTTTTAAATCCAGCTTTGAGTCATTTTGTACCTGACAGAAAAAAACCGAGAGGCCTCTAAAACTGAAAGGCCCACACCATGCTTTATTCATAACCAGCACACAGAAAAAGGCCAATTCCTCAAACCCAATTTCAGTCCAATTCGATTTATAAATAAAGAGTGGCCAAACGGGAGAATTGAGTGGAGGAGAGGGTTTAGAGGGAAGGGAAGGAGCAACGTCTCCCCTGAGGGCTGAGATTTCATCTGCTCTTTTTGGCAGATATCTGACAACTGATAAACCCCGGGAAAATAGAGCTGACAGTAAGAAAGGGTGAACACAGCTTGTTAAGCAGAAGACCAAATGACTCTGCTGTAATTTGCCAGCATCTATTTAAAGAAGCAGTTACAAGGGCTTTGCATAGTCCTTGACAGGGAACTCTGGGTCTCCCTTCTGTTCTTTCTAGGAATACAGTTTCCAAAGGTTGTGATTGCTTTAAGTTAAGGGTGTTGAAGGGAGGCAGAGATTAACATTGTGAGATAGAGCTAGAGGCAGTGAAAAGTATCTTGAGATGTGCTGTTGGGGAAAGAGCACTGGGGAAAGGCATAGGAGCATGTTAGGAAATTAAGACCTTGTGTTCCACGGATAACCTTCCTTTCCGCTAATATCCAACCCTAGAAAACCTTCCTGTCAGCTGTTGGGTGTAGTCCCCAACCCACTACAGTGCAACCTCTCATAACTAAAAGGGATTCTTTCTCCCTTTTCTCCCCAAAATTAAACTTTTATAATTTTTGCCCTTTTTCCCTGTGAAAAATGAGAGGTTTGCACCCATAACACTAACGTTTTGCATCCACTTTATTCCCAGGACAAGTGGATAATCTGTCCTCATCTATGTGTGGGCCCACTTTCCATTTTCTCGTGGAAGACCAGGACTTAGTGTGTCTCAGCCTAGACAAGTTCTTATTTTCACTTAAGCAAGCTGGTGTCAGGAACCAGGATCCCGGGCACCAGGCATTAACATTCAGCCCCCGTGACCAGCAGCACTCCCTGCTCCACGCTTGCGGAACAATAGGTTCCTCTATTTTACACTTACATGTTGTTGAGTTCAATGTGGTCTTAAAAACAAAGAGATTACCTGGGGGGAAAGGAGAAGACCAGGCGTTGAATTGCATAGGTCTGATAATACAGTCCTAAATGACTTGATTATGTCATACATTGGTCACATCATAATTTATCCTAATCCCAAAACCGTAGTGGAAAGTACTACATCATATGCCCATGATTTGAAAGAAATGGTTTTAATCTTCTGTATTAACAAGTCATTTTTTTTTTCTTCCCTCCCTCGGGCTCTGCAGGTGTTTGTTTTACAGCCAGCGATCTTAGAAAAGATAAGAACCACTTTCTTTTCCCTTTCTTTTCCTCGCCTCTCTCCCGCCTACCAGCAAGCTACTCAAAGCACTGAATTCACTTGCAGCAAATCCAGCCCTCAGTTTGGGGAAATTTTTCTTCTCCCGTTCCCCACACTACTGACAGCAAGGCCAGCATTTTGCTGTGACTTTTCAATCATCTCCACGATGAAGCAAGAGGTGAAGCACCCCGAAACAGCTGAAGGGACTTTGGCTGTAGGAACTGGCCCTCGGCCATGTCAGCACAGACTCGACCGTCCAGACACATAACTGTGAGGCAAGAGGTTACCATGCATCAGCTGCATGAGTATAGGTCAGCTGAAAGTTTGTAATACTTCCCTCCAAATTTCACATTGCATGCAAGGTTTTGAAGACTTTCTACCCTCACTCCCTGAAAAAAACTCTCAAATATTTTTGCATAACAGCAAAAATTGGGCTGTGATTATATAAATACTGGGAAGCTAAGGCCATGGTTGTTTCACTGAATATGCAGTGGCATTGAAAGTATTTAAACTAACATTTATTTCTGCACTTCTAAAATTTCTGGGAGTGGGATCAAAGTTCAAAATTACAAACTCTAGCAAGAAAAGGTCTTTGTCATATGTTTGCATAACACCTAGCAAAATGGAGGCCTAATCCTGTTTAATCCCCTAAAATTTACTGTATTAAAAAATACTTATTTTTTAAGCGAATATAAATCCACACATGTAGAATATGAAGTGTCCAGTCCTGCTGCTGTGGAATACTACAGATTCTATATGAAATTGTTTAAAAGGTGAGACTATTGCAGGACCAAGCCCTAACCCATTTTGTATTCCTATTTATTGAAAATAAATCATACATAGACCCTCCATAGGGTTTTTGAGGTGCTAATTATTAATTAGTTGTGTGCTTCTGAACAAAATAAACATTGCCTCCCATTTTACAGACTGAAAAGCTGAGAAAAGGATGTAAAATGAGTTTCCCTGAGTTACAGAGGAGATGTTGCTGAAAATCAATGTGAATGCAAGGATGGGGTTTTGAGCAACCTGGTCTAGTGGGAGGTGTCCTTGCCCATGACAGGAGGATTGGAACTAGATGGTCTTTAAGGTCCCTTCCAACCTAAACCATGCTATGATTCTGCGATTCTATGATTAGAGTGTTGCTGTGAATGACAGACTAGGGACAAATTTTTAAACTCACTGTAGTAAGTGCAATGACTAAATTAATTTTTTGCATGTGAATTTCTTCTCTTGGCTCATTATTCCTACAGCTGATGAGCTCAGATACTTCACTGTGCCGATGGTGGGCAGCTTTCAGACCTTGATCACACCCAGGTTTCTTCAGTCCTAATTGGCAAAACGTGACACTTGTCTTCAAAGTGCAGCCTTAGGGTGAAAGAGTTTGCATTTATTATCTGCAGGCAGCAAATGACAAACTGGAGGTACACAATATGTTGGGAGAAGGAAGGGACAGATCTGAATTTTCCACACAACTCCACATGCCATCTCCCCTTGTGCCTTACTTTATTACCAGTAGTCTTAATTTTGCCAGATCTCCGTTACCAAGAGATCCCCTTCAACCTCTTCTGTCTCCAGGGCTCACTGGTTGGTCAGTGTGGCTCCCCATTGCATACGACTTGTCCACACCATCTATTTTCTCCTGTTCCCCACCTTATTACTTGTTGTTTTACTTTGTGGATAGTTGTTCATTCATTGATTCAAGACCATTAATAGAACAGTGAACAAATAAAAAGACCCCAGGCATAAGCATGACAAGAGAAAAAAGAAAAAAAAAATAAAAGAAAAAAGGCTGTACAGAAATGTTCTAAAATCATATTATTCCAGTGGTAGTGTGCAGTTTTTGACCTTAAGCAAAGGAAAGTTGATGACTTTAATAGAGTTTCCCCATAAAGCTTTGTCTTTCTCTTTCCTCCTGAAAAAAAAAAAAAAAAAAAAAAAAAAAAAAACCCCAANTTTTTTTTATTCTTTCTTTTTAAGCAAGACACTCTCTTCTGCCCTATCAGAGCAATCAAACCTGTGATTCACAGGGCTGGCTTCAAGCTACTATCCTGGGCATTAGGCAGCACTTAAAGGAAATTAATCTGAATTTTGCTTCATAGAAAGGGCACATTTTCACTTTATTTTGAAATTAAAGAATGAAAAGTAGAAAGAAGGGGGAGCAGAGGGGGATGAAGAAGGGTGGGGCTCATTATGAGACTGCAGGGCAAAATTGGTTCACATTAGAAATGCTTCAGAGCTCAGCATTAACTTTGTTTCTCCACAGTAAATAAGCTAGTGAGCAATAAGAAATGTGTAAGTACTGCCAGGGGGGTTGTAGATTGGTAGACACAGGGGTTTGTTTAATGTCTCCCTCTACGTGCATATTGTAGTTGATATTAAAAATTGGATATTAGAGTATGCCTTGGACTATTCAATTTATTATTTGTGCTGTGATGGAGAATGAAATTCTGCATCCTGTGTTTTATGGGTGGTTAAGCTAGATAATTTAATCATCCCTCCTGGTCCTGCACTCTACACAGCTGGAGGTTGCAATAAGGATTGGAAGGCTCCATCTTATTAAATACCAGAGCAAAGCCACCATTATTATTTCTTGCTTTGTAAAAATACATCAAGAGGAGGGCCCTGTTGTGTTAGATGATCTACAAACACAGAGCCAAGGTACGGTCTTTGCTGAGAAGGGTTTACAGCTTAAGGTGAGAGAAACAGGCCAGAGGGGAGGGAGGGGACAAATTAATAGCTTCTCTGATGCCAGTCAGTGTGATAAGCCTACATCCTGGCTTCATAAAAGTCTTTTCCCTGAAGTTGTAGCCATTCACCAGACACTGAACTCTTCAATAGATCTAGGATGGCTGTCCTGTGCCCCAAGGGCTACACCTAGACTTTGAGAGAAAGGGACCACACTAATAACAAGGTTGGATGGATGCGAGCTGGTCTCTGCAGAGCCCCCCCGGGAGTCTCTGACACTCAACGGTCTACTGACCAAGGCCCACCTCTCCTTTTCCTTGGATGTCCAAGGGTGGGAGATGTAGCTTGTCCTTCCTCTATAGGGCTGGCTAGAGAAGACGGACTGTAGCACAGAGGGGCTGACCCCTGGTCAGGAACAGACATCTCAAAGGCTGGTTGCTGAACTGTGTTTGATTAAAGGTCTGCAGATTGTCTTTTAACTTGAGCTGTCGAAGCCCAGAGAAAACGGACGGGCTTAAACTTGGTTAAAGAGCAGCTACGATGAGGGAAAATGTCAAAGGGTCACAGAATCTTTGCAAACAGATAAAATTCCCCCCAAAACTGAGTGAATGCTGCTCAGAAAGCATAGTAGTCTTTACTGGGGCTTTGGTGTGTGCTACCTAGTTCTTCTTAATGAATTTGTGATGCTGCCAGGTGACTTGAGTGGTTTTTCTACGGCTCCACGTAAGTCTGTTTAGGACTGTGAAGGACTCAAAAATGAGATCCAAACACTGCCAGAGTCTTAATTTGGGGGTTTCAGACACTTATTCACAGTTTGTCTCCCTTATCCCATTTGGGGCCTGTGATGGACAACTGAGAGCCATGATACCTCTCTCCTGTCCTGCAGTCTCGCCTGCAGCTCTTCCCAGCCTTTATTTCGGTTCTGCTACCTAGGAAAAACACATTATCTGTTGTGCGCTGTGCTATTCACAAGTGGTGACCTTTTAGAGGAGTTAACAATTTTACTGAGGGAGAAAGAAAAAAGAAGGAAAAAATGTTTTTTATCTGATTCTATCATTTTTTAAAGTTTCACAGATGGACATTGTATGTGCCATGTTATTAAGACTTGGGAAGATGGGGAAGGGCTGATATTTGAACAGGCCTTTGCTCTTTTCTCTGCAATGGCAATGAACCCAAATTCCAGATTCTCATGCTGTTAAAGGTCAACCAACTTTCACAAAAAGACATGGGAATGGCCATATTGTCTGATACCATCTAGCACACAAGCCCTCAAGGAAAAGTAAAACTGCGCAATTATATATGACTTTTTCCCTAAGCGTCCTGTGGCCTGCCTATTTAATAAGTCCAAAAAGCTCTCTGTTCCAAGCATTTCTTTAGCCTTCATTTTGAACCCATGTAAGTCTGCACCCAGAATATCCCCAGGAAATGGGTTGCACAGGTTTACCACAAATTTTGTGAAGAACCAGCTCCTCTTGCTCGTTTTAAATCTGGCTCCCACTACTCTGGGGAGCTTGGACTCTCACTCTTTGGCCCCTTGCTCTTATTTCAAAGTAGATGGTGAGTACTAGATCCCTTTCTGCCCTTTCTGGATATTTATATCCACTTCTGCTACTACTTTTTCTTAATATACTTCTTATCATTTTAGTTTTGGAGACTTCTACTCTGGCCTCTCCTCCCTAACTGCTTGTTCAGCTGTGCCTTAAAAGATTTCAGGCAGCTTTGATTCTGTCATTTCTCTCAGATATTGGCTCCCTCCCTCAAGGGTTGATTGTATGTTCATAACTTATTTTCTTTCCTTTTTTTTTTTTTAAATTGTAATTATACTTCCCATAGGACAGCTGTTGTGTTTTATATACACAAAAACATCCTGAAAATTTAATGCCAGCATAGCAATGGGGAATTCAAAATCTAAATGCAACCATGCAATCATTTCCCTTCCGCTGTTCATAAATTCTTACAATAACAAAAGCTTCCAAGTAAGTTGACTACCTTTAAGTCACCTCCTCTCAACTCTTCCTTTATTTTGTCATCAGTCAGGAATTATGTCCTAGTTTTTGGGGAAGGCAAAAATCTGGGGAAGGCAAAAATCTTTTGTAGAGGGGGAAGGAAGGGGGATGCTGCCTAGATTTTCTTTTCTATTTTGTTTTAAATGTCCTTTATATTTGTGTGGCAGAAAGCCACACAACTTTGTACAACAGGCCAGGACAAAATATGCAGTGCTATTCCTTTCCCTTTTCTCATTTGTGCAAAACCAGGAGGGTGCTACATTATCCGAAAGGCAGAACAGACTTATCTGTCACTCGCAGAGCTTGGCTAATGTATGTTGCCGTTGTCCCAGGAATACTGCCTCAGCGATATAAATGTAATAGAAGCAGTACAAATGCGTGGCATTAAATCAAACGTCAACTCTGACCTTTAGGGGTCAAAGAATCAAAAGCAGGGAGTTGCAGATGCTCTTTTTGAAGCTCCCTGGAGATTTCCTATACTGTGTCCAAGAAAAGCTCATGACACTTTGAGCACGTTTGCAGACTGTGGGGTGCTGAGGGCTTATCCCTGCTGGCTCTCAAGGGAGCTGCAGAATCCCCCTCAACCCCGGGACAACGGCACCCCTCCTTCAAGACACCCCCTCAGCTGCCCCTTGAGTAGTGAGAAGTTTGTCCTTGCTGCAAAAGGGAGGAAGGAGGCTCCAGCTGCTGTGTTTCAGCTGTGAAAGTCACGCAGCTCCTTTTGCTGGACAGTGTTTTTATCCAGGTCTTGTGGCATTTTTCAACAAGAAATAGCGCTGCCTTGAAGGAACCCTGAGAAGGAAGCTGGTGTTTTCAGAGCACATGCTGGAAAAGGGACTAACTTAGAAATAGGGTGGAGGGATCTTCAGTTCAAGCAAATCCCTGGCAGAGCCAGGGGCTGAAAGCCCAGAGCTTGATTTAACCACAGTATCATCTGTGTCTTGAAACAGCATATGCACCGTGGAGAGGCGCAAATCCGGACGTACACAAATATTGCCTCAGCAGATCTGTAACAATGGAGAGAAATGGAAAAATGCCATCCAGGAAAGATTCCCCAAATCGGGGAAGATCTTGGGACTGACTTGAAGCTTGACCAACGAAAGGTCAGTCATCCCATCAGCACATTGACACACATCTCTGCTCCGTCCCACAGTGCTAGCAAACATCAGCCTCAGGGACCAAACAATGGATGCCATCTCCTGCCTGGGAGGTGGTCCAAGGATCAGCAGAGGTGGACTCAGTGGTGACATGGCAGAGGATCAGCTCCATCACTGCAAAGTGCCCCCTGTGAGGGCACAACCATACCCAGGTGTTGTATTTATTTCTTAGTTTCTCCACTGACAGCTTTCTGTCAGATCAAGAAGCTGAACCGATGACACCCGCAACTGCTACATGGGAAGAGTGGAAAGGTGTCACTGGAGCCTGCTGATCCCTGTTGGTATTGGCCCACGTCATTATAGCCAGTCATGAAACAAGCATCACAGAAGTATCAGAACAAACTGAAATGTGGGATTTCCCACGAATTTTTCTCATCCAAGTATAACATTAATTAAACCTGACCCTGCTTAGCTTGTTGAAATAAGAGGTTTTGTTCCTGGAGGTGTCAGGTCTTTAGGCTAAACAGTTTAACAGACAGGTAAGATATAAAATATCGCATGGACCAGAATAACTAATACTCAATTTGATGTTGACAGTGCCTTTCCAAAGCAGGTTAATTAAAGTAATAATTCAGTTTTCTCCTGTTTATATATATTTCTTCAAAGATATTTGTTACTTTGAATATTTCCCTGTCTTTTCGTTAATTATGCAACCCATTACAACAAGAAACTAATTAGGAAATATATCTGGGTTTGGAAACAAACTGCATCAATGCATTTTCACAAAGGCTTTTCATCTTCTTGAGACAAAGATCGCTTTCAGCTATAATTAAGGCTGATAAACCTGGTAAAGAGGAAATTAACAAAAATCGCAGTGTGCTGAGCAGCTCAAAGGCCTTATGAAAATACACTTCTGAAAATTAAAAAAAAAATCAACACACAAGTGAATACTCCTTATGACATTCTTAATTATACCAAAAAGTCATGGATTTTTTTGTCAAATTGAGCATTCCCTCTTACTTTCAACATTTTGATGTTTCATGCCATTTAATTGCTGCCGAGTGGAAGTCAGTTTTCCATACCCATTAAGGGAAGCAGCAATCAGCAATAAATTCCTAGAAAACAGCTTGTACAAATCATTTCCTTAATCAAGAGAACTTGGAAGCACTGTCTGATTTACTGCTCCTTTTTTAAATGCATATTTGTCTTTTGGGAATAGGTGTTAGCACCCCAGGGTCTTGTCCCAGGTTCTGCCTTGATTTATTCTCAAGCTGTGGACAAATCACTTAACCTCTTTCAAACTCACTTTGTCTTCTTATAAAATGGACACATGAATTTCTTCATCTAAGTCTTGGGTTGACTCTGCCTATAGCAAATGTTTATAATGTTCTCTGAGAATCTGCTACAAAAGGTGGGCTACCATGCAAATGACAAGGATGTTTCAGGTGCCAGCCAGGTTCCCATGGGTCCCTTAAACAGTGAAGGATCTTGTGCCAAATTTAGCACCCGCTGTGAACTGTCCAGGAGGAGTAATCACCTAAATATAGCCTATAACCCTACAAGGTAGGTTTAAATTGGAAAGTCTCTTAAAACTACACAAAAACAAAGAAACAAACAAAAAAAAAAGCTGAAAATACCATCAGAATAGATGTTATAAGTCTTAGCCATGATGTCTTCAGCTTACCAGCAAAAGACATTCTGTTTGAGCTGACGACAAGGTGAGCTCTTTCTCTTCATCTCTCAGGTGAGCGCTTTCTAGAAGACTGTGACTCTTCCCTATAACGTTGTCAGCCTCCACACTCAAAAAACCTATGGACTGCGTCTGAAATATTGCACTCTTCATGTTGCCAATCCTGGCACAGTACTGGATGTGAGATACTGGTGTAAGAAAAGAGATCCTGTAAAAAAGCAAGACTAATGGGATGCGGAATTAATGGGATGCAGACAGGGCCCATATGCTTAACAAGCACCTCACCTACTGAGTCATTAATGGGGGTAATAAATGTCATTCCTACAGAGCCTCATTCCCTAGCTCCACAAGCCTGGGGGAATGTACAGATCTACCTCAAATTTGATAAAAAGGATAAATGCAAGGATTACCTTACTCCTGATTGAATTTGAAATAGGTGTTAGCCTGCCCCAGGAGATGTTGTCTATCCAGAAAGGTAGGAGCAGATGGCTTCTCCACTGATACTAAGATGGATTCCCTGCTATTTCCTTAAACAGTAACTGTTGTTGTTGAGAGGGGGGTGTAGTCACACTGCCTTGGGAGAAATATGTTGAAATTCAAAATAACATTGAGCTTCCCAGTTCCTCAGTTTGCTCTGTGAAAACTGTACCTTTAGACAAACTGGCCAACCCAAGGGGCCATGAAACACCACTAGTTTCTCAGAGGGAAGATACAGTTATGCAAAATGCACTCTGCCAGGTCTCCTAGAGACTGCTTCTGTCACTCAACATGATGGTAGGGGTTAGTGCTTTGTGCAGTGCAGGTCAGAGACCAGAATTACACCCACTCTTGGTTTTGTCACAGCTTTCCAAAACCACAATAAATACTGCCTGAAAACATAAAAGGATTTAGGAGACAAAGAAATGACAGTGCTTTCCATCCTGAAAAGAACAGGCCAGAAAAAAGTAGGTGTTTTGCTCTTCTGATAATGTGTATCAGTCAACAAAAAGGTTATTAACCACCCCATTGAAACGCTTTTTCTCTATATATATTTAAAGGCTGCATGTGTTGATCAAAGGATGACATAATTAAATGTTCTTCAAATGCTCAAGCCACATTAACTGAAAACCTCGTTTTGTTCTTGTTGTTGTTTTTGCATTGTATTTCAAACAAATCATGAGCTGATTAATTATTTAGCAAATACTAACCTCCCAACCATCCCCTGCACACAAAGTGAATCTGATTCAAGCAACTGTCTTTTTGACAAATGGCTTCAGCCTGCCTGATTTATCAGTATGATGTAAATGGGGTACTTTGACAATGTGGCATTGGTTACAGACTTTTCTTTGTGTTGGTGGTCTTATATTCCCAGCCACTTGCAAGGACGTGGGGAGAAAGGGTTTGGTCTGAAAAGAAAAGATGTGATCTAAATCAGTTTGGAAATACGTGTCTTGATAGCATCCATCCTCAAAAAAGCATTAAGACACACGATTTTGGCTGTGTTTTCGGTAGTGAAAGTCATCTGCTGACTCTAAGGCAAGAAAATCAAGAATATCATTGCAGTTGCGAGACTATTAAATTACCAACCACAAAATAACTTCTCAAATCACAAACCTCTTCCAGAGAGGCTCAGGTGAAGCAAGATTTTACACAGGCCATGATAACATGAGAGTAGGTTAAATTCTACAAGCAAAGCCTTTCCTCCTCTTGTGCAAATAGAGACAGGCAGTCCCACTGTAGGAATTCACTTCCTACCGCGAGAATCTGTCCTTTTCACTCTTGTTCCTGGGGTTTGCAACACTATCACCTTAGCTGAGATGAGGACCCTTTGCCCCTGGGACACAGCTTTCACTGTTGTGGGTAAGGTGCAGTGTCCTGTCCAGCCAGCCAGCTACAGAGCTGTTCTGACTCAAGCCTCAGGTAGGAGATCATGATTGTCTTCTCCTCGCAAATCTCAGACCACAGTGAGAGCATATGGCTTTACCTCTGTGGCAGATGCCAGCTTCCTTCCTGCCTGCCCTTCAGCCTTCTCCAACACCACCAACCCCAGCTAAAACCATTATACTTGGAGACTGGGGGCTTCCCAGTAAGAGCGAGACATTGGCCTTGGGGAAGTCAAGGTCCCTGGCTATGGCTGTACAACTGCCTGTCATGCAATCTAACGGACTGGAACTACTCACACAAGGTGGTCTTGGAGTGAGAGACGCAACTCTTAAGGGGTCTGTGAATTCACATCCACACTGAAAGAGGCAGGAAAAGAGTACCGCACAGTTGTCACTGTTGTATAAAGACCAATTGCTGTATCAGCACCAATTTCCTTGGCAAGCAGGAGACGAATGACTGGGAGCAGCCTGCAGACCACGTTGTTCCTTCCTTGCTGTGTCCTGTCAGGCTTCCCTGGAAACTGAGGGGTGAATTTAGGATTATGTTGCCTGAACAGAAGCAACAAGACAAACCTTTTCAAACAGAGCGAAAAATAAGCTTCCCTTTCTGAAGAGGAGACAGTCGAGAATCTGGGACTAGCAATCACTTAAGGTGAATAGCTGAACCATCGCATGTTTAGGAACACGCTTCCTATACCATCCAAATACCCTCTGTGTGAACAGGTGTCTGTTTTGCGTACATAAGGCAGAAAAAAAGGCCAATCCATGAGAGACTGAATAACCTGAATAATTTATCTCATTCCAATGGCCCCTGGGCATGTGGCAGTGGGAACTTTTCAGCTCTTTCTAAAATGAACTTGGTTTTAATTGAGTCCCAGACTTAATTCAAGTCAAGGGAAAGTCTCTTTCTTCTTAATCACCTCTAATTGCTCTGCCTTTTCTCTTCCTCACTGCTGTCTTTGCACAAGTCTCCACTGATTTCTCAAAAGAGAAACTTGAAAGAGTATGACCATCAGTCAGCCCTCACACAGCCTGTGTCTCAGCCACTCCTTCTCTCCCCTCTGGCTGTCAGCACAAGGTCAAACACAGGTTAAAGCAGAGCTCACCTTTCGCATCCTCCTTGTCATCCCCTTTCTCATTTACTGAGAACCTCACTCCTGTGCTGCCCATAACTCCAACCAAGGACCTGAGCGTCTTCTTGCAGACCTTAGATTCTGTCAGCGCCTAAACTTTGCAGGTTGCTTCTGCCTTCATTCCTTTTCTCTTCCTCACTTCTCAGCCAGCACTATAAGTAAAGTCCATCTCTCCCTGCTTACATCAGCATTTGCCCCCAGCAAATGCGACCCTTTCCTACACATTCAGAAGGCTTCCAGAAAGAAATTGCTCCAGCCCTGGCACAGAAAGCCGAGCACAGACCTTAGGATGCTGATCTGGTACCTAAGTTCAAGATATTTTTAAGCAATTCCTTTCACTGCCTACTTGAGAATGTCTGACTGTCTTTCTGCAATGAGAAATGGGCTGGGCTCCAAGACTATACCACATGTACGTAACTGAAACGCTCCAGGCCCTGCTGTTCACTGACTATGCAAGGAGGCAAATCCAAGTATCCTTGGGAAGGAGGCTGTTTGGATCATTCCTGACTGCAGGCGCCAGAGGAGGAGCCACAGCTGAAAGCCTGAATATGTCCCTGTGCTGACCCCAGCTGAGATTTCCTCCCTTGGTTTAGAGGTCTTTCCCTCTTGGGGGCAAGAATATCTGATTTGGATACACATTGTAGGAAAGCTGTTTATTTTATCTTTATTGTAACCCAGTTCAGACCTCTTCCTCCAGCTGAACTAGCAGATGCAATTAGAAAAATAAAATAAGAGAATGTATTTAGTTTCCCAGAAAAAGAAAACATTTAAAAATTCTCTTACTTTGTCTTAAATATACAACCATGGGTCTCCAAACTTCTATTCTCTGTGTTCCCATCTGGAGTGTCAGATCATAGAATAAATGCTCAAGGAAAATAAAAGTCTCTCTTAACCTCTCAGAACCCTATTTTTTTTTAAAATACAAAAGGCTGGAAAGGGACTGGGCTTACTCTGTTGTCAAGATACCAGTATTCTACAAGAACTATTGCCTATATTCACCCTAAGAGAACTGTGAATAAAAGTACAGAATCTCATTCATACCCATAGGTGAAAAGATTTCAAGGTTTAACACAAAGCATCTCAGTAGCATGGAAACAAATTTGCTACCCTTTCTCAAAGGATTTTATTATTTTTATCATCTACAGTTGCCTCAGGATCACACCATCCGAGGCACTGAGCAAACATGGAGCAGGTTTCTGCTAGAAAAGATTACCTTAAAGCAGACTCCAAAAGGCAAAGTGTCGAAGGAGGGATATAAGAGAGAAACTGAGGCACAGGGAAGGGTGGTTAGATGTCCAAAAAAAAATCTTCAGCAAATAGGCAGCACCCAGACTCTAGAACCACTAAGACCCATCTGAGGACCAAAAACATGAGAGCATCCTTCCTCTGTCAGATAGAAGAGGTAAAGATGAGAAAACCTGCAGCAGATTCCCCTTCTCCATGAGGCCTGTTTGGTTAGTGTTCTGTTTGTCAATTTGGAGCTAAAGGCATGAAAGATCAGGCCACTGGGAATAAGGGTGCAACCCGTGTGCAGAGGCTGGAGGGAGGTCAGGCAAATTCTCCTGGGGGACTGCATGGGGGTATCGGTGGAAGCTTTTTCCCAAGATCAGAAAGTTGTCAAACTGTACCCTAACAAGGCAGTTTATTTGACCAAGACTCTCTCCATTTAGTGGAGGTGTGCTCATTTTCTGCCTCTGGCTTTGGGATCACCTGGGATGCCTTCTCTAAACAGTATTTTTCCAACATCATTTTTTCCTATGTTACTTGTTTAGATATTTGAATGACTGCTCATGAAGATTTTTCCATAAAATACAGGTAGCATTATTCCTGAAAATATGCTATTAAAGTATTGAAAAGGGTTCATAAATGCAGGGTGATCTTCTGCAGGTGGAGACACATGGGATGTGGATTTCCTCAAGTTCATCCAGTAAAATAGGAATAAAACATCATTTTCACTGCAACACAGGAATTCAGCTGGTAAAGGCAGAAAAAGACACAGAATTGACAGTGCCTTTGAATCACAAATTTTTCATTCAGGCCTATTTTTATGAATAGGATGGGTTATTCTCTTCCTTAATGGTTTAAACTTCACCCATGGAGCAGCATTTTAGCATGCAAACATCTTCTGGAAAGCAATTGTTCCATAAACAACGCCACATTCCATATCATTTACATCTGAGAAACCCATCCCATTAGGTCAGGACTAAAAAAACCCATAGAGAGCAAGCTCAAAATGTACTGCTAGTTCTGAGATATATGCTGTTGTTCTTCCTAATTATTCTTCTAGTTGCAAACATCGTTAGTTCCAAATGCCTCTTTCCCTGGAGTACAGAAATGAGAAGCAAGTTTATTTTGAACAAAAGCAAAAAAACCCAACAGCTACTATATATGAATGATGCTTTTTTCTTGAATTCCATCTGCATGTATTGGCAGCATTTCCATAGCATTTTTTTTTTTTAATTTCCCTAATTTTCCATTGGGAAAAAGAATGCAACTGAATGGGCCTGAGTGCATTAATGGGATTGGAAGCAAATCTTCCTATATTCCTGTCAGATAGAGACACTGAGGGAAAGATAAGCAAGTACAGTTCTGTTCCACAGGTTGAGACAATAATAGCTTCATTGAATTTAAAATGCATTTCTTGTTTCTGTACAGGCTCAGCTGTAAAGATGTCATGTTAGGGCTGTGGGAACATCTAACCATCCTTGAATACCCTCTCCAGCTGTTAGCTTTTAATCTTGTCCTTATTTTCTACTGGTCACTGTCTTGCCAGAATGGCAGAAAAGATGTTTTACGAAGAAGGAACATGCAATCTGGGCTACGAATGACAACTTTGGAAGCTTCCATTTTAGAAGCAAAAAGGTTAACCTCGCAGAGAAAACATCCGTTCAACCTGGAAAGAGGTCACTAAATGTTTTGAGGTCTGCTTCTATTTCAAATGGGAAAACTGTGTACAGTGATCTAGGCCTTTATAACCTTTTCTTAAAATCTCTTATGCTATTAAAATCCTGATGTAAAAGACTTGAAGGCTTCTGTCATTGGCTCTCCGCTTACGGAAAATGAAGGTGCTGTTCCTCTTTTTTTAAAGAAAAGCGTCATTAAACTGTTCTAACATCTTGCAGACCGTACTGCAATTCTTTCACTCCCTGAATTAATGGCAAAATGAACAAAGGCAATTTTCAAAAAAAGCTAGGATCATGCAGCATAAGATGCACTTTATTTCTTTGACAAGCATAGTTTATTTTTAATTATTCCTTTTGCTTTACAGTACATTAATAAATGCTCTGGAGTATATTTAATGTAAGTAATGAAATCTTAGTAATACAAGGCTTCACTACAAGCTTCTGATGCTTGCTGACAAAGAGGCAGGGACCTTGGGGGAGATTTTGTTCACAAAAGATACTTCCATGGAAATTAGCAGCCCGTAAATTCATCAGGTTCTCCCAGAAGGGGATCCCAGTTAATATGAGCTCTTTGAATTTGGGTACCCTTTCCAAGCTAGTATAGAGACTTCTTTGAAATTCATTGGAGAAGGAGACTGACTCATCCTTATCCCATCCTGACAGAGGAAGTCAGACTGCAGAGCCAGCAGAAAGTACCTCCACTCTGAGTACAGACCCAGAGTAGTGTCATGGGCTAAAACACCAACTTCGACGGTGCTAACATTAGTCACAGTCAGTGCTCATCAAGGATTGATTATAATGACAGCAGCAAAATCCCCACACCTTTCCTGCAGGAATCCCAGCACAGCAAACTTGCTGTTGGATGAGGAGAGGCTCCAGGGTTGCCCAGTCCCAGGACCTGGGATATCACTACTCTGAGGTGACCTCTAGGACAGAAACCTCCAGGTTTTCCTCAGGATTTCACTGCCAGATCCCATGGCCCACACCACACACCTTCAGTCACTTTTGGCTGGACATGCCATGTGTTGCAAAACCGCTACGACCCAAAGCAACCACCTTCTGCCCTCTGCAGCCTTCCTGGTCTCTCCCCAGCAGAGAAGGAGGATGGGGAGAGAGGACTCTCCGAAGCAGGTGGAACACACACTGAAGCGAGTGTTGGCAGTAATTTAGGGAGCCCATCCATGCAATAGCATATCGGTCTTCCTTCAGCAGCAATCACGGGATGCTCTAGGGTGGGATGAAGGGAGGGAGACTGCAGTGATAGAAGGAAAATGAAAAGGAAACGGAGAACAAGTGGGAGAACAACTCTGCAGCTGAATTTCTAGTCACAAGGGAGATAACTGACAGCCTTCGGCTTAATGCAGACAGCAAGGCACTGAAGTCAAAATGGAAACTGAAGCTGGACAGAGCCAGCAACAGACACACCAACCTCCTTATCTTCGAGCTGACATGATTCAGTTTCCACCAGTGCGATGGAGGAGTTTGACACACCTCTGGGAGATGGATGCACCTTCAGCTTAACAAGCATTCTTCCAGCTGCAAGACTCCTTCTGCATTGGCCCGCTTTCAGCTCCACTTACACAGGTTAGTTAGTGCTGCGATGATTCAGGGTTGCATTTCAGGGTGGAAAGGCCTGTTTTAAATCCCTTCATCTCATATTTCATGGTCCCTGGGAATCCATTTAATTATAACCTCATCCACTGAAGGCTGGTGAACATATAACCCCATTCACTGAAGACCGGCGTTTGTACAGCACCTAGCATGTTAAGGCTGTCACCCATGAGTAGATACCCTAGAAACTACCATGTGCCAGCAGCAGCAATGACTGTACAAGCTAGCAATTCTGGTATGAGTTTCTGAAGAGTTCAAAGGAAAAATGCAGTTGATGGCACAAACTTCTGCTAAAATACCTTCTATTAGCCTCTCTGCTAAAAATGCAGAGGCTTTCTGTTACCCTCCTTCATTCCCCTGTGACAAATCTGTGAAGGGGCTAGTACAGTCAATTATCTAACTGGAGTATCCATCATCCACCTCCCTCACCAACCAATTCAGTTTGATTTCTTGAACTGCATAAGCAAGGTTCCTCTCTAATTGCAGTTAAAATCAGTCACAAGGAGAAGGCAATCACTCAAGACAAACCCAGGGCAAAGACTTTCCTACACTTCATATCTTCCAATGCAGAAAAGTGCCTCTGTTTGGAAAAAAAAAAAAGAAAAAAAAAGAAGCCCTCTTAACTGCAGGATAGTTCAGAGCAATCACATTAGAAAATCACTTGCCATGTCTGGCAGGTGCCAGTTTTCTACCAGTCAGAAAGTGGGAGATGCAGAATTAGTTCCTTAATGTCTGCTGTTAAATTATTTGCATCCAATATTTCTCATATCAGCAAGAAGTCTCCTCTGCTCTCAGTTTATTTCGCTGAGACATGGACCTGACTAATGTCCCTAGCAAGTGTTGGGGCATTGAACAGACTGCAGTTTGGGGAGGGCTTTGAAGGCAGGAGATGGCAGGGAGAAGAGATACTTTGCCTTCAGCTTTTGGAGAGAAAATGTGTGTTCAAAGCAGCAAATTATACATAGCACTTTGGTGTGCAAGATTCCCTATCCAATTCCAACTTTTGACATGATTTACATGACCTGCAACGTATTTATAGGAGACTGCATGCTTTTTCTTACTTCTGATTTTGAGGTAATTATGTTTATGACCGAGGTAATTATGTTTAAAGTGAAAATACTGTCCTTTATATAACTTCTAGCAATAAAAATAATGTATAACAAAATAATCCTAAATTAAGATGAGAAAAAAAGGTCACACAAGTAGCAGGCTAAGGGACATCTTCTCCATGGAAGGATATTACACCCAAGGGTAAGATTCACAGATTCTTGGGGACCAAAAGGGCCAAATTTTCCTCCTCTCCATAAATCCGATTTGTGTAAGCGCCTCTGTTTGGAAAAGACTGCTAAATGCTGTTGAATAGCCAGTATGGATTTCTCTCACATGGAAGACAACCAGCAAAGCTCCCATCCTCCTCTTCCCTATGCACATCCCTCTCCAAGGTGCAGCTGTGGAGGAGGAATTAGAGCTGCAACAGATGTGAGGCTGTGAGACACTGCGCGTTAATGCAAATAGCCCTGAGGAAACTACTTTAATATGAGGGACACTCATGTCATTAATGTCTCTCTCCTTTCCAAACAGCATCTGTCCCAGCACAGCCCTTTCTGTCCCCTACCCGGCATAAACAAGGTCCTCCAGCTTTTCTTTTCCTGTCCTCGTACCGCAAACCATCTCCAAGGTCTCAGATCATACTGTGCAGATACACGTTTAGATGGGAGGAGAATTAAATACAAAACATTGTTTTCCACATTAAAGTCCATCTAGGCACACCAGAAACAGACTCAGAGACATCTGAAGCACTGTGCTAGAGAGACACAGTGATGTTTGGTAGCTTCCAAAGGACCAGCTGACTGCAGGTTATATGTGCAGGTTCCTGACACTGAAACTCAGCAAAAGCAAAACAGCTTTTCTTGAACTGGGGCTTGAAGCTTGTGTTACAGGATATAGCCCTGGAGGGATTTGGAAACAGAAGATGATGCTGTGATGAGCATTTCCAAGTCCCAAGCATAGATAATCACACTGCAGTCCTACCTAACAGAGCCACTTCTCCAAGTGTCCTACCATTTTATTCATCAGTGCTTGGCTTTTGGAGAGCTTCTGTGAGAGACCTCTCCATGGTGACATGCAATTACCTCAAAGGTCCTGTCTCAGTTCTCTGTCTTGCTGGAGGAAAGATGAGCCCAGTATGATACTGGTTCAATGATAATCAATGACTCTAATATTCAGTGAAATTTAGCAGCAGAGTGAGAAATTTGGTTGATTCCTACTGTAATGTGTCCAGTATAAACACAGTTTTAAACCCTGCTGTGACTTTCTGAATAACAATACATCAAATACTTTTTTTTGTTTTTAAACCGTATTTAATCCATCCTCTATTTGGTTTTAAAAGCAAGCAAGAAACTGACTGAAATGCAGAGGCTTTCAATTCTGTGATTTAAATTCAATAAAGAAATGAAAGAGTAAAGATCATGTGTAGACCATACAGTTAATCTTAAAAACTCTGAATAAAAGCAATAGCACAGCATCGTGTTGTTGTATTATATAGTACTAGACAGGTACAGTCCTCCAGTCAGGAAAACTGAAGAACCTTCTCTGTCATAGCTTGGTCTGTTGCTGACACCTATATGATAAAAGAAACTGCATGCATTGTGTATACACATGATTTGAAAGAAGCAATTAGTTGCCTCCTGGATCTGCTAGGAAGAGGTTGTACCCCCATCTGCATTGACCATAGTCTTACATTTGTATCTTGCAGCTGTTGTTCTTAACTTCTATCTCAGACAGAAAAGAAAACCAGGTCTGAATAAATCCCCTCCAGTTCATAATTTAGAAATATATTATGTGTTCATCACACACTCAGTAAGAGGATTCCAGTGTAGCCTGATTGCTCTTGCCATCGTTTGAGCAACAGGTCAAGGATTAAGTATTCCAGATCTCAGACTTTCTACTTTCTAATTCTGCCACTGATTTATTTTACATCATAATCTCATTTCTCTGCCAGAAAGAGAAGCTGTCCCTGACTAAATCCATCCTTCTAAAGCCTTGTGCAGTTCCCTCATCCCAGACTTAATGCAGACGTGAGCATGTGTATGTGTCTACCATAAGACAAGTGTGTCATTCAAAGCTGACTTTTCATGGTAGACCTCTGGCCTTGCTAGCATCCTTGGTTCAGCTCACTGTGCAAAATATAGCCTCTGCTGCTGTCTCTAGAGAAGACCTGGATTTACAGTATTTTAACTCCAGCCACTGGACAACACTGAGCATGAAATTCATATCAACCAAGATGTAATAACAATAAACAGGGTGTCTTATACAACTGTGATTTTTCTGCCTGGCTTTCACAGAGCTGTCTGGTGGGGTTTGGTTTGTTGTTTTTTTTTTTTCTTTTTTCCTATGCAATTATATAGATGCAGGTATCCAGGAGCAATTTGAATTCCTCAAGTTCCTGAGCTTGAGGTGCTTAAATATTCGAATGACCTCTGGTGGAGAAGTGATTAAATTCCCTGAAGGAAAATGTACCTTATTATGCCAGGTAAAGAGACAATATGATTGGAAAGTTGACACCAAATTCTCGGCTCCTTGGTTGCCATGATACCTGACTGATAATGCTGTCATTTTCCCTGTTTAAACCTGAGGCTTGCTGCTCACCTTCATCAGCACTGGTATAATTTTCGTTTTCTTCATTTCACTTAGGAAACAACTTCAGCATTTATCATGTCTTTCATTGCACATGGTTGTAGACCTTGAAAATCCGGCTGTACCCAGAGGAGCTAAATGTGTTTTGAACAGCAACTCAGTGCCATTCAGCCTGAAAGGCAGGCAGAAATTATAGGCACCAGGAATATATGGAGCACTAGCATTTTGCATGTGTATGGCCATCCTTATTCAATCAAAGAATGATCATTGATTACCATAATCTTACTGCCCACCCTCCAACAACTGGGGGTGTAACATGATCTCTGTTTCAAAGAAAGAGAAACTAAACCACAGGAACTGATTTATGGCATATGAAAAGTCTGAATCAATGCTGTGACTGAAATCTAAATTGTTAGGTTTTAGTCCATACTTACATTTTAAAAAATCAAACATTTCAAAGAAAATGAAATAATATTGAGAAAGTGAGGCCACTAGCATACAATTTATAATGTCTTAATACAAAAATTGATGATGTTCAAATGAAATATTTCCATAAAGACCATTATTAAAAGACAATGTGAGAGAGAAGGGAGGAAATGAGCGGGTTTTTTTCAAATTTGTATCATTCCCCGGTGTATTGGCAAGATGCAAGGAGAATGTTTCAGGTCAGAGCTGGAAGAGGGAAGATGCTTGTCACAGAGCATTGGGATGGTTAGGGGAACCCACAATAACTGAGTCACTGAGCAATTTAGAGACTGGGAGACCGTCCATTCGTCACAAGCAAGAAACAGTATCTGTGATCTTTCCTGCAATGGGCCTAGGTAGATGATGAGATTATCCCAGGCAGCAGCTGTCAGTGTGAGCCTTTAACAGCAGAGAAAAGAAGACAGTGGATATGTAGACTCAAACTATCTACAACACCTTCCTTTGGGACCCCCTAGACTTGTCTCCAGTAGTCCCTGAAACTGTGATTAACAAGTGTCCATGTTTATTTTGCTGCCATGGCTGTTAACTACTAGGAAGGTTAAATGATTTGTGCAGGATGGGACAGAGGATTTTGGCTCACCTCTAATGCCTTTTATGAACATAGTTGTAGTTCCAAGAGCTTCTGTCCTGATGTTCCTGGCTCCTGGATCCCTCCTGCCCTACCCTTCATGTGAGACTTCATCCTAAACCCCAAAGTCAGGAGGACACTAAGACGCCTGGAGAGGCGATCTGTAAGCAAGCCAATCATATCAGTTAACTTCAAGCACAGAATCAATGAGGAGCTCTCAGGAGCGCCTGCCGGACATTCACCCCATCATCTGCTCCCTCCTTCCATGTAGGCAGAGCTGGTAGCAACTAAGCTGCAACAAGATGAAATGGTACATGAGCTCCATGTCTATGCACCAGCAGAGTGGTCATGCCAGATAATGAGGTCTCCAGCTGAGTCACAGGGAAGATTCACCTCCTACACAGGCGAGAACAAAGGAATACGAGCTGGAGCCAAAAATACCCTGTATGACTCCACATTTCAGAGCTCTTCTGAATCAGATACACTAGCCTCCCTACTCATTTCCCTCTTACTCTTTTTTTCTTACGCAATTAGCACCTTATTAACTATCTACCTGCAGCACCTCTAGTCTCAGCCATATTTAGCCCCTCATTACATGACACACAGCTTGGTAATCATCACTGCAGGGGGTTCGACAGATGTTCTGCAGAAAAATCCAGCTCCTCCAGCCATGACCCTGAGTTCTCCTGGAGATGATCTCTTTGTTATGATTTTGTACATATGCAAACAGCTGCCAGCAACACAATCCATTTTCAAGTTGTATTTCCTTGACAACAGAAGCGCAGCCACCCGTGCTGCAGGAGGAAGGAGCTGGGGATGCTGGAACATCTTTCCATTTCGCAGTACTCATGTTTCCTGATTCATCATTTTTCCACCTCGCCTCCTTAGACTGGTGCTAGCAGTACAGATTTATGGTCTTTCCCTTAGTTTCTACTGGAACATCTAAGTGCTATCTTTTAGGACCACAAAATTGAGCATTTCTGCAGGTTGAAGGCACTGATGTTACAGACCGTATTCCACCATCGTACAGGAGCTCAGGAGAGGAAATAGGACAAGTTCTTGAGAATTTCTTGGCCTAAAGTGGGTCAAAAGTGTTTGCAATTTTATTTTTTTAAAGGAACAAAATGCAGTGTTTAGCCCTTGAAATAAGCATCCTGAGATCTGTGCCAGCCGTTTGCTTGGAGATCTTCCACAGTCATTGGTCATCCATTCCAGCAATCGTGGAGTTAGAAAGAGAAGACGAGAAAGCCTAAAGCTCACAGATGTGCAACAACTGTCAACATTTCTCAAGGCTTTATGTCAGAATATGCTTATTTATCGCCACACGTGTGAATCACATGTAGATCAATCTGAAAGCAAAGCCTGCTTCACAGCCAGATCAGCAGAGAAACTCCTCAGTTTCCCAGGAAGACTCCAGTGTATGTACATGTAGTGTTGGCACTTGCTATGAAATGCTACTCAGTGAGGGGCTTCCTGGAGAAACATCAGGCATAAAGCTATTGCTCTGTGACATGTACATCTAAACAGACAGTAAAATACAGTATGATACAAAAATGGCTCTTTACTTCCAGACTGAATTCAAAGACCTTGCCTCCTGCATGCAGAATAAGAAACCATCACACCTTCAGAGTCCAGCTCTGTCCACCGAGTTCTGGACTTTGGATCTCCAGAAATTTTTCTCATGCAAACTTGGCCATGTCCAGGGGGAAATACAAGATCTGTCTTTTTCTATTGCTGCTCTCTCTATGTAGCAGCTGTTTTCTGATGCAATATATCAAGGGGAAAAAAGAATACAAACTGAAGAAAAGAGAAAATTATAGATATATAGGAAACAAAAGAAAAAGAGGATAATAGTTAATAAATCATTACTTAATCAACAGAAAGCTGACTATATGTTACAGCCACAGATTTGTTACATTACACAATGGGTTCTTGGGGTTTTTAGAGTCACAAGAAATCAAAATATGATACCATAGCCGCCTGAGAAAAACATCATTAGGGCAGATATTGGTGTATATACACGTGAAATAGCCAATTTACACTAGCTAATATGCTTTACAACACTGAGAATCACAGGGGTAAGGAAAATCCTTGCAAATGCAAAATGGGGATTACCGGTTGATAGCAAACATTTCTGTCCTGCCCCCAGACACAGGGCAGCTAACCTGAGAGTCAATTGCCACAACTCCAGCAACTCATGAATAAAGTATTATGGTATGAAATATTCAGAAGTATATGGGTTAATAATGCCAGTACAAACCAGGAGAGACAGCCCCGCATTCATCATTTGCTAATGTTCAGCCTTGAGCCAGACCAGAGTGGGAGACACAAGATAAATGACAAAGAGCCAGACAGGTTCGTAGTTAAAAACATGATAACTTACCACAGTCTTCCACTGGTGCTGAGCTGGAAAGGAGGGAAGATGATTTATTGACATTATCTCGGTTTATTTTTGTTTAAAAGCTTGGCAATGGAGAGTGAAGTGATACTGAAAAAGACTGTGCAGGGTCCTAGTAGGAGACTTGATATATCCTTCTAAAATAGAGTTAGCAAATGTCTCTGTGCAGTCTTTCAAGCAAAATGGTGAGCAAGGAGGCAAGTGATCTTTAACTGATCAGTCTTTTACTGATGCTTTCACCTCTATGGGGTAAGTACAAGTCGAGGGAATAGAAAACCAGTGAAATGGGTTAGTGTGAGGGCACACTAAAGTCAACCTTTTCTTAGGTGTACCAAGCTGGAGATGCTGTATCATGGCATCCATGACTTTTGCGGTCCCTGTCAATTGTTTGGGTGAAATCTGTGTTCCCCAGAATCCAGATGGAGATCATATTTGACAAGTTATTGAAGGAAAACCAGAGGGAAGGGAAGTGAGCTTGCATCAGGCAGACCTACCCAGTGGCAGAAAGCTTTGCAGTTCATTTTTGCTTCCCTGAGAGTGAGCTCTTGGTTTTTGTTTAAAATAGTCCATATAAACTTTTAGACTCCAGACTTGCCTTAAAACAACCTCAAAAAAAAGACACAGGTCTTAGGGAGTCTTTCGTAAAAGGTGGTGAACAACAAGCATTCATGAGTGAAAATGCTGAGACACGGCTAAGTAGAAGGCCTTAGCCCTGGTCACACAGGCAGAGTATGAGGAGACAGTCTGAGGTGGAAAAACCTCCTTTGATTCAGTGCTTTCTTGGTAAGCCATCTCCCAGTGCCTGGTACTGGAGGCAAGCACAGGCTAGGATGGCAAGCCAGAGTCAGGAGACAAATTAGTTGGGAAGAGGATGTAATATGTTCTTTAAGTCTCAAGATGACTTGATATGGAGTAACACAAAATGTCATCTCCTGAAGGTGAAACATTTTGGGTATTTTACTGTTGTTACTTTTCAGAAAGGAAGAAAATATACAAGTTAAACCCACTCAGTTTATCTTGTTCTGTTCAAATACAGCAAAAGGTTTATGTAAATTCGTTATTTTCTCAAGAAGTGTTATCTGGCTTTGCTTTTTATTAAATATTAATACATTTGTCTAGGGAAAAAAATTAAATTCCTTCCTTGGCAAATCCTCCGGAAGTAGAAAGTTAAACTGGAGGTGTGAAAGCTAGTATTGTCTTCTGGGGAATCTCATCAGAGCAGATCCTTTTCCTGGGCTAACTTTAATTCCATAAAAGCTTTTCTGTACTTTCCACAGCCACAGTAGGAGAGAGGTGAAGCAATAAAGTGAGTACAGGCACTGACCGTGGAATCAGAGCTTAGAGCTAATCTCTTTTCACTGAGAGGGGGGAGGAAGGGAGGTCAAGATGCAGTTTTGTAGTCACTTGCTCTGTTGTTCTAATTTGAGTGATAACCTGGAACGTTCTGCTTTGGAAAATGTGGAAATATCAGATTACTCCCACACTTTCTCTCCTTCCTTCTCCATGACTAAATAGCAAATGGCCATGGCTCTGTGAACTCTCTTCCTTCACTGTCACTTGATAACCCTTGGCACTGCACTTACTTGACAGACACTTGGAGGGGTAGATCCCTCCCCATGTATTGGCCGCACAGACCTTCAGGTTTTGCCCAAACACCTTTGACAGCATTGGGGTTGGACACCTCCATCCGCCCATGGGGACACTCAACAACATTCCCACATGCTCTTCCCTTCACCAAGCCAAGCTCCACCTTGCTCCTGGTGGACACTGCAACATTTCACCAGGCTGCGTTTCTCAATGCCACGCTCACCCTCACCTGTCATGCTCTATGCCATCCTGCTCTTCCCTGGCTTTTGGACAGCACTAGGACAGAGAAGGCCATGGTCAAACAAACTCAGTGCTCATATCAAGCTGTCTTGTCACAATTGAGGGCCAGGTCATTTGTGGAAAGTCTTTGTTCTGTGTCACTTGCAGTCGGCAACAATATTGAGGAGAAAATCAAGATTTCCTCAAACTGGAATTCAAATTTTGTTTATTTTTTACATTTAAAACTGTTCATTTTCAGAGTCTGCATCCAAGATTTGCTAATATCCATTTGCAAAAAAAAATAACATTTCATAGCAAGTTGTAGATGAAGATGATTTTCATTGCTTCAATGACTCTTCAAGAACAAACAAACCATTTCCCAGCCATTTTGATCTCTGGCCCGGATGCCTCAGACCACAAACATACAGCTATTTGATCCTCTATTAGGACTTTGCTGTGTAACCCACAGAAACTCAGCCGTCCCTATTTTGTTCAGCTTCGTGGCTCCACACTCTCAGTGTCCCTTCAACTTAACCACTTTCTGAGCTTCTCCCATTTCTTGTTTCTTTACATGACTGGTTCTTTTTCCTTTTTTGGCTAAGCTATCTCACTTTCTTTCCCCCCACACACGTGCACCTCTTTCCACAGCCAGCTGGCCATTTTCTGGACCAACCATTTGTTCTGTGAGTTTTCCACGTGGATGATCTCCCTGCTTTGTCTGTCACATATCACTACAACAGTGTCTGTATTGCCAAAATAATCTCCACATCTCATGCCTGACCTTTCTCTTTGTTCTGATGAGAGGGGCAGAAAAAAATTAAAGGGCAATAAAAGACATATCTTCTTGTGCCTTTCTTGCACACTGGATGCCTTCTTTTCTATTCTTGAATCCTTTCTGCATTAGAGATTCTGTATTGTTGTGATCTACAATAAAAGATCCATTTTCAGCACCTATGATGTGACTCTATTTCAGACTCTCTTCCTTTTCAGCTCACACATTTTGTCCCTTTTCTTCTTGCCATTTTTGCAACAAAAGGAACTCTCTGTGTTATATCAAAGCAAGATCTTCCCAGGAAACCGTTCAATTGACTTTCCTAAAGCTTCACGTTGTGAGTGCTGCACATAGAGGCTCTTCAAAATGTACCAACACTAATATTTTAAGAGTTCCCTCTCCCCTTTCCTCCTACTGGTTCTCATCAAGGAATCTGGACAGTGTAAAGACTTGGATATTTTCCCTCTTGTCTTTGTAAACAGTTAATCGGGAATAAGGCTTGGGTGTGCAAACCTGCGGTAGGCACTGAACAGAAACGAGACACAAGCCTGGATCCAAGTATCAGCAGTATCTGGAGAAGACTGGATCAAAACCCAGTCATAGTGAGAATTTTCTCTTGCTTTGATTGTCAGGAAACACGTGTGTTGGCCCTGCTCACCAGTCAGGTACTACAGTATCAGTCTTTGTTCCATTTTGCTTCCCTAAAACAACAGAAGTACTCTCACATTTGGTTTTCTGACACTGGAGTAGAAATCAGATAGTTCACAAGGACCAGAAGAAACAGGACTTTGGGCTAAAGTCAAATTGCTTTTTTTATAAATGTTGCTGTAACTGTAATGATTCCCTTCCACTGGCACATATTCAGCAGTGTGAATATACCCAGCCTGTTGAAGGTCTCATTTTTAGAAGCTGATTCTTTTGGATGGGTGGGTGACTGCTCTCTCCTGAGCTCTGGCTGACCAGCCAACAGTCATGGCCTTTGCCCATACAGGAGAACCTGAGGCAGACAAAGTAAGCTCCCCTTCTCCTTCTGAGGTTACCACTGTATGGGGTCACTTTGGGCTGTAGTCAGCAAGTAGCAAATACTCTAAAGAGAGAGATGTCGTATCCAGGAACGTGAGTGTGTGTGTGTTTTAATATCAAAAGAAATTAAACTAATGATGCGAAGTGAATATGAAAATTTGCAACAGAACAATTTGATTGTTCTGGGAAAACACATCTCCCATTTTTAATCATGGTAATTAATTTCAAAGATTAAGGGGATTCATAGATGAAAATAAAGCATTAAGATTAGAAGAAGGATATGCATTTTACTGGGCATTTGGGTATTCATAGGATTTTTTTCATATTAATTTTAAAAGCATAGATGATGAGGATATAAAAATAATACTTAATATTTATATACTGTAGTGCTTTTCATCTTCAAAGTATTTTGCAAACATTACCTCAGTTGCACAAGACTTGAGAAGAAATGGATTTCTCTTTATAAAAGCAAATGATTTGGTTACCTCCATATTAGACAGCAGACAAAGACGTCTCTGCCATTCATGTCAAGTTACTGGTAAGTATTAAACTGGAAACAGACGTACATCAAGGAAAGTTACTACTGAAAAAGAAAAAACTAGGTATTTGAAACTATAAAAATGAAGTCTTAAGGAAAAGGAGATAAGTATTCACACATCTTCATGGGTCAGACAAGGTGAAATTCATTCCTGTGCACAAAGGTCTGAGTGGGATGTAATTGGTGCACAGATCCTATCTGGCCCTCTGATGAATTTCACCCACAGTCTCCAAATAAATGGATGCACATTAGCTACTGCACAGTTCATTGCAAAACCAACCCTTCTTTCTCCTTGGCTCATCTCAGCCCAATCATGAAAATGAACAACCTAAACCATTCTTCCCAATTGCCCCTGTTAAAATGGGCATGCAGACTGCTTCATGAACAACTGAGTTTCTGCTTAGCGTGTCCTAACTGCCACAATTTGGTAATCTCCATTCAAGAAGATCTTCCCCAAATATTTTCATTCCTAGCTATGCCTTGCTGTAAAGGTCAGTGTCAAACTGCCTTTTGTGCCATTCACAAAGCAAACTGCAGACATATTCCTGCCATACCTCAGCAACACTGGGCCTGCCTTCCCATTTTGTTGCCATGATGTAACGCCACTGATTTCTGGTATTTTGTGAATAGAGCAATGGAGCCAAGATGTTGCCCTCAAAGTGCCCCTTTCACTTTTTATGAGTCCCTTGATACCTAAACTCCCTCATAACTCAGGAAAGGAGGTGAACTGTGGTATCGCTTTGCTCATAATCTTTGACCTCAAAGTACCCCTTTCTCCAACTCAGCCTTAAACCCATCCCTGAGCTCCCCACTGGAGCAGCTCCTGTCGGTCTCTCTGGAAAGCCCTCCTTGCTCAGCTTGAGAAGAGCGCTCCAGTACACTGAAATAATCTATCTGCACCCTCCAAACATAAATTGCATGTCAAACATCCTGTGACAACTACAAATCGCTTGGGGTACTCTGCCTGGGCAGTGCCCAAGCCCTGACCTCAAGCAACTGCTGTGGTCCACCAGAGCAGCACAGCTCACAGAGCGGCCCGCCGTGCGGCCTCGGGCTCTTGCTGTACCACTTGGTTCACAACCACAAATCCTGGAGAACAGCTGGGAACCCAGCACCTTGCAGACTGCACGAGCATGTAGCTTAAATAACCAAGAGAAAGAAATGCATCCAAACCCTTTAATTGCTTCAGTCTCTAAAGCACAAGGAAGAAAGAGGGAGAAAGAAGCAGCACTCTGAACTGCTTAGTTACAGATATGTATACATTGAGCTTATTGCGTACAGCAGTCTGTGCTTTCTAAAATCTCTCCTTATTAAGAACTCAAGCGAATTACTGCTGAAGAGCTCTTATCTGCACGGTATTATAAAAAGTCAGTAAAAGACTGATTCAGCCCTGATGGAGAAGAAGTGCCTTGCAGCTCCGCCTGAGTGTGCGAGCGGAAGGCAGGTTCCAACAGGCTGGAATAATTATAATGAGTTGTTTGCAGTTCTGCTTGGATGGAAGGTGTTTGTTGTCATGCTTTTTTAATTGCTAAGTCCTTCTGTAGCACAAGTTACTTTCATTTGATCATTACAGTCACCGATGACATTTAGAAAGAAAGAGTTTGTGTGAGATATGGCGACTACTGGAACAGTTACTATCTAGTGAGAAGAGTAATATGCTACAGAAAAAGGAAAATTCAAAAGGGGTTGCATCTATGAGACACGAATATAAAACCTCATTGCAACGGTTAAAGACAAACCCCTCAAGCACCTGAAAGCTAGCTAGTGACACAATGCAGTAACTCTAATTTGATCACATTTGCCATATGCAGAGAAAATACACAACCCAAACCAGGACTCCATCTACCTGCTGCTTTCAAAGGCAGTATAATAAATTGCTCTGCACCAAAAAAGGTTATGTACCAAACGAGCTAGAAGGGAGCATTTGAATTGGGGGGCAGTGGAAAAAGGAGATTTGGAACCATTTAAGAACATTTCGTGATAAAACCTAAAAGCCACACTCCTACTATCAGAAAGTTTACTGACTAAAAAAATAACTTGTCTTAACTGAAAAGTGAGAGCAACAGAAAGGTATGTGAGTATACATGCACGTAAATCACATATAAATACAGAGAGGGTAGATTTAGAATAGATATTAGGAAGAAATTTTTCACTATGTGGGTGGTGAGGCATGGAACATGTCGCCCAGGGAAGCTGTGGCTGCCCCATCCCTGGAAGTGTTCAAGGCCAGGCTGGATGGGGCTTTGAGCAACCTGGTCTAGTGGGAGGCGTCCCTGCCCATGGCAGGGGGGCTGGAACTAGTAAATCTTTAAGGTCCCTTCCAACTCTGACCATTCTGTGTTTCTATGATTCTATGATACCCACTCAAAGGTAGTGTACATACATGGATATGTATTATAGATATATTGCATGAACATATGCACTTATTGGACCAGAAAAAAAGGAGATAATAATCATAGAATAGAATCATAATAAACACATAGTTCAAATTCATTTAAGAATGTGAACTAAGAGAAGGAAAATAACAACCAGTATCAGTAGTTTATGATGTTTCCTGCTCTCTTCTGTTATGCAAAGGAGTTTCTGAGGGTTTTGGTCTAATGTTTCCAAAAGGTCTTAAGCTTGTCATGGATGCTGACAAATATTTTCTGGTCTGTCTTAGGCTGAATACACAAGGTGTCACCCACAGCTCCTGTGGGTGATTCTGACTTCAGCCCTTGCTCCATGGTTTCCTGAGATTGAGGGGAACTGGGATGAATTATCAGGTTGTCCTTTCTAGTCCTGTCTAGTCCAGCAAAAGGAATCCTAACTGTCATGTTAATTCATTATTGCAGGACAATACTGTCACAAATGATCCTGGAAAAGCAGAATTGTTTGATACATATTTTTTCCAGCGTTTGGGGCAACAAGTCAGGGACATCTTTCTGATCTAGTATTAATGTTCCAGGACGTTAAACATCAGCTATTTAAAGTTCAGCCTTTTCAAATCAATAAGAACAGATCACTTGCACTCAAGAGTTTTAACTCAGAATAAGAAATGTACCCTAGAACGTGACAGCAAGCACAGAGCATCAAGATGCAGGAGCAGAGCCAGCAGTGATGATTCAGCCTTGGCCACAGTCCAGCGCCCAGTTTCTGTCGCTCTGGAGAGGGGTCACAAGTACCACCAGGGTCAGGGCAAATCCCCTGCTTGGTGAAAGGCGCAGGGGAGCAATATTTCCTTCTCCAGAGAGAAAGCTCAGGCCTGGCTTGATTTTTGTTGACAAGGGCAAGATTCATCACTCTGTGTGTTATCCGCCCAGTATTTACGTATCTCAGCCCAGCTGATCCCAGAGGGTCTCCGAGCAGCAGAGCGGGAGAGGCCAGTTTGTGTGACCAGTGGCAGCGGTCGAAGGCGGCATCCTCAAGGGTGAGACCCCCGCCACTCCCAGCCAGCCCCAGGGAGGACCTGACGTGTCTGCCAGGGGACAGGGAAATGAGACAAAAGTGGGGTAGGAACTATAGATCACTGAACCAGAAGATAGTCTTATTTAGAGAGGGTTAGAGAGGGATTTTATTTTGTTGATGACTTTTTTTACTGGGACAACAGAAGGAGATATTCTGAATTTTCCACTTCCATAATGATCTTTGCTATACAGCCTGCAATGAGTCAGGATGGCATCTGACAGAATGGGCTACAAACCAAGCCTTGCTTTTCCTTGTACAGGGAATCTGTATAAGGAAAAGAGGGAAATAAATTATCTTTTTATTAGACCCACTGATTAAGCTGAAAAGCACCAAACATGCCTTGGGGGGTGAGGGGGTTGAAAGGTTCTCTTCTTCTCCAGTCGTATCAGCTACCTTACCAAAAGTTAAGACCTGCCCTTGCAATCCTTCTTATGATTATAGTAGCTCCAAAAGTCTGTTATGAATGCTGATATCAACATCCGCTGTAAACCTGACAAGTAGATTAAAAGGGGGGGAAGTCAAAAGACTAAGGTGGGCTTAAAGCAAAAAAATATCCCCCCATCTGTTTCAAAATGTGAAAGATGAGTTCACTGTATCCCAACTAGAAAAAAAAATCTTGGCAGCACAGTGACTGCATTATTTCACTTCTTGTACAAACACAAAATAGATAGATATGTGAAACTGCATTGAAAACTGAGTAACTGCCAAGCAAAGGTATAAGAATCCTCAACATTAACCACAAAGCCTGTTGAAGTTTTTACGACAGAAAATTCAGTCCCATCTTAGTCTAAATTTTCTGGAGAAAAATAATTTTGAAATAATTTTATATAGAGAAAAGGAAAATGCTTGATTGGACTAAGTCAACCTAAAACTTTGTCTGAGTGCATCCGCATCTGTCTGAGTGATCAGAGTGAGCCCCATTATTTTTTCCTCATTCATCACAAGTTTTTTGCCCACGTCGGACTACAAACCCCATGAGGCACTGAGATCCAGCTCTGCATAACTGGAGTATGGACTTACACCCCAAAATGTTATGATGTTGAGGCACAGAGATTACCAATAACCAAATCCCAAAGTGTCAATACACTGAAACAAATTCCGTCAGTCAAAGACAGTCACAACATCTTAGAACAAAATGTATTGTAACAATGCAACTTGACATTTATAGATCAATACATGTTTGAAGCTTTTGTTTTCCAAAAGTTTTGATCTTTTAAATTTCATCCTAATTTGTAACGAAAACAAGTGTCTAAATATCAGAATTCCTCAAGGGAAACTCCATTTTCAGCCTTCTCTAACAATAAGACCAAACTTTCCTTCGTTAACCACAGAAATCTATAGATACGTAGATGGGATGAGAATTCGCTTCCTATTGCTCAGCTACAAATCTGATTACATACCCAGAAGACTTCACAGGTTTATAACCAACCCCAGATTTGTCCTTTCCAACAAAGCTTGAACCCAGTCCAGGTTAAAACTGGGTGTCAGATGCAGGAGGAGCAGAAGTTTCCACTTGACTTCTTCCCTCTTGAAAACCCGAACACCGCAGCAGTGGAGCTGCTGGAGGAAGAGGTGCTGTCCATGGACACGGCCCAGGTGCCAAGGTCCCCAGCATCATCCGGGTGTTGCACTACAACCAAATCTGTCATGCTCTCTTTGCCTCCAGCTGGACTAAGGACTGGTTTCCTCAGCAAACTCCATGTGTTAAAGTAAAGCCTTCTGCTTTAAAACTAGATTAGTTCTGCTTTACTGAACATCCAAAGCTTACGATATTTAACATGCTGAAATTTTATTGCCTTTGACCTTCATATTATAAGCACGTGAAGTTTCAGCAAAATTAAGGGAAAACTGTTTATTCTAAGAAATGCTTGGGTTGGCAATCCAATAAACTCTCTAATAAGTTGCAAATTTAAGTCCTTGCTGGACCACAACCAACAGTATAATTAGCCTGGTGTACACCTCAGCTCTTAATCATTGCACAAAGACCCTGTGATACACAGCTGAGACTAACCTAAAGGACAAGACTGCAAGGTTGGTCCTCAAAAAATGAAAGTTTTGAGCCTTTAATGATGCAGTCCTAAATTGCTATTGTTTTCCATTTCTGCCCTGCATTATTATTGTTGTTCATTGAGGTTCATCTGTTGTAAGAAAAAACCCAGTGGAGACGAGCCCATTACTGCCCTGTACAGACACATAGCCAGGAACGGGTCCTGTTCCCAAAGAGCAAGAACAAACAAAATAAAAGGATGAGAGGGGAGAGAAAAGCAGTGAGAGAAGATGTGACTTCCCCATCCTGACTTGGTGGATCACTGGCCTTCACCTTGGCATTGCTGTTTTCTTGGCTGTGCAGACAGGCTATTCCCTCACAAAGACAGAGCAGATTCACTCATTCATTTCACTACACTCTTCACAGTTAGGGAACGGTGTGCTTGGAGTGCCACAACTCTTGTGACATACGTATTCACCATCATCACTTGTTAAGGCAAGGTGCTGTAGAAGGCATCTTGTAACTTTACTCCATCACATGTTAACAGGTTGAAAAGTTTAGGGACTGGTACAGTGTCCTCTTGTTTTCTTCTCAACCATCTCTTAAATCAAGAACCTCAGCTTCTTGTTGGGAAAAAGAAGTCCTAGTCCATCTGGTGTCAAAAAATTATACAGTTGCACTGCATATACTATGCAGTGTATGGTAAGAGATGAAAACAAAACCCACCACTAACTCCAAATCTTTCCATTTACAAAATGATTTCAAGTATTGGCTGGAAATAATTATTTGCTGTAGCCTGCAAAGGTATCTGGTTGAATGGCCTTTTATGCTTAACAACTTCCAGGCCTGTGCCCAGACATTCTTCATACCATGTGTACAGTGAACATAAAAGACCTCTGCTGTCTTCCACCAGCTTTACACTAGATAAAATCTGTTGGCTTTAATGAAGATGCACTTTTTTTTATATCTGTGTAAGTAAAAAGAGAACCAGCTCCTCTCAGTGAAAATGTCAGGTTGCTAATGGTGTTCATTTTTAGTGTAGAAATAATGAGGAGGAATATCTGGCACTGAATTTCCCTGGCATAAGGAATAATACATAAAGATGAGATTCAACTCGGACATTTCTACCCATCCAAAAGGCATGCCCCAGCACCTTACATAGTAGACACAGAGAGGGAAGTCCATGAAGGACCCAATCTGTTTTAGCTATCTGTCTTGGGATGTGATAAATCTTCACTGGAAATGTTTCTCCCTCCCTCCATTGACCGTAAAAGAAATCTATATTAGTAGCTGAGGCTGGAAAACTAAATTGACATGAATCCCATCAATGATCTCTGCATTTGTTAAGGACCTGCAAGGTTGCAAATGTTCAACTTCACTGTAAGACAGTGTTTCAGCCATTCAACACCCATGGTGAGCCCAACTCAGGGAGCCTGCACCAACATACTAGGACTAAGGAGGTGAGGGAGACACCCTGTCTTTCAGAAACACCCTCTAAAGACCCAGCACCCACAGCTTTGTGAGCAAATTTTTTTCGTTTTAACCATACTGAGAAATCAAATCAGAATATTCCTTTGGTTTATCCCAGATGTTGTTTGTCTTCCCAAGCTGTCTGGTGAAGTACAATGTTTTGTTTAGCCACAAAATGAATAATTTGTTTCGTACTGTTTGCTTTACTTTTATTCATTTTTAAATTAAGCACAGCCAGGGTTGTTCCCGTCAAATTGAAAATTTGATGCCTTCTGTGCGTAATAAATTCTTTTTTCCAAAAAAAAAATTGTCAGCCAAATAGGAATAATTTGATTAACATGAAGTTTCAGTTTTCAACAAGGAAATTATTCATCCAAAGAGACTCAAAATATTAGGATCGTTAACTAATTACAGCTTGTGGTATCCCCAGTGCAGCGGTAAGAGGACATTTTCCATGTTATTAAATTCCAGCCAGACTGGAATCGATGTATTTGCAAAGACTGATGAAGCGTCAGATCTTTTGAACATGACCCTGTGCAACACATTCCAAGGCAGCAATTTACTGAAAAGAGCATGTGCTTTCTTTTTACCTTTATTAAGACCATTGTGTGTTGGCTGCTGCATGTACTTAATCATATTGCGCGCTGTGGCATTAGTGACACAAGGGCTCTGAGGTCATGGAGGTTGTGCTGCTTCATGGCGCTGAGACCAGTTTGCCCATTTGTCCACCAAACACCCTGTGATGTTCTTAAAGGCATCTGGCCTGGTCTTGGCTGTGTTTGACATGCAGCATCCAACTTCATCTAGCTTAAAGTGTCATTATGCAAACCGCCTCCTAATATGCTCTGAAGAGTTAAATACAATTGCAGGTTAAAACAGAAATCTATCAAGTGAGGGACAAAGTGGTCCAGGAGAGGAGAAAAGATACTTTCAGCTTGGAAATCAATGTGAGTGGTATTCTTCATGTCAGAAGCAGCCCATGAGAAGGGTCTTTTTCCGTAAAGGGGAAAGTGCTTATCAGAAGAAAAAGGATTATATAGTGCCAGCATGTATCACGTCAATTTACAGTAGTGTGAAGCCTCACATGAAGGCTTTTTGCTAGTGAGGGTTAGGACAACACACAAGCCACTTTTCCAAGCAGATATAAACCATAAATCACAAAAAAACAAAAATCTACTCTGTGGTCCCTTAGGCATCAGCATCATCTCCTTCACCCTGAGCAAGTTCTCACATGTTTCTAAATTCTGATCAAGTCTTATCAGTCTTTGATTTTGATCCCCCAAACCTCTGTCTGCTCATCTGTCTTCTAAACCTGCCAGTTCTTACCTCTCACTAGAGAGTTTTCTTCTAGAATAAGGAAATCAAGACCTTAAATCAAATTTCTCTGAGCTGAGTTTTTGCACGTTTTCTCTGTTATATGCTTGAATAATTCTGAGCAAAACATTTATTGCTGAGGTCTGCACCATATAACTTGACCATTGAAGTAGTGATGCAGAAGACAGAGAAAAAGATATACTGGGTTAATGAACCATGCCCACATCTATGCTTTCTGCAAAAGACCTTCCAAGTGGAAATTATCGAGGTTTCCTTTGTGTCATTCTATCTATCAGAAGACCTTAATCCTTCCAAATGTTTCACCACCGGCATTTGAAGTTATAATGATGTCACAGCAAAAGTTTTGGAGTACAACATTTCAAGAGGTTCTGCACATTATAAGATGTTGTTCTGCTTTCCCTCAAAAATCAAAAATTTCTGTGCCCCAGAACAGCTCTCCTGACTTCTGTGCTGAATGAGAACTCAGTATTTTAAAAAAAAAATCATATAGCCTAAGAAATATCATATGCAGAGACAGTTCTATCCAACCTGTCATGATCTTCACATTTTAAATTTATCCTAAAACCTTTTTTTTCCAGTTGAGTAATTCGTAGTTTAGCAGTTTATAAGATTGATACGCAAACTAAAATTGTTTTGTATGTCACATTAGTCAACTATTTGTATTCCTGATAATGATTGCTTTCTGTTTGTTTTGCTCCACGTACATGATCAAAGGCTACCAGACAGATAGCTCAGATGGCAGAAGAGGTATATATTCATAGGTATTTTTAGCTGTAGCAGAAACATAGGACATTGTGTTAAATATTTTCCATTTATTTCATGAGACATCAGAAGGCGTTGCCAGCTAGCTGCTTCCTGCTACAATCTGTGTCACAAACACTTGAAGTTGCCAGACTGAGAATTAGGTCCTGCTACTCTAAGAATCCTACTAAGAAGTACAATAGTTTGCCCTGCCCCAATGAACTTCTTTCAAGAACCGAAAGTGAAAATATACATTTTGTCAGAAAGAAGTACACTGCAGTAATAAAACTGGAGAAGGACAAAAACACTTCTATGAAGTGTTTTACCGAATACAAGGTGGGCTTGGTTTGGATGGGAGGCTCAAATGAGGGCTAAAGAGGAGGAAGTCATGTGTCACTGGTACCCCAAAATAATTGTTGTACAGGAGGCAGGAAGCAACCGTGGCTGTACCTGCATCTCATTTCACTGCCAAATTTGGACAAGCGGAAAAAAAAAACTTATAAAGGTGTTTCAGATGATTATTTGGGCACAAACTAATCTCCATGTGAGACTACCCACTCCCTGGCTGCTCCACTACGCCTGCCAGCAAGGATGCCAATGGAGTTAGTGGTTTTGCAATACGTCCGTGCTAATGCCTTGACAGTAATCTCAGACTCACTCCTCTGCCAGCAGCTAATGGGTTTTTCAGTCATCACCATCCACACAGGCCGGTCAGGCAACATTGAACCAGATGCTCAATGCTCTTTATTGCATTGCCACTCTCTAAGCCATCTACGCTTGACTGTTTGCCAATTTTTCTTTTAATAAAAAATCTCTTTCTTCCTGTTTGTGCAGAAATCCATCACGGAAAACAATATTATTTACAGTATACTCTGGCTACTGGCTATGCCCAAAAATAGTGCTTAACAACAGGAGGTAAAGATCTGCCACTAGTGCCTCTGTGGAAAGTGCTGCATCTAATGCCAGCCATGTAATTACTGCTCTTTCCACCTCCAGTAAAATTTATAGGCAGTACTGTCATTTAGGGTTTCATGAGGATGGACTTTCATGCTTTATGGCGAGTACATTAATAGCTTCTAACTACTGAAGTTTCTAATCATCCATATTGAAAAAAGAAATTTATTACCACCCTATTAGAGCTGTTTTAATGTTCTACAAGCATATTATTTGCACATTTGAGTATAAGTCATCAATAAGTCCTTTCTAAGGAGATTACTTTAATGTAACTAAATAACATAATGATTCTGCAGACTATGGGTGAACGTCAGCCCCCTGCTAACAACCAAAAAACTCCTGGAGGAGGGAGACTCAGGTGGTGTTTCTATGGCAAATGCTGTCTTGGTTAACTCAACAAGAATTGAGTTGGAAATATCTGGAACAGAGTCACCAAGGAGCTACAGATTAAGCCAATGGTTCACAGGCAATGAAGGAGGATTATAATTTCTGTAGAATGAAAACCAAAGGGCTACATGTGGAGCCTATCCTGGCCTCTCCAGGAAAAGTTTATGACACTTCTTCACAAAGGAAATTTGGAGGACGGAGAAGGGTCTTGTTGCCATTCTTGTTTGCTGCAAAACTTCACCTGAATTGTAACAGTTTAGGAGCCTAATGTTGTTCTCCAGAATGGTGGCAGAGCTGTGAGGTCTCAAGTGCAACCTGCTGCAGAGGACAGGGCCAGCTCAAATCTGGTTGCTCTGGGCTGTGTCTAGTGAAGGTTTGAGTATCTCTGAGGATAGAGACTTCACCAGCTCCTTGGGCCCTTGTTCCCATGTTTGACCACTCTCATTGGGGAAAACAAAATCTGAGTATCTCCCTTTCTGCAACTTGTGTCCACAGCCTCTCATCTCATTGCTGTGCACTACTGAGGAGAGTTTGGCTCTGCCTTCTCTGCACCTTTCGTCAGGCAGCTGAAGGCAACAGTGACGTCTCTTCTGAGAGTGAGTTTCTCCCTGAGTTTCTCCCCTGGAAATACTGAGTATATCCCCAGTGTTTCCAGGAAGCACACAGGAGTCCATCAGAGACTTTCTTTGGGCTAACACCTTGACTACTCTTCCCAAGCCAGGCAGGAAAAGCGGGTCGCAGTTGCCGCAGCCTCCTTACTTCAGATGCGTGAACATCAGCAGATGAAAAACTTAAAGATTCCTACTGCTGTTGTCCCATCATTTCCCTCAAATAAATGCAGTTTTTCTGTAAAGATGTGATAACACACTGAGTGTCAGCGATAAGAGATTTCCAGGTGAGACATCTGCGTCAGCCACTGTGCAGCACCGCACCACTGCTGGCATCTAATTATATATCTGGGCACTTTCGTTTGGTACCCATGCGTGGCGTGGTTGGAGGCATCTCTGTCAGTTCGCGTGGTTTTAAGGGTTTCTGTGACGCACTCAGAAAGTTCTGCCTTAGTCCCTGTGGCAACACATGGGCAGGAGCAGAGGAGCACGGAGAAGGGCAAGCACGCAGTGGTGGTGGATCCCTGCACATCCCCTCCTCTCCCCCTTGCCTCTCCCCCTGGCTGTGCCACCAGACGCTGTGGCCGGACGGGAGCAGAGGTGTTGACAGATGCCACTGAAGCCGGTATCCCCCAAGAACTGTCCCTCCTCCCCGCCGGCGCTTTCCAATCTCGTGTGCCTTCAACCGCAGCGGAGGCACGTTATACCGTGCCGCTGTTCAAACCATCGGGTCTCCTTGTAATTGAATATCTCTTCAAGTTCCCTTTTGATTATCTGTCTGAAAACAAAACTCCGTAGCTAAGCATTACTTCTTTTTTATGTCGCTGCTGCTGCTGCTGTGTCAGGGCAGTGGTATTAATTTTGGACACTTCATCAAAAAAATCTCCTTTTGGGTTTCCTTCTTGCAGCCTCAAGACAAGCAAAGCAAACAATGAAACTATTGGGACATAAGAAAGGAACTAAATATTAGGCTTTATATTAGTTACAAAATTTATTTCACTGCTGTTTCAGCTTGCTCCCATCCTTGCCACAAGGTAAATGTCTGGATATATTTTATGGAAGCAAATGCTAGGGATGCTGTGGCCATGTTGCGGTGCTGTGCAGCAAGGGACCTTAAAAGTCTGCAGCACTATTGCATGCATTTCAAAAGCACAAATAAACAACAGAAGGATTTGTACATGGTGCTGATTTCTGTACAGCATCGTCACTTCTATAAATATGCTCACCCATGCACATGCAGCTCTGTACACCTGGTGAGTTTGTCAAAATTGCAGAGGATGCCAGGAAAAGGCCATTTGCAGCCCATCTCCGATTCAGTGGCATTTGTGGTAATTTCACAGCCCCAATTTTGCTGTGAGTCTTTTTTTTTTTTTTTTTTCACTTGGGAGGTGTTAAACAACTGTTCCTTTATAAATGTAATTACTTGTGGGGGGCAGAAGTCTAGAAGAAAAAAATGTTGAAAAAATGAATTTTTCCAATTGCCTTGAAGCAATAATTGATTTTATCTGTTCACTAAAATGCTCAAGTCTTTACCTCTTTATCTGAAATTACTCTGGAAAATTGTTTCAATCTCAAAAATTATTCTGGGATGGGAAAGCCAGGTTGTCTGCAATCTCAAGAACATCTCATGCTCTCCTTCGCTGTTATTTGAAGGAAGATCTGACTGGAGTTTAAATCTGGACCATCTCCCAGTAAGGGAATTGCCATGCAAAAACACACATGTGCACACACACCCTATTTTTTTTTTTCACATGCTAAATGTATACAGTGGGGTTTAAAAGAATGAAAAATATTACGTCCAAAAATCTTACATTGCTCCTGCATGAGGGCAGCGTGGATTTTTGTTGTCTAGGAAGCTGCAATATGGGAAACGGAATAACCAGAAAAGAATTCATTAAAGGAAAGATATGAATGGAAGCTGCAGCAGAAAATATTAATCTTTATTGAGAAATGCCACGTGCACCTATCCACTTCCACTTCCACACAGTAGACTTGCTTTTAAGCCAGTAACATGCAGAAAAATACATACATATTCCTGAAAGTTTGAAGGCAGTGTTTCGTTGTGCTGGCTACAACCAAACTAGCCTGATAGGGCTGATCTTTAAAAAAGACTCACATCAACACCAAATAGAAACTTTTTTGTGTTGTGCAGAATGTTTAAGGAGAATCCATTTCCCCTACCCAAACATATTGATTCCTTCTTCTTTCCTCATGAACAAACAAGTGCCCTGTGTCTTTACAAAACACACATTGACCTTTCTCTTTTGTGCGTGTATGAACATAAATATGAGCACAAACACCAATTTTATGCTCATATATGTGTATATGTACATATGTATGCGTACGTGTGCCTGTATATGAGACACCTGTTTACATTAGTAAAATTACATGCCACCACAAGAAGATGGCTGATCCTTTGTGAAATAGTACCTCTTTTATCCGCAGTACAAACCGTGGTGATACCTAGAGCCAGAGGAGGAAGGAGAAGCCTGATCAGCAGAAGAAGTTCACAGTCTGCTTTGCTGGTTCACCCCTCACAGGTAGCTGTCTTCTCTTCAGACCATTTGCCCTCTCCAGGGAGACGGTCAGGAGAGGGGTCAGTCCCTGTCCCTGTGTGACAAAAGGTCCCAAGTCAGGGCTTGCTGCCAGCTCCCAGGAAAATCTCTCTGGAGGAGGAACTGTGATGACAAACCAGCAACCGCAGCCAGAGCCACTTTTCCTGCCAGCGTCTCCACCATGGTGATCACAAATGGGTTTACATCAACATTTCACGTCATTGTGCTGGGATGGCTCAGCCATGGGATCCTGACATTTACATACAGAAGAAGGAAAATAAACCTACCCCATGCAAACCACCATTGCTTTTCTCTGCCTGCTAGTTAAGTCTGAGATTGCTAACTAACATCTCGTTATTAACAGAGCCAGGCAGGAAGTCCCCAACAAAATCTAATTTGAAGAATTGGAGGAAAGGGAGAGGGAATGAAGTTTTATTGCTTTGAAAATTGTAGTTTAGAGAAATTAAAGGTTGGAAAATGTCAAGAGCTCAAAATGAAGTGTTTGAAATTATCTTTTTATGTATTTATTTACAGCTCATTGGTTTGATGGGAAAAAACCACATCAAGATTTTTCATTCCATCTTAGAACAGGGAAAAAATTGTTCTAATCTCGGAAATTCTCAAAGGATGAAAGAACATTTCTTTCTGAGCTTTGGCTGAGCAAGGGTCATTGCTGATTTCCCATGCTACTTTCCATGGATTCTTTCCATTAATATATCTCACGTCCATCCACCGCTATGGATGGCATAGGAAGCTCTTGAAAGCACAGGTTGCCTTAGTGTGCTGTGTGTATGCAGAGCGTTAATGCATCCAGTCAACAGAGAGTAAGCTTTTGCAAACCAAGATCAGGTGTTGACACCTTAGTATAAGGAAAAAATTATTTTATTCTACACCAGACTGACAAGTTTGATCTCACTTTCAGGGAGTGATCAAAGCTGGACACCAGTCCCACCTTTGGGTACCCTGCCCAAATCAACATAATAGGACCAGATTGTGGCAAGTGTCCACCTCAGTCTTGAGGTCCTAAAAAAGAGCCAGATGCTTTGTCACAAGGTAACTATGCTGTGTGGCACCAGGCAGCCCTCCCTGCCCCTTCTGAGCTCCCTGTCCCCTGCATGCTCTAACAAGCTTAAGATTTCTCATCCGAAAAACTGGAAGCTGTAAATGATATTGTGCCATACAAACACAGCAGGGTAAGTCAAGGACATTTGTAATGTTGAAAGGGTTCTTGTAGTGATGGAGTAGGGATTTTTTCAGTAACTCAGTTCTTAGAAGTGCGCTGAACAAACAGTTTTTTCCAGTACTATTAATATTCTCTTTATAAGCACAAAAATTTCAGCAGTTGGTGCCTCAAAAGCTGTTTTCCATCAGATATTCAGACATCTTCTCAGGTGCAACAAGACTACCAGCAACCTCTCTTCCAGGGACACCCCCTCACAGTACTGAAAAGATTCTGTGTAATTGTAAAATTAGTCAAGTGCAAACAGGTGTCAGTGGGCGATGGTACAGGGAGATAGAGTTCTCTTATCTCAGTGTTTGCAAACCTTTCCCAGCTCTCAACAAAGGATTTACCAGTCTCAATGGTAAAGAAAAATACAGCTTTTAAATGTATCTGAACAACAGCATCATTACAGGAATCCCAGAGGGCTCTTGTAGTATCCTGGGCTGAATCTACCAGATGTGCATAATATTTAACTCTCCAAGATAATTCAATGCAAAGCTCTGTTACGTCTTTGGCCCCCAGAAAGCAACTACCTAGTAAGAGTTGATGGGAAAAAATTAGTGTGCCACTTACTATTACACTGATCGATAATCTATTAACTCTAACCTTGCTAGCACTGGACTGCACTATGATTTATAGTCAATCATTTGAACTTTCATTCCTCCAGAGTTATAGCCATGATAAAAAAAAAGGTAGATTATCAGTGGACAGAAATTAAACATTTAACCTTTACACAGAGGCTTAATATTAAACTTCATCCAAAGCATTCATCCTTTCCCTTCCATGTCACAGCCTGATAGCATTTGTTGCTCGAGTTTTAAAAATTATTGACTCATGTTTCATTTTGTTCAGTATCGACTCAAGGGGATGGCAGGAAATGACAAAGAGACAAGGGGTCATTGGTAGAAACAACTCCTAGGAAACAACTCTTACTTTCTGTTATAAAAGCCTTTCCTCCTTAAGGTCCATTCCTGCCACGTTTAGGCGTTGTCTGAACGCTCAGAAAGCCAAAGTATCTAATGCCGTATTCAAGAAAGGCAATGTCAGGTCACTGAGAAGTGTCTTGTAGCATTACAATTTAGTATCATGCTATTATTCCAAAATAGGAGCTGCATTGCAATAAGACACCTCTGTCCTGGAATAGTGCCTCCATGCTGGGAGGAGGTTTACTAACTGTATTGAATAGCAGGACATGCACTGGTGTTTTGTGTTCTCCAGAGTATTGTCCTGCTGAGTACCTGCCTGTGGGATTCATTATATCATTTTACAGTGGGTAACAGGGATAGTAGTGTTAGTCTTGGACTTGTCACAGGGATTATATGGACTCTTGAAAACATGGTCCATCCTTTGCTTTCCTTTGACTACAAGAAACAAGTTGCTTGCCTCCAGTCTATACCAAAGGCAGATCAATCTCCTCATCTGTTCTCCTTAGTGGCCATCTATCAGGTCTTTCTTAGAAATCAGGTCCACAGCTTTCACGGACAGTGAAAATCCTGCTATCTGACCTGTTTGTTGGCAGGTGCAAAAATAATTACTCTGGTGTGCCAAAGGCTGGGCTGTAGCAAGTGTCATTAAGATTAATGACTTCATCAAGGCAAGCTGGACAAATCAATCAGAGTCATTGACGGGAGTAAGAAAGACCAGACCCCATTACCCATCCAACCCATTTGTCACCATGAGCTCCAGACACTGCTCAGGACTTGCTGGGTATGGGGGACCTCACACCTCACTGCTGCCCTCAGCTCCCAAGAGACCCTGCAAAGGCCACTGTCCCTGCACCCACTATTTCCTGCACCAGGTACTCTGCACTCTGTCACTGGAGACACCCCAGCCAGCTCTGCAGAGTCATCCCACCAATGCTGATAAAGAGCTAAGCAATAGTGCTTGTCATGCGTGTGGCCAGCTGAACCGCCCTCCCTGCAATTAGACTTTCTAGGAAGCCTCTGCTCAGATTCAGATGGTTCTCAGTTCATCCCTTCTACTTCCCTTTGCCTGGAAATCAGCCAGACAAGCAGATTTTGCAAGCACTTAAAGGGTGCAATACCTTCTGTTAGCTGAGCAAGTGGCAAGGGAAGCTAAAAAAGGGAAAAAGAGAAAAGAAGACAAGCACTGGTAAAACTTTTCAATGTGAGATTAGACAGGTCTTATCTGACCCACCAGAGAGACTAAGAAGGAGGCAGGCTATAAAGCAAAGTTGATGCATCGTCTCTTCCCCATTCCTCTGATATTCTGCCTGTGATTATGTGAGATTCTCCAGGCAAGAAAGGAACACCCCCACGTCCACAGGGCACTGTGTCCTTGAAAGAAAGGAGCGTGCGCAGGTGTATGACTCATTCCTCCCATTAGGAATAGACTGAAGAACTCTCCAAAGCATCCCACTCCACAGAGAGACATCTGGTAAATCCTACGTGAGTTAACCTCATGCCACAATCTCACAAACACACAAATGAAACCAGGTCCCTCCCGCTGGCAGCTTCTCTGCATGGGAGGGAATGATGAGCCTTGTCCTTGAAAGGAGATTAGTCTGTGGGACGTGGAATAGAACTCCTCATAGGACAGGGACACATCCCCATGTAGAGAGGTGCTGCAATGCCTGTGAATGAGCCTTTTAACGACAGACGAGCAAAATTTGCTCTGGTGTATTTGTACCCGATGCAAATTGCAGAGATCTGGGCCAAAGCAAGAATGCTTGCAAGGGGTGGAAGGTGAGCCAAAAAGTTTCTGTCCTTTTGCTCCACCCTCTGCCTGAGACCTGTGGAGGACTATCTCTGCTTTGGGGGGGTTGGAGCTCCTACCGTGACCGCTCTCAGCTGCTCTCTGGAGGAGGCCCACCCCCAGGGGATACACAACCCTGTGTGCCCAGTCGGAGCGCTGTTAATATTCCTAACGGCCCTGTGTCTCACCTCCTTAAAAAAAAAGGAAAATAATAAGATCACAGCACTTCCTGAGTAAAATATCCTGCAGTTAAATATCTAGAGACCTGGGCTTGTCACTGCAGGAGTGACAGTAGACCCTTAAAAGCGCTTAAGCTTCTACCCCTCTAGATGCCAACCTCTGGCGTTACCTATCAAAGGATCTTTGAGGAACTAAGCTTTCTCTGGAAGCTTCTTGCCTGTGATTTAATGGGATCCACAGCTAGTTCTATGGTATGTCCCAGGGCAAATTCCCAGGGATTCAATATTTTAACAGATTGATCAAAACACTCGGTTTAAGACATTTTTCTACCACCCACACCTCAAACTTGTCACACTTTGCTAGCAGGATGCTGCAAGTCAGATGTGCAGAAGGGTTTGGGCATTCTATGCTCTGCATAGACCATCGTTTATGCACACATTGCTTTTTCCACAGAGGGAGAAGTGTCTGAACTCAACCACATCTTGCAGCCCAGCAAGAAAGTGGTCTGGATCTTGTGGGTTGCCTCCATACAGGTCGGGGTTAAACTGATGGCATTGATGAAATGTAAATGGAAGATATTATGTAAAAAGAATTGCATAATGTTCCCAGATGTTTTCTATTTTCTGAGTGCTTCTAAAAATAAAATGAACTTTTAATACTTAATCAACATAGTTATTCATTCTCTTTTACTCAAGATGAAATTTCCCATGAATTTTTTATGGATACACATTAGTTATTGTTACCTTTGGCTTCCTGGTTCAGACACAGTTCTGCCCTCTGTTCCACTGATTGTACAAATTACCCCCCGCTGCACAGGCTGGGTACACCCTTAAGTCCTTAAGAAATCTCTTCAATTGATTTTATAAGCCTGTTCAGGTTTGGCTAGACTTACTTCAGGAGAGGATGATTTGTGAGGAGTGCATTAGCTGCCTAAGGGGGACATAGCTCACTTGTTAGTACCGCCTGGTCACAGACCCATGTAATCACCCTGCCCCAGGGTGGCACCCATCTCTGCCTGGAGCAACCTGGCAGCATGGACAGGGTGTGACGTGGCTTATCGTGGGTACTCATCCACTGTTTATTTCTTTTCATATCATCCTGCACTCCTAGATGCTGGTGGTAGAGATGCTTTGAGCATGGTGAAACGAAAACTTAATCGGATGGTGCCAGGCTGGATTTCTCTTTGCATTCAGTGCTAATAAGAAAATCCACTGCAGGGAGGGGAGGCCTTTAGATCCATTAAATCAGTGGGAAGTTTTTTTATTCTGGACTTAAATGACTCTGTGATTTTTATTTCTATGTTTATTGCATAGCATTCAACAACACAAGTCCTTAAAGACGAGAATGTGTTTTCCTGATATATCAGAGATGAAATCCCAGCCAATTTGTGCCTAAGGTTCTTGTGTAAATGCATTGGATGCATCTTGGTGAAGAAATGATTCAAAAGGAAAAGGAGCACAGAGAAAGCATGAGTGACCACCGAGTGGCTGATTTGATTGTCTGAACAAATAAGAATGCTTGCATGACCACCTCCTAAAAGCAAAATGCTGCAAACAACAGCCGAAGAAAATGACCAAGGCGATATCAAACTGTCAGCCAGAGACAACAGAGAGGACGATCGAGTGGCATGTCAGCGCCATGTAAAAATAAAAGCTTGCAGTTTCCAAGTGTTTCTGGGAGTGCTTTAGCTTGTCATGCCATCTCACATCTCTAAGGAAATTATGAACCATCAGCAGGGAGGACTTCACGTCAGGGGGAGGTGAAAGGCAGGAAAATGTGGGATTGGTATCAATCCAAGCACAGCTACTGCTTTGGCTCGATATCAGCACCAGTCTCTGCTCTGCACGTCCCGCTTATAAAGCAGGAGATTTTCCAACAACACCGTGTAGCCACAATTACAAAGCTGAAAGGCAATAGCCCATTATGTTGCTTTCAGCACCATTGGTGTACACTCACGCGGCATTTAGCAAAGGCATGTTTAGTGCCTTGTACGTCTTTTTCTGCCAACGTTGTGAATCCATTTAGAGCAAGCCATTGAGCTTTATTTTTATTTTACTTAATTTTTTTCCAAATGCATTAAGATAAATACTTATATTAACAGCCTCTAGGGCATACAGAATATATACATTTGCCTTTATCGCAGACAGTTAGAATCCTACCACGCTTTACTTCTTATAGAGGAAATTTCTCCTGTGATGAATTAATCTTTATGAGCTAGTTCTCATTTCCTTCATTTCTTCACAGCTACCATGTTTTTTTTAAAGAGGAAATGAGAGTTAATTTTTTTTGTTAACGTGAATTGCATTTTCTGCTAACGGCTATTTATAAAAGGTGCGCCCAATTCTCAGCTAAACTACTCCAGCTCAGAAATCTAAAGACTAGAATATTTACCTTTGTCATGTACTTAGTCCTAAATATTTCCACTAAATTTCCAGAAGCCCTCAAAGGGTAAACATTTTCTGAATGACCCAGTGCAGTCATCAGGAGCTATTACATTCTGAAATTAGCAACATGCTCTCTCCAGATTGCTCCATTTGTTTTTAGTTCATGGAAACCACCAAACAAATTGACCTGGTCTGCTACCACACTCATTATAAAGGGTCCTGGGAAGAACAGGAGAGCGAGCACAGGTTCCAAGAGGCTTTGGTGGGGTGTGCCGCTGTATTGTGTGTCACCCATGTGCTGCAAGAACTGCAGTCACCAAACAGCCATTCCAAAAGACCACTAAAGCCCACCAGCTCCCTTCTTTCTCTTATCCTCTTCCCGTTATCACACAGAGAGATTTTTCATTTCCAAACCTTCTGCCTTTTTGGTTTTCGGCGGTTTGGAGTGCTCCTCGCTCTCCGTGTCACCATTCTGCAGGTGCCAAAGCCAGCTGGGTAAGCTGCAGGGACCACTGGGGACAACACAAAGCATTACAGATTAGCCCTGGATGTCTCTTAGGACCATCACCGGGACAATGCGGGTTGACCCTTTGCGGGCACTGAGTTTGTAGTGGAAGAGCTATGACTTCCGCGCCCCTGCTGCGTATCAGTTGAAAAACCCACGGTCTGAAAACCCAATTAATTGACATTATTTAAAGACTGCTTTTCAGGGGAGGCCTTTGTTGGAGGAACTGAATCTCAACTCTGTGCTAAATTATGCACAGGAGTTAAGGGAGGTGAGAGTAAGAAATCCACTGGGTAATCATAATCACTGTGCAATTAGGTTTGATATCATAATAGAAGGTTATTCTCCTAGGGGTAATGCAGTAAGGGTGAACTTTAAAAGGCCAGATTTTAAAACTATGAGGAAAATGATTAACAGAAGGCTCAAGGGCAAAGTGAAACTCTTTAACAACTTACAGCAAATTTGTTCCTACAGTAACTCTTCTGGCAGCCCCAGGAGCTGTACCAAGGGTGAGTTTGGCTAGTGTAATCAGTCCGGAGGCTATTTAAGAACCTGTGCTAGAGAGGCAGATGGTGGTTGGACCTTTGAGCTGAAAATAAGAACAGGAAGAATAAAATCTGCATGGCTGAGCCGAGCTTATTGAAAATAAACATCCTTTTAAAAATTAAAAAGGGTCTCTGACTAAAGAGCAGAACAGAGGCTAGAGTAAATGCAGGAAACAGACGTAGAGACATAGGACTATAAAAAAAATTCAAGGTATTTCTGATACAGTAGAGAAGAAAAAAATTAAACCCCCAACCAGGCGTGTAATGAGTGAAACTTAGGAAGTGCTGTTGTTATGTGACAGCTTTATTGTACCCAATTAACTCAAATATATGTATCTGCTGGAAGACACCACTCTTCGTGGTAACTTGCTATCAGATGTACAAAAGCAGGCATTTCTTCTACAGAACCCTGTATCTTTGTGGGGAGAGGGGGAGGCTGAAAATCAGAGGACGCTGAAGCAGGAAAAAAAACCCTCGCCCTGAGTTATTTGCACAGATGTAACTAAAAAGATTCCTTGTCTGTGCTGCTTTCTGTGGGAAATTAGAGAGTGACTTCAGCAGTGATTTACTTTAACTCTGTGGAAGGTGAACAGGACCCGAGGAAAGAGTTATGTGGCCGCTAGTTCACCGGGGCAGTAAATCACCCGGACTAGCTAGTACCTAGCCCAAGCAGTAGAGAAAACAAACTACACAATAGTGAACCTGTCAAACAAGGTGCCCCGCTCACCTTATGGGGTGAAATGTCCCCTTGAAAAGGAAGGAAGGGATTCAGTGCTGGCTCCTATGGCACAGCAATGGCGCGGGAAAACCCACTGCAAGCTAATGCGGGAGCAGTACTCCGTGATCCTTGCAGAAGCGCTGCCCGTGCAGGCAGCGCCGCAGGCAGCACCAGCACTGTGGGGAAGGACACAGGGTCTCTGGGGCTGGCTCACACCCCAGAAGTGGTAGAGACACCCTGGCTGGGAGATGAACCCCCATCCCTGAGAACAACCACTGTCCAGCTGGTGCCACAGAGGACACAAGGGCACCGACCTCAGCATGGACAAAACCAGCACATTTCCTTAAATTTTAAGTTTTCCAAAATGTCACCAGTCTCTCCTTTCATGTTTGTGCAGCCTCAAGCACAACGGAGCCTCAGCCTCAGCTGTAGCCTGTAATGTCACCGTAATGAAGGCAAATAAATGACAATAGGGAGTAAACCCACTTCAGTCTCTGTAAGGAAATATTGTTCTTTCAAAGCAATTCCTCATCTGAAAAGTTAATAAAATAGTACATAAAGGTGACCTGGTAGATATAATTTACCTGGGTTTTCAAAATGCTTTTGATAAGGTCCCTCATAAAAGAATATTAATGATAATGAGAATGATCTTACATTTATGGTGGTACCTTTCATTCAGATGAATCCCAAAGTGCTTTACAAAGTTTTTACTAACTGATTGTACAAATCATGTGTCACATATATCCCCAAAGTGCTGCTAGGTCTGGGAGAAGGCATGACAGCTATTTAATTGCCTAGCATGCTGCTGTTCAATATTTTAGGGCAGGGTGTAAAAGCAAAAGCTCCAACCATGTGCAATTGGAGTGAATTTAGGCAGGTAGAAGCTACTTTCCAAAGCTGAGATTTGGTTGACAACCAAGTCCATCTTCTCCCTCTGCCCTCACCCAAATGTTGAGGGATGCCTTAGGCTGAACAGATGAATGGCTCAGCTGGAAAAAAGGCATCTTTTTCGGATTGCTCCCAAACATACAGTGGCCATTTCAAGTTGCTCCCAAACGTACAGTGGACAGTTTATGGGCACCCATACTTGGCCATCTAACTCCAGAGAACCATTATCATTTAAGTTTTCTTCTCCAAATTTTCCATAGGTTTTTAACCTATGTCCTTCAGATACATAAGCAGCCGCCAATGCTGACAGCCACCAGCAGAGCATCTTCAGCTCTCATTAGCGTTTGGGAAGCAATCTCTGCCTCTATTCTGCAGTCAGTTTTGCTTTGAGGTGCACATCTGAAGCACTACTAATCCGGACTGTTTTAATCGTGAACACAGCTCCAGCCATAAGCATAGTCTGTTTAGAGAGTATCAGAACGCTTAATTTAAAGGCAGAAAATGTCTCATTTAATTGCCTGAAATCAAAGGTTTCATATTTTAATTAAGCTTTTAAGAGGAGTTGTTTCATTGCTCTGATTTTTTTTTTTTCCCTTTTTTCCTCTCAGATATGAAGGTCATTAAATAATATCTTTACCGATTAAGCAATAGCAACAATAATTTCACTATGTCTTATACAGTGTGGACACTACCCCAGACCTAAGCTTCATACATTATCGCTGATCAGTAGGTGAACATCACTCATATACTATGCCTGGCTCACCACAAAGGACCACCTGAACTTCCATGTCCTCTATTTGTTGTTACTTGCAAAGAAAGAAGATGGCAAGAAAGCTGAATCGTAGCTTCTCCCTAGATACAAACTCCTCCACAGTTAGACTGGTTTGGCAGCTTTTCTACTATCTCTTAAATGAGCAGCCTAAAACCAGATATCTGAAGAGCATAAAATCAAAGCAAGAAGTTTACGGATGGGGATGGAAGCGGACCTCGAAGGTACAAAGGTGTCCTAGTTGTGTAGGCAGAAAGATTTCAGCTCAGCTGTAATACCCTTGGGCACACCTTTGAAATGCTCCATCTAGCCCTCTGCCCAAGGCAGCATGCACCTCATGTGTATCACCATCCCACCTGGGCGCTGCTGTATTTTTTTGCAGAGCTAAACAAAGGACAGGGTCCCTTCCTCCACCGTGACAACTTGTCAGACTTTGCAGTACGACCCATATTTCATATCAAAAGAGTCCTCCTCAAATTCGAGTTATATAAATTATATATTGCTAGGTAAACACGACCTTCCTCTGCCAATTCTTTCAGGCCAGAGCCAGAAGCCAAAACAACAAAAATCTTGTGAGAACAGGCATCCAGGGCCAAGCTGTCAAAAATCTCCAACAAGGAGCTGATTTGTCAACAGAAGTCATCATTTCACAGGGAGCTCCATTCCTTTTTGAGTGCTCCCCTGGCCAAATTGCTGACAGATTTTTGCTGAGCGATCTCGTGCCATCACATTGTAGCCTTTTGTTTCCCACATAACCCTTCTCACAAGGTAAGAAGGTCTCATTTTTAACACAATCCCTTGAGAACAAGAGGGAAGAGCGATGCTTATGTGAAATCGTGGCCCCACAGCCTGCCCCACAGTACAGCAGGAGCCTCCCCAGCCCCCCAGCAGTAAATTCACATTCCCTTGGAGAAGCTCTGTCTCACCTTCTACTTCCCGCAGACTCTGGAAAGCAAAACTCTTACTGTGAGGCAGTTTAATTTTGACTATGAATAAGCATTCGTGCACTTGTGGCCTATTCAAGGAGGCTCTTGAGGCAAAATAATGGTTTTAAACTTCTTTCTGCTGCCAAGGTGACATAAAGAGGCCTCAGCCTACTGCGAGGCTGTTGTATATGCAACATATCGGTTCAAACTTTTGTCTCCAGCAAGCACTCTTTGCGTGTGGAGTACACCTGGCTGCTCTAACCTGATCAACAGTTATTGCTTTGTTTCTTTACAATGGGCTTTAGTTGCCTCGGTAAAGACATTCTTAATGCAATGAGCCTGCAAGAGGCCCTCAAAAGCCACAGAAATAAGGAACGGGAAGTTTTCCAAATGCACATCAAGCTAGCCACTTTCCCACACCCTCTGGGTACTCACGTGCCAGGGGAACACAGGTGCAGGCTGGTGGAAATGGGGAAACAAGAGGGGAGGGAAGGCAGATTGGTGCCCCATCCCCCTTACACTGATGCAAGGCACACTTACACCTCAGGTTTCAAGGTACAGATCTCACCTCAGATGTTGTCTTGCTTTTGGAAGTCAGTGGCACCGCAGGCAGCGAGGGAACCTTTTTCCTGGGTACGCAGTTGTTTGAAATATTGCTAGCCAGGCATTGATTGTTACTGGCATTTGTCTTTCAGCAGCTGCCACAGCGGGCTCCTCCGGAGGTGTGGGAAATATCCTGCAATTATGTGCTTTCTGACATACCCCAGAGAAACATTTGGCCATATGTATTCGCACAAGGATGCACACATCCAGCGCGCAAGAGGGTCCATGCTAGGTGTTATCAACATTACAAAATTACTCTCCCTTTCACCTCTCTGCCTGTCTCTGATGCACCTGACCACTGTCTTAAACAGATTAAGGGGCTGAAAATGTCAGCCTTAAGCAAGAAGGTCTCTAACTTTGATTTTCCCTGCTTTGCATCTTGCTGCGTTCTGCCTTTTGTCATCCCTACAACCAGCTGAATCTCCCTTTCCTAGGGGCTGAATCTCAGCTCTTCTCAGACATTCGGAGCGGCTGGGAACTGGGCTCCCTGCCCACATCCTGTGCCTGTGATTGACTCCTAGACATTGAGTGCAAGTGTGTTAGATGCAGTGTTAGATTACTGGCTGTCCTGGAAGTTACTGAGCTCTGGAGTCTGTGGGACAGCCTTCAAGGAAGACCTCGTTTGGTTTTGTCACTGTGTCCTCCTTTTCAGAGCATCATCAAAAGGGCTGTGGGGTAGCATTTCCAACATACCTTGGGAAAAGTGTAGTTTAAAAATTACTTTTGTTCCCCATTACACCTTTTTTTTTATTATTTTAATTGGAGTGGACCAGTATCCCAAGAGGATTTAAAGTCTTTTTCAAAATTTGCCTTTGATAATGGATGCTGGGCACATGGAAGCCTGGTTCTGAGCTGTTACCAAGACCTGTCCCAGCAGGGTTGGCAGAAAGCCCAACAGAGCAGGAGCTAACAGCATTACCTCTCCACACATGCTTGTACCATTTCTGCTTAATCATTTAGCTCTTTCTTTCACAAGCCTATTTGTATGAGTAAGCCCCACTTTGTAACACCAAGAGTTACCCAACCGTGCTCACTTCAAGTTGGTACAAAAGAGGCTGAACAAACCAACCAGAATTGCTTAGTCTTGAGCCCCTAAATGTATCATTTGGCAATAAAACATTCTTTTTCTCTTTTTAACCTCCCAGAGGAAACCAAAGGAAAGTCTGAATGTGGTACAGAAACTTCAGATTCCTGGATTCATCAATTAAGCACAATTCTCTTGCTGGACCAGTGGTATAGCCTGCAAGAGTCCTGCAGGAAAGCCTGATGGATGGAAAGGGAGAGTCAATAGAGCTCAGTCCTCCCATGAAAGCCAAACAAATTACTTTCCCACCTCCAGTACACCGTGATATTCTCTCTACATTAATCTGAGTTAATTAATTTTCTTTTTTCAGGTGTGTTTTTTTTCTTTTGCTCACTTTGAAGGTCCTAGAAGGACCTCCTGTGGCTTGCACAAAGCGGCTCAGAGAGGCACAGTGTGGGACCTGGGTGGTTTCTACGAACCCCCCCAATTAAAATGGCAAGCGGCTCTGCAGTATTTTTACAAAGTTAGACAAATCTGGCTGGCACATGTAAAACTTACCATTTTGGGAACCAAAAGGACAGGAGTTTAAGCTTTATAACCTTTTCAACTTTCTACCCACCCTCCCAACCAGCTGGTGTTGTAGTGTACGTTTTGCTTTACAAGAAAGCTAGGGAAATTGTTTCACTTCAAAAGTCTCCTTTCAGATTTACTTAGACAATCATTGTTTCTCATTTTATAAGAGTTTTATAGCAACCTAAGTCCTGAAGAATAACAATGTTTAACTGATCTTAGTGATACAACATTATTGGTACTACTAATTTCACAGCCGTTGTTTTTTTTCTCAGGACAGGGAGGTAATTTTCCTAGAATTACATTGTTTTCTAAAACAGCTCTATTCAGTGCTATACATCTACCTTCTGGCAGCATAGTTTAATTTGCATTTAAATAATTTCCTGATATCATTGGAAAAGTAATTATACATAACACTAACCAATTTTCAAGCCTCAGCTTTTAATCGGTCCATGACCAAACCCTCTCCTAGGTTTTAAAACAACCTCCCCAAAATGTATAATTCCCAAATACCAGAACCTGGCTCCTTTTGTTAAGGTCCCTCCATTTGCTCATTCATCTTATGTGGTGAATTCAGATTAGCAGAAAACCATGCTGGTATTTCTACCCTTGGTTTCTCTTTAGGGCTGTGTCACTTTGGTTTGCTGACTTTTCCCTCGTAGAAAGGTTCAACTCTGCTCTCTGAGCAGATCTTATGGAGATCCCATGCTTGTGATGCAAAAAGCACCACAGTACATCAACCTTTTATAATAGTTACAGATGTTGGATTTTGTCCTGATTCTGAGATTTTTATCATAGATGAGGCAGGGAATAGATGTAGTTTGAGCCAAGGCAATAGCAGGACATCCAGGTTTGATCTGGAGTGTCCTGGATCTTAGATTTTTGATTGGTTCTAGAAGTCATTTGTCACACTTAGATCCAGATATACTTCTTCCCTGAATTTTGCAGGCATTTTATTCAGGTTAATTATTCAATCGAAAAAACAGTCCACTGGATACGTAGATCACTTTTAACAAGACTCCATATCATATTGAAAGAGAATATCCCGAAAAGCTGTTTGACATGCCACAGTCTTTTTCTGTTAGAAAGATAATGCCTACAGAAGATAAGCTGTATTTTTCAGCACTCTGATTATCTGCTCATGAGCCATGTGAAGAGAAATACAATCCCCTGTACTAAAAGTGCCAACTCAAAAGCGCTAAGCCATTAACTGTAGAACAAGTCCAATGTGAAAGAGACAATGATGCATCATGAGGGCCATCATATGGCCCATAAAGTCAATACTGAAGCCATGAAATTCAGATGTGAGTGTAGGTTTCCTCAAGGTTTAGGATCAGCCTTGACCTGACCTGTTAGCCAAGCCCTCTCTCTCCCATTAAAAGTGATTCAACCATTAAGATAATTCAAGACCAAAATTGCTAATGACATGCTGTGTGTCTGCCTTATAATCAACTCTTACCCGGTGCTTGAAGAACTTTCGGTGCAAGTAAGGAGTCCTAAGGATTTTAGTGCAGGAAATGTCTGTCTAAAAGAGGCAGCACACTTTACAGTTAATGCTAGCAAATCAGAGGTTTTGCAAGGCTGTATACTGAGCCTGGAATGATATTGAAAAGGATTGCTTGGCACCAGCCCTTTAGTATCATACACCAGATTTCATCAGTGAGGCGATACCGAGCCATCAGGAGAATTTTCAGATTAAACTTCCACAGCTTGTCAGACAGTGATGACCCCTGCTATTTTCACCTCCCAACATGCTTTTAATTTGTTCTCAAGCTTGCAACTGTTCCACAGATGCCTACAGCAGATCACTCTGGGATGATTCCTCATCTGGATGATGGTGGCAAGTAAAAGGTCTTGGCTGCCAGCACATGGGAATGCTAAAGAATCAATTTTCACTAAGATCTGAACTGGAAGGTGGATACAAATGAACAGGTCAGTGTGTCAGCCCAGTTCAAGTGCATGAAAGATTTGTCAGCCTGGGAAAATTGTCAATAAAACAACTCCGGAGGGCTATTTAAAAGCAATGGCTTTGGACTGGGATGAGCTAGGAAGCATTAGATCCGCAGCGGAAAAGACTGAACAAGCTAAACCACGCTCTGAACTCATGAAAGGCATTGCTGCAACAGTGTCTTGGTTTGATGCCTCACTATGGATTTTCTGTCCTACTGATTTTGATTTGGATGATGAAGAAAAATTCCCTGAGATAAAAAGTGTTTCAACATCTGTCTCACATCTGGTCCTCTGCACCTCTCCCCACCCAAACCAGCACACTCAGAATAATGTAGCTATTTGCAAATTAACTGCAAAGTTTCTTGATGACTTTTGGATTTTATGCCCTTTGCTAACTTAAAAAGTAAAAACAGTGGAAAACAACAACATGAACAACGACATGAGAAAAAAGGCACAGCCTGGTACTAGAGATAGGCCTATTTATAAGAATAGATGCATCACAACAGATGTCAGCTCTGTAACGGTGCTGCACAAAGCGCCACCCAGAGAATGATGATAATAAAAGAGAGGGAGCTGTCTGGAGATAGGAATTGCCATAAAATGGAGAATATTTTGTAATTTTGATTTAATTGAATATATTTGTGAACATATATATAAATAAAATCCCTTTCATTTATTGTGCAATACAATGATTTAACAGTAACCTGAATTCTTAGTGACCTGATCACTGTATAAAATCAATCAAATTTCTCACTTTCCATTATTCCAGCAATTTATCTTCATTGTATCTAACCCAGTCCTCCCAGTAGTCTTCAGTTAAGGAGACCAATCTTCTAAAAAAACAGACAATTTCCAACACTTGGAGATAAGTCATGGGCATCCTACAGACCCTGTCTAACTTCTAATAAGTCACTTCATCCTAATCAATTCTCCCAAATTGAAAAAGTATGAGAGAAATCCTTCTTTTCCTATTCAAGGACTAGAAGGTCTTTAGGACAGGACTCATATTTTACTGTATTTTTGCACAGCATTCAGATTTCTGATACTCCCATTTCTTGCTCCCGCTTGCTCTGCCTACTTCCGTACTACAAAACATTACTATTGATAGCCCTGTGTTATCATGGCTTTCATTCCAGTTATTTTTTTTGTCCTATAAGCTACCTTAATTAATAAAGGCAATTATTTCAATTTCTTCTTTTTACTTGCTCTAACAGAGCTCCGAAATTAAGCCCACATGTTTAGTGCTTTGCTCTAGGAAAGGCTGGGCTCCAGCCCTCTTTTGGCCTTTCCACCAGCTGCAGAAGAATTATACTGGTGTGAACCTGACCTGATGTTTTATGGAGTTTTAATTTTTTTACTATACCCTCTGCAAAAGCAGTGAACACACACATACTTCCAAACAGTTCTGGGCCTCACTGGATTGATGGAAAGAAGGTTAATAACATATCTGGATAAAACAAATAGTTCGATGGATAGCACACATTGATTAATATCTGCTGCAGTGCCAGCAAAGCTGGAGGAACTACACATCATAATTCTGTTATAACGGAAGATGTGTTGCCAATGGAAGAGGAAAGGAGATTATCACACTGCTTTGTTTTCTAGCTGTGTCTGGCAGCTCAGTGTAGTGCACAGAGAGAGGGTCAATGTCTCCCCTCCCCTCCTGATTTCAGGGACGGTGAGAGATCTGGACCGTGACGCTGCAGAGCACTTGAAGCTCAAGACGTGTGCTACATTTGAATGTGCATTGCCAGTAAATCCCTTCTAGGATGTGCCAGAAGAGGGGATGAGGGCAGACTAAAAGCGGGAGAATAACTTTGAAGAATATGAATCCGACGTCTTGCATACGAGCAGGAGGATCCCCGCGCTGCAGGGCACTGGCAGGTTGTGCAGGACCCTCCACGATGCTCAACCCTGGGCTGGCCAGCACGGACCAGCCCAGCAGGAGGAGGAGAAGCTGTACAGGAGAGGCCGAATGTTCTAACCTTCACTCACCCCACCAGGGTGTCATCGCTAAATGCCCTCGCTTTTTCTTTGGCAGTAAATAATTCATGTCCTGAAGCTGTAGGTAGGATACGTTTCAGGCAGAAAGGGAGGACACCAATGAGCAGCTCTTTAAATATACATTGCCTCCTGTTCGCAGGCACAATGTGTGGGAGCGACTGTAAAGTGAAATGGTCTTGTGTTCGCTGGCACCTCTGAATACAAAATCACCACTGTGGCTATTTATGGGGCGGAGGAGGAGGGAGGCTTCAAAAAGAAAACTCAGGCTTTTTAAACTGGATCCCTTTTTTTAAACTGAAACACTTGGCATTTCTGTGGCAGCGTTGTATCCCCAGTGGGGGGAAGAGTTACAGGTATTTTAATTATATATTAGTACAGCATTAAGCCAGTTTTATTTGCTGAACATTCTGTCAATTACTGTTGTTACTTGAGAAGCATGACTGCTCCCAGGTTGATCATGTATTTAACTAGCCAGTCAATGCTATTAATCACCAAGTATTTTCAGCCAAGGATATTAACACTGAAGCCTATCCAGGAGGGCTTATAAATGGGCACTGGCGTTCTTCAGAGGGAAACACTGTTTTCCAATGCAGGGGAGGTTCTCTCAAGTCTCTTTTTTTTTTTTTTTTTAAT
>VYXH01000749.1:98692-123048 GCA_013397275.1 Burhinus bistriatus | reverse complement strand
TTTTCTTAATTTTTTTTTTTTTTTTTTTTTTTTTTTTCTTTTTTTAAATTGCAATCTAAATCCAAAAGGGGAATGAATAATTGCCCTTAATGAAATAACTGCCATCCCAGAAAATTAGTAAATACGTGATCATCTCTTTACCATATGAACGGAGGGCAGGAGGTCTGTTTCGGTGGTGCAGCTGCTGTGAAAAACAGTGAAGTGTAAGAAAATAGATGTGAAAACCAAACAAGGACATCCTCCTTTCTGGGAACTGGAGCAGGGAGAGAAAAGATCCAGGTAAGGCTGAAAAACATTTAGCATTTAGGGATTTGAAATGGGATGCTGCAGTCTTATTTTTGACCATGATACCCTAGTATTTTGGTCAGAAAAGACTTTCTCTGCCTCCTGCCCATAGAAGCAGGGGACGAGAACATGACCTGAAGCCAGGGGCTTCGATAGAACACAGATCATTTGGCGTCAAATGCTCCAGATACATGCTTTGCATCCTGCATTACACTTAGTTGACACACAGAATACATTTATTTCCACATTGTGAATAATCAACTGAAAACTCACTTTCATTAGCTTCATCTCCCCATTGTTGGCTCACATCCTGAAGTTTTCATACAACATCTGCAAAAGTAATAAACTAATTATAGAAGCCATCTGGAACAAGAAGAGAGTGGAATAATTATTTTCTTTTTTTTAAAAAAAAAATCCTCGCGAAATAAATGGTGCCATAATAGATGGGATGTCAGAAGAACAATGATCATAACAAACTCAGTATCATTAAGGAGGGATGCAAGGAGATTTACATCAAGAAACTCATGATTGCTCATTAGCAGAGACACAGCAGAGCTGCATTGTGATCTACCAATGACACAGTTTCCGTACTGAGAGGGAAGTCCTACCAGAGCCCAGAAGCTACTGCATGGATAGCCCAATTGGCAAAGGAGAGCAGGAGTGATTGTTGCTTCGTCCTTGTGTTCTGCCTTCAAGACCAGGAGGTGGAACCCTGAGGAGGGAAGGGTGAATCACAGGCAGTCACTTCTCTGTCACCTTCCACTGATGCTGATACTGCTGTTTAACAGTATTGCACAACGGTGATGTGTGGTGCTGATAGGCTACTAGAGTGAGTCCGCAGTGAAATTCAGAAGAAAACACATAAAATCTTGACTCTTATACTGCTGTGAGGCAGTGCTCTCTTCTTTCAAGACATGTCCCTTGCTCTTAGACCTTTCCAGACAAACTGTGAAGATCTGTCCACCAGAGAAAGACATTTCATCATTGCTTTTGGGATCTCCTTCATCCCCTGAAATCCTCCACTTCCAGGAGACTCAGGGTGACTGCTGAAGGTGATTGTTTCAGCAATGACTGCTTTTGAACCATGAACAACTTCTTTATCCATTTCAGCACCATGTATCCCAGCGAGCATCATCCCCTGCGACGTGACCCACATCCACCAGCTCTTAGTCTCTGGCATTGAGAAGGTCTCCCAGGGTGGGAGGCAGCAAGCCCCTGGACACAGAGATGGCTCATCTGTGCATGAGCGAAGGGGTGACCACAACCACCAGTGCAGAGACCAGGAGCATGCACCATGAAAGTGAAGAGAGCACCTCCTAGAGAGAACCCTGCAGCCAACCCCTAGCGATAGGATACCTAGATCAGCCACAGGTACTGTCCCATGGGCACCCACGTAAGACAGGATATTCAAAGCGAGCAAGAGCCAGGAGTCCTCCTGACCTTGCTAAAGTCCCCAGCAGTCTGGAAGGCACCACACAGGAGCAGTTTTTCTAGGATAAGTGAAGATGGAGCTGCACTCCCTTTTATATGAGAAGGGAGGAGCTGCTAGGTCAGTCTCCCCAAACAAAACTTGAATGTACATTTTCACAAAATACGGGAGGTTTTAGAACAAGGCAAAAGCTTCTTTCATCTCCCAAGCCTTGTATTAAGTGATGAGCTGGAGGTCAGCTTGTGGTAAAATGGGATTTTGTATTTATTACTACCATTTTTTACTAACTAGAGGTGATTGTTTTGATATAGAAGACCCTGACTGTTACCTGCTTAGTGCATGGCTTCTGTTAGCAGTGGTTTCAGGGCAACCTGTGTTTCAGTGTTTAAAGGGGAGGATGACACTGTGGTAACGTGCCTAAACATTTTGTGCTTGATACATGTGCACAAATTCAGAAAAGCAACACGTACATTAACGTCTTCCAATGGCCCTGCTATGGTTTAACCCCAGCTGGCAGCTAGGACCATGCAGCCACTCACACAGTTCTACTCCTTCCCCCCAGAAGGGCAGGGAGAAAAGGAGGGGAAAGGGAAAAAACTCATGGGTTGGGGTAAAGGCAGTTTAATAGAAAAATAACAGAAAAGCAAAATAACAATAATGATAACAATAACAATAATAATAATAATGACACAAGTCACTCTCAACACCCTATAAATTGGTGAATTTGCAGCATCCTGAGCAGTGATTGTGGATTCTGTCCCCTGGCCAACCCCCATTAATATACTGAGCATGATTTCTATGGTGTGGAATATTCCACTGGCCATTCCATTGTTCGGTCTATGCTCCACATCAGCTTCTATAGGAAGCTGTAAAGAGTCCTTGAAAAGTATAAGCATTGCCTACCAACAACTAAAACAATATGCATTATTGACAATCCTTTCACAGCAATCACTAGAAAGAAAATTAACTCTTTCCCAGCTGAAACCAGGACAGGCCCTAAAGGCTAATAATGCATTCACGTCCATTCTAAAACTCAAATAACAAATAGATAGATAGATAGATAGATAGATAGATAGATAGATAAATGTTTCCCCCAAAGGGAAGTGCAGCTTCAAAGAATTTCCTTATCTATATTGTAACCAATTACCTTTGGCTTGAACTTACTTAGAGAAAGGTCTGAGATTCTGCTAGATACCCAGCTGCCAAATCAATGGCATCCTGCTATAACATATTTCAACACACATTATTAATTCTGATTAAAAAGTATCATCCAGTTCTGATTCTTGTTAGAACTCTATTAGCGTCTCTGCTAATAGATGCCATCTCCGTTATTATCATAATTATTGTTATTTATCACTTATGTTACTGCAGCAGTGCCTTGAGGGCTCATTCATAAGCCATGCCCTTACTGAATCATTTGCAAATGCAGAACCAAAAAATGTTTCTTCCCCTCAGCGCTTTCCTTGATAAGACAACAGATAAAAGATGGAGGAATATAAGGAGAAAAAGGGACCATCTGGGTCAGCACTGAGACATTGCTTTCAACACATCTGGAGCCTAAGTATTGCCATGCTTCCACCAAACAAAACCAAAGAATGGCACCCGAAGTTCAGCACTTGCATCTTGATTTTGGCATTGTCTGTGTCTTCAGATGCTGAGGGTGCCACTGCTGGTGGCTCCTGGAGTGGAGACATATTTCCAGCAGACACGAGCATGGGGATTCAGAAGACATGAATCACGTAACGTCATTGCCACCCACCAGCTGAGTGTGTGTCTCCACGTAAACTGTAGCTCCTACATATCTGGGGCTCGCAGGATACATTCAAGCAATGCCTAAGATGATGAAACTCATTTATAGCAGTGTTAATATAAGCAACATGTTTCTATATTTGATCTTATAAATAAGCAATATGATTTTCAAAGTGCCACATCCTGAAGTCCCAGAGCCCCGAGTAGCAAACTTTGTATTTGATGTCCCAGCTGTGGGCAGCCACACAGGGGGGGCCATGGCCCCTGAAAACCCTCAGGAAAAGCAACTGTATAGCTGGCCAGAAAGTCCCACATGTGAAAGGGATAAAGGACAGGTTAGGACGAAATGAGGGAGCAGGCATATTTTCAAGTAATTAATAGATCAGGGAGTGCAAGAAAAGTAAAGCTGATGAAGAAGCAGACCAGAATCTACTCTCTCTCTGTGCGGCCTTGTAACATTAAGGAGAACATGAGCACTGGTTTGAGGTTTGTGAGATGCTTTGTAATCACAAGACAAGAGGTATCAAAGAACTGCAGCATACTTACTGTTAAAAATGTTTTCATTCTGGATTATAGCACCATCGCAAAGAGATCTTGCATTCCTTCTTCCCTGTAGCCCTGGGCTGTCTTCTTTCCACAAATTCTTTTGCAACTTAACTTGGAAGATTAATATTTTAAGAGCAGCTAATGCTGCTAATTGAACAGGGAAACAGATATGTCAACCTTTGTTTTCCACAGGACCCACTTGAGAAGCATAAATGATAAATGCACCCCAAGAGACATTATCATAATCATCACTTCAAATAAATTTTTCAGACAATGGAGTTCATGGCCATTAACTTTCAGTGAGATGCAGAAAACACGCTCAGTGCTAAGCTGCTTCCTAAACATATGAATATGTATTTTGTCCTGTTGTAAGAAACTGATACCATTTAGACGAGAAGGACCATGACCAGGTAGAGGCAACATGGAGGAAGTTCAAAGCAAGGAGAGATACTGAATTGGGAACTGCATTTAGTCTGTGCACTTACTGTGGAGCTCCACATTTAATGTCTTGATAAGACCACATAGCTAATGGTTCCTGCAGCAGACTTTGGCAGTGATACAGGACAGTGGCCCTGTTATCAAAGAACGGCAGATATTTGTTGGTGTGGGACAGAGAGTTTTAACTCCCAGCATAAAATGACCCACTGGAGCTGAGAATTGCTGCAAGAAATAGCTGACTTTGGTGTGTTATTAAGCACCAATGATACAAGGTGCTTTCTTTTCAAATATATTTTTCCTTAGCTTCATAATTAATTTAGTATTTTGGGAGGTGTTTCTCTGGGTTGTGTTTTACCAGAGAGAAATGGTATTCTGAGCTAAATGTCACATCCCTACCATAAATGTATGAGGATCTCTGACATGGGACTGGCAGGTTGTTAACTGTGCAGCAGAGGTCCAAATCCTGTCCTGAACCCTTAGAAATTCCAGGCTTTCTCGGGTTTCTTTATGGAGTTGAGTCCCCTCTTCTTTGGTGCAAAAGATCCTTGCCCCAGCCTTTGAAAATGAATTGTTTTGGAAAAGATGCTTCCCACTCCTCTGTCCCTGATGCTTTTGTCAATAAATAAATAAATTCGATTTTTTAAAAAGTATTTTTCTTGAATAGAAGAGAGAAAACATGTTTCTTTTCCCTGATTTTTAATGAAGAAGGACATTTTCTTCAGAAATGACTTGTTGGCAACTTCCATATCAATCCTACTCAAAAGCTCTCTGCATTGAGGCACATAGCTGCTTTCCCAATTCCACTGCATTTCTTTGTAGATTCAGCTGAAGGAAAACATGTTAAATAAATGATTTGTTTCCAATTACTCACTCAGCTCTAAAAACAAATATGCACACATGTCTTTACATAGAGACATAGCAGGCAGACCAAAACATTTGCTATTTTATGAGCTTATTGGGAAATAAAACAGACAAATGTCTCTTCTGATCATGAACAGGTACGTTATCGCTCCTTGTGCATAACATAGAGGGCAGAGGGTTTTTCCTGCACCGCAGGTAACTGAAATAAGATAAAATTGCAAGCCTGTAAATATTACTCCATAAATGTTTTATTTATTTTGAAGACGAAAATGATGGCACACACCTGCTATACTGTATCTTTGCCTTCAGAACCACAATCTATGGCAGTGAAGAGATACTGATGGTGACTTCCACAGCTGTGTGATCCTCCTTCCTGATGAGATCTTGTACCATCATTTAAGTCATAGAGGTGAGGCTATGAGAAAAATGAGCAGACAAGAGAACATTAGTTAATCCTGGAAGATATGCAAAACATATTTGATGTTTCATTATGTTTTGAAGATGTTTCACTGTGTTTTGGAAAACAAGTTCTGTTGTCTCTTTTAATTATCTTAGAAACCCTTCTTTTTCACACTTTTTTTCTTTTATATTCCCAGAAGGTACATGCAAAGCAACTTTGCCAGGAAGCTAGAAGCTAATGTTAAGGGGTCAACTGGACCTGTAAACATTCCCTATGTGTTGTCCTTACTGGTCCTCTCCTGCTTTATCATTAATCCAGTGAATGCCTCATTAGTTGCATCTGCTGGCCTGAAAACAAGCCAGCATGGTCACCAGCCCCCTCCTGGGACTGGTCAACCCAGGCAAAGCCACGGTGGTTAACTTATACCTAGGAACTACAGCAGCTGGTAGACCATTTCGCCTGTAAAGTTTCCTGGACAATGATGCACTGATCCACTCACTCACAGTCAGAAGAGGCTATCCCTTCCCAGGAAAAAGGGAAAAATTGCACTGGATACAACCTTATGCTAACAGAGCCACCTAATTTCCAGCCCTGCTGTTCTGTATCTGCTCGTAACTGCAGACCTCAGACCATTCCTCTCTGTTTTTCTTGTTTGTTGAGGAAAGGGATAGAAGAGGCTTACAGAGGTCTTGAATTTGCATTACGTGAAATAATAATGCAATAATGCAGGGACTTCAGAAATCTCTGAACTATTCGTATTTCCTCAATCTGCAAAATTGCACTGGAAATTGAAAACCACTGAGCCTGTCATTAGCTCTATGATGTCCTCAAAAGACCTTTTGCAAATCCAGACTGTGGGTTTCTCTCTTTTTGTTCACATACTTTGCTTCAAAAGGCAAAATTTTACTTTGGAAAATCAATGTTGAGCCTCTGAATTGCAAGAAATATAAACCAAAAGGTCCTGAAATTTCTTGCTCTTTTTCATTTCAAGAAACAGTCTGACTGATACAAGCTAGGCTAAACAACAAATGAACTTTAATAATATTGTCTACTTGGTATCTTCACGGTCATCTTTGTTTCAGAGACGGAGAGAGCTTGTGAAATCCTAGAGTGTATGTTATTTAACAAGTCCCTTAAGCTTATCATGCCTAAATTCATGCTTAAGCATTTTTATTACGTGTTAATGAGTGCAGATTCAGCAATTTGTCTAAGTATTCTCTTAACGCTGTTTTTAGCTTTGCAGATTTCCCAGCAGGCTGCCAGCTTTCTCCAACTAATTGACCTGGCTTCTGCTTCATAAAAAAGGAAGAGCAATAAACAGGGAACCATTCATTTCCTGTAGCAGAAAAGGCCACCGTCACCTGAGCAATCCTTACTGGCTCTGCTGAGCATCTCCTGGCAAGAAAGTCCTTGTCTGTCTTTACTATGGCAGAGCTCAACCCTGTCTCTGCTAAGTCCTCTCAGCCTCCCACGTACACACATATGTGCGTGCATTTTCTTGGCCTTTCAGCCCAAAGAGAAGGGCTGAAAGCCCTGAGCAACACTTTTTATGCAAGTGATTTCTGACATTGCAGGACGGACATGGAAATTTATTTGGCCAATTGGGATCAAATCCTGACACCTTCCCACAGGCATCCTGTCCTAACTCTGGTCAACTCAGAAATGGTGTAAAATTATTTCATAATAAAAACTCCTATGAGCACTGTCAGAGGGCCAGTGCAAAAATCCTTACAACACTTTAAATTGATTCCCACTTCGGTCAAGCTTGGAGAAGTTCAGAAGAAGATGATCCACATCTTACAGTCCTGCTTGAAAAGGAGCAAAGGCGACAGGGAGCCTCAACTGGCTTCTACCATATCCAGTAATGGCCATTTATGAAGAAGGTGAAGTGGACAATTACAGGTGTCTCTAACAGGTATCTTCTAACCCATGTTTCATTGATGACATTTCAGTACCAGCACAACATCTTGGATTAAAGCAGGGGTAAGTATTTCTCTACTGAGAAGTACAGGTACTTTTGCACAGGGAAGATGATTAGAGCAATAATACTTGGAGACCTGCAGCAAGACAGGCCAGAGCTTATGAGCCCTGGTGGCAATGGCTGGGCAACCCTCAGGCCAGGGCTTCCCACTCTGCAGGGCTGCAGGCAGGTCCAGCAGGGGAAGCCTCACCAGTTTATAAGGACCCAACGCTGCTGCTTTTTAAACCCTTATAACGGAGAGGTAAACCCTGCGGAGTTGAGGGATGTCTTCCCTTTTCCTGTATAAGAAATTCAGGCAGGATAATGCAAAAACTCCTCTTCCCATCCAAACCACCTCTTCCCTGTATGAGGGAAGGCCTTGAGTGTAAATCCTTCCCTTTATGGAGTGACAACAAGGACGAATTTGCCCTGAGCTGTCTAAATGTACAAGCAAAAGTTTATTACTTCCAGGGACAAACCAGGCCAGGAAAGATGATCTTGTGATTAAAATTCCAGCCTGGGACTCTGGATATCTCGGTTTACTGCTTGCTTATTATTCACTTTCTGCATGATATTGCAAAGGCCACTTAAACTTGCTATAAGTAAGTTCACCATCTGTAAAAGATGCATAACCATATTTTCTTTTCTCTCTTTTGCTTATTAGAATGTAAATTGTTTAGGTCGTCTCCCAATACTAAGGCGTATTTAGTCATTGCTGTGATATAAATATATAAAAGCAATAAAATATCTGCTAGAAATGCATAATCCCTGTCATTCCTCACCATCACTATGACTCGAAGTCCACACTGAATGAACCGTCTGGTGGTTCCTGGCCATCCTGGCAGCTTCGAGGGCTGCCCTGACTCAAGAAGGTCAAGTGGGACACCCACGATGAGACGACAACACTGCTGGTTTGTCAGGCTCCACGCAATGCTCTCACAGTTTGCAAGACAGGTCTGGTGAGTTGTCTGCACACCAGGACATAAACGGCGTGTTCATCATCTCTATAAAGAACACAAGTTTTAAAAGGACGCAGTGTAAAATGGTGTATCGATCAGGTATCAGTGCCAGGTATCTGAGGGACAGGCTTTTCCATCTTAACCTGGCATTTTTCCAGTCAGTCTGAAACACTATATATGTGGAAAATTTGTCTGAGTGTGTGTGCGTACATACATACGTGTGTGTGTGTGTGTATGCACGAAAATTTCCACTTCTGCAGAGAAACCATAACTAAAAGAAGGTCTTAGAAACAGTGAATGAACTCATAAAATCAAAGACCCACAGGAATTCCTTGAAGTCAGCTGAGTTGGATACAAGTTTAGGAAGAGCTCCAAAACTTCTGTGAATTCAGCAGGACTGTACTGGCAATGTCCTCACTCATTTGCTGCAGAACTCTCCCAGAATGACCCTGTACAAGAACACATGAGTACATTTGATACGTAAGAAAGAAGAATAATCAAAATAAAGTCAGTGAAATGAGAAATAATTCTTAAGTATTAGGCATTGAGTAGAGTTGTGGGACCTGGTAGTATTCAGGAGAACAAAATTGGATCAAAGGCAAGATTTTACTCTATAAATGACCAAAAATTTTGCTGGATGGGGAGTTCATGAAACCAATGGTGAAATGTTTGACAGCTGGGGGCAAAACCTTATCTGTTAATAAGATATGGCTTGAAAAGCATCTTCCAAGGAAGATTAACTTAAACAACAGTACTACCACCCTTAGGAAATATTGCCAGGTTACAGTTTGAGCTCTGTAATACAGTAGCAGTACAGTAATAGCACAGGCTTCGCAAAAATATGAGCAATTCCATTAAAATCTCTGGCTTTTTCACCATTGTTTTGAAAATTCATCCTATAGAAATATATTGTCATGTAAATACATGTTAGCCTGGCCCCTTATATATGCTTAGGGCTAGGGACACACGAACAGACTCCATCTTCCAGCTGATCCATGATAAATTGCTGAAGTGTAATAAATTAATCATATGCATGAACCCTCTTTGACAAATGATCTGTCATAATTATTCCTTTTCCTAAGGAGACTTCAAGCCTAGAAATGCAATCATAAGCAAAGAAAAATCCAGCAAACAATTCCTTCTAGCCCCAGATGTAAAATTTTGGATCTGTGGTTATGTCGTATGTAGAAAACACCATATTACATTAATTAGTGGAAACTTTTGTGGTTGATTTACTCCCTTGTCAATCCACACGTACGGTGCTGTAGGTGCAAGACACACGAGATGCTGTAGTAAACCATCCTTTGCAGATAACTACTGCTGCCATTTAGCGTGCCTTTTCCCCAAGCAATAGGAGTGTGACCAGGTCTGAGCCCCTGCCAGTGGAGTTCGGTCCTTTCAAAAGAAACCTCTGCCAATAAGGCACTTGCTCCTTCCCACGGCTGTAAGGAACTCACTCGCTTTTAAATCCGAGCTGGAGCAATTTCCCTCCACCACCAGCAGAGCAATCTTTTCAGCAGGAAAAGCCTACGGCATGACCCCGTCGAGTGTCTGCAGACCCAGACCCTTCTGCTCGTGCCCCCGCCGACACAGGGTCAAGCAGCAGCCAAGAGCATTTCTTGCTGCAGGTGGTCGCGTCCCTCCACGCCACAGGGCTGCCCCTACACCAGCAGGGAGCTGCCGGGAGGGAGAGATAGCTGGGAGGGAGAGATAAAATAGCTCTCCAGCCAGAGCTGAAAGCAAGAGGAAGCTTTTTCTCAAGCAAGGCATGAGAAAGCTGTAAAACAGCATGGTACGTGTGGGAAGGAAACAGACCCTGACGGGTTTGTATCATGAAAGCACCAAGCGTAACACATTAAAAGATTTTGCTATTACTTAGCACAGTTGTAGCACAAAGATACTGCAGGGTGGGAATCCTAGGTCTGACCATGTCACCCTAGGGCGGGAGAGAGAGCCAGACCTGCTCCTCTCTGTGCCTGTGTGTCTGTCTGTGATACATGTCAGGGCTCTTTCACAATACATCCACACTTTGTTCAGTATTCCTCTCCTCCCCTCCTCTCAGAAAGGGGAAAAAAAAGAGAAAGGGAAATTTATTTGTCCATGAGGCCTTTTTAAACAGACGAGGTAATTACCTGAGTACATCTATTATCTGCAGAGCTGCTCCAATCATCACAAAGCACGATTGCCAAACTACAATTAACTAAAAAAAAACCCAAACCAAACAAACAACAAAAAAAAAAAAAACACCAAACATCCAACCCTGTTTAACTACCTTCAATGCAGGGACACAGGCCAAAAATTTCTATTGTCAATCCTGTCGTGCAATGTCAGTGAGAGGGCTGGAGGCCAAGAGCAGGACTTCGTCCTGAAATACATAGCCTTGGCTTTTCAGCTCCCTGTGTCAAAAATTCTTAACACTGTATTTTTTTAGAACTAGTCTACTATGGAGAGTTACTAAACATACATCAGCAGCCCAACAGAGCACTAACAGGAGTATGCGGCAATCAACTAAATGGACCGAGCGAGAGCCGAGAGGAAGATAGTATGGGAGAATTTTAAGTGAATTGGTGTGTTCATAAAAAATGACAAATGGCCCAAAAGCCTCAAGGTCCCTGTTCATTCAGGAAAGACAGAGAAGCGGTGCAAGCACCAGGGGGGATGGTTAAAGTGTGCTGGGGCTGCAGAGCCTGTGGAGTTCCCAGGGCACAAACCCCACTTTTCCTCTCCACTTCTGTGCAGGCATTGGTCTAAGCACAGGCATTTCTCAAAACTAAGCAGCGTGGCATGTTTCTCTCCCTTCACAACTGTCTCCAGGGGAAGAAGCAGCATCAGCAGGAGCCAGATAGGTCTGTGGTACCAACACCACAGCCGTGGTGTTGCCATGGGGGCCCCAGCCCTTTCCCTTCCCGTGGCTGTTTGGGGTCCTTCCTGGCAATGGAAGGAGTAGCTGGGCTGTGGGCCTCTACCTCCTTTTCTTCCTCAGGCCCCAAATGCTACCAAGGTGAACCCTGGAAATACAGGATTCGACACCTGCTGAGAGGGCAGCTCAGTCCCAGTAGTCCCTTAGTAGCCCACTGCAGCCTCCAGCGTCATGTAGTGCAGGAATAATGGAGCAGCCTTTTGTCCCTTTTTTCTCCCCTTTCGGTTCTGCCCCATTCAGTTGTTAAAGCTTCAGATGGGCTTTAGTTTTATTTCTTCTGCCTCTGCCATCCATGCCCAAGGAAAGGCAGGAATTCAGCAGGCTGCATCCCTGCTGGGGCTCAGTCTGACCCGGTCCCTCCTCACTTCTCCTTGGTCTTCAAGGAACTAGTGCAAAGCTGAAGCCAGCACATAAGTGGGGTGGATAACAGGGAAGTCTGAGTCTCTCTGTGCTCAAATCCCAACGTGATGTGACAGTGCAGACACGGTGTCATTCACAAGCCTAGAGGCAGGGACCTCTGAGACTGCAGAGGGTGTCTCCGGAGAGAGATTGCCTGGAAAAACACTTTCTTCCTGCTCAGCCCCACTCTGCCCTTCTCGTATGGCATCACATCCCCCTTAAACAGCAGAGGCTGTTCCAGGACAGAGCCACACCAAAGCAGTTTGCACCATTGGAGGTTGGCAGCATGGGCAGATGTCTGCAACCATGGTCCCCACCACTCCTCACCCGGCACCAGGAACTGCTCCACTGCCTGCCACTGAGAAACCTAGAGAGGAAAGATGCCCAAGAACTATTGGATGGGGATAGCTAGTTAATGAAGCATCTTGAGAGAAGAGCTCATACATCCATAGGCTCAATACTGTCACCGTTCAGAGGCATTGGACTGAATAGGTTCTTGCTGTTGTCGTTACTCCAATAGCACTGTGCTAGGCACTTTTCAGACCCACTGGGATAAATGATCACGGCCACCACATTCCGTTTAGAAACACACATACCTACAATAGGATGTCAGTTGCTTTAAGAAGCTCATACTGTTGGATAGCAGCCAACTATATACTGTATTCACAGAATAAATCATAAAATAAAGAATAAAGAATAAATACTGTACTCACAGAACAGCCATGCCAGCTCTCTTTGCAGACAAGAGAGCAGTAGCAGCAAAGCCACGTCACTATGGTTTGTTCCCTAAACCACATCAAAGCATCCAGCAACTGGGGAGAATTACAGAAGACCATAGCAGGCAGAAAGAGAAAAGTCTCATTTCCCCCACCCCACCTCCAGATAATTCCACGGAGCTCAAAGTCAATTTATCCTGACTTCCACAATTGTGGACGGAGAATCAGGAGTCACACATCTATTTATTATAACACTAAAAGGGAAGAAATCAAGCAGATGGTAAAGTAATGCCTTTTTTTTATTATTTTCTCCAGCCCTAAAGTTATTGGGACATGCATTCAAGGAAGCCTCCAGAGACACCCCAGTCCTGCAGTTGATTTCCCCCATTGAGCAGATTGCTTAGTTGCATTTACACTACCTGACCCAGTTTTCATCTCCCTGTTTGAAGAGAAAACAAAATCATACAGAAAACCAAGCACAGCCCAGATGCACTTAGAGAGGCTTTGGACTCTGAATCAGCTTGAGAGGAAACTTGAGGAAAAGAGAGACCTCATTTTACCCAGCGTACAAAAGGGATTGGTATCATATTTACTTTTACAGTGACTTAACCTCCCCCTGCCTTCCTCCTTGCACCAGATTTCACCCTCACTAACTAGGTTAAAACCACACACGCCTGTTCTAAAGCTACTGTAACTTCATGCTTGTTGTAGGTCAAGGCAAACACTGTGTGAGCAAATTATCGTCTACGCTTAATGTCTAGCAGGAAAGGATGTTTAACCTCGAGATATTTGTCTGCACGAACCCCAAAGCCGTCTGCCAAAATGAGGAGCCTCTCAAAAGTTAAGGTCACTGACTTCGGTATTAGAAACCTGGATATCCCACTGCTTCACATATCTCACAATGTTTTCTGTGGCCAAAGATCCAGTCCCCAGGCCTGCAGCTCGCAGCTAAGTGCACATGTGTTCATTTTGAGGGGGTCAATGGCAGAGAGACTAGCTTTTCCATCAACTCGTGCAAGCCCTACCAACCTACACAAACCTATACTGAATTTACTCCCAAGTCTTTCCCCACATCTTGCTTTGTGACTGGTTTGACCACAGCCAGAGGGACTGTTCCCAAAGTTTTGCCTAGTGATTGTCATAACATGGCCTTACAATTGAGAATGAGAATGAATGGGCTTGGGCTACAAAAGAGAAATAACTCCCAGTTACCTCAGGAGGAAGAGCTTCACTTCACATATGTGTGTGTGGACATGTGTGGACATGTGCTCGCCCATGCATGTAACAGACCAAATTTTGCCTATTTGCAACCAAAACAGACAAATTTCAGGCAGCAAGTTTCTCCTTCCACCTTGTGTAGTGTGTATAAAACACATCATAGTGTCCTATTTTCCCTGGCATTTTTAAAAGTGAGAGCTCTAGAGTAATTTAATGTCCCCATTTACCACACTTTTTATTGAATACAGAAATCAATAATAAACTGCTGGTCAATAAAGAGCTGTTTATGGAAGGCAGAAGCTTCTTGCAGGTGCTAAAAAGGAAAAAACAGAGGAATAATTAATACGTGTTTGACAGTGGCCACTGGGCTGTAACTAATAAGGGGAATGTATCATCTGTTAGGAGAAAGTTTTCATTTCACAGCTGCCTTGAAGTCCTGGGGACATTTCTCTGGCTGCCTTCAAGAGCCAGGCCCAGGTAGTTACCATCTCAGATGGATGTTTTAGCCAAGCAAGGAAAAAAATTTTGCATCTCTTTGAAAGTAGTTATTGCTTGCGTAGAATTGTTTCCTCCAGTCCCCAGCAAGTCAAGAAGCGGCTTTTACAATCCTACGAAGTAGGATTGAGATCCTAATGCCCTCATCATCACGTGGCTGCATCCGTTGTCTCATCAGGGTTTATATCCTCCTCCCTCACTGGCACAGATCTTCTAATCTTTACTGCGTGACTTAAAAGCAGATGCTAACTGCAGCATGTCACCCATGGTTCAGTGATCTTGGTGCCATCCAGCAGAGCAGGCTGACATAAGCCCTGCCCAGTTCATTACAGAAGTGACTTCATTCTGCCCCACTGAACTGGGGAGGACCCTGCTCACCCCCAACGGGCTGGCTTCAGTTCATGGGAATAAAGCAAAAAAGGGAGAGGAAGAAAAATGTTATGGTGGGTACTCTGTAAAATATGTGCCCATAAAAACCGAGCCTTCAAACTGACGGAGGAATAAACACATCAACTGACATTCACGAATGAATTATTCCATTTTTAGGAACTTCTTCTATTCCCTCTGTTTTCCAAATCCTGCAGTGAAGCACTCTGGACAGTCAGGGTAGAGCGATCACTTTTGCTTAACCTTGCTTTAGTGACCTAGCGATCCAAACGGCGTTGAACTCACGCAGACCCAGCTGCTGTGCACAATCTTTATTTAGACAGATTATAATCTGATTTCTTTTTTCCAGATGAAGGCAGAAAGATGAAAGAAGGGGGTTGCACCAGGAAATTCAGAGTTCAAATCCTTTGCCTTGACAGTCGGGCTCTATTGGTAAGGTTTTGTGGACATATTCCTGCTGTGTTATATCACTATCCAAACAATTCAAATGTAACTTCTGCCTTCTTTTGCTCCATAAGCTTTCATTTTCTCCTTCAGTGTTATCATATTTTAGTTAGAAGTGATCACTCCACATTATCCCACTGTTCTGACCCTTCAGGTGCCTCAGCTATTAGATTATACAGCCCCATCCATGAAGACAAGGATATCGATATTATTTATACATCCATGCTGATGAACCGCTAACCACTACAAGATCACCTTGAGGGAGGAGGCATTTAAAATGCCCAAGAAATGAAATTTAGAGGGGAAAAAAAGACAAAGCCAAAAAGAAATGAGGTGCATGCCTGCATGGGGTATAAGTCCGTGGAATAACAGCCTTCAGCAAAGATTACCTCCTTCTGACAAGGAGAAGTTTCTGCTGCTGTTGTTTTTATAGCAGTGAGTATGAACAAAAGACTGAGCTGTTCAGGTAGGAGAAATAATTGAGCCTGTAATCAGTTATATGTCTCCAGATGGAGGCTCATTAGTTTTTCAGGCAACATACATTAAAATTCTGACAAGTTCATACCAAAGTCCACACAACTCAAACACCTTGCCAGCACGTCTGTGGCCTATAAGGATCTCTTTTAACCCTTGCCGCTGTAATGCTTTAGAGGTGATGAGGAGAATGCTCCAGCTCTGAACCCAATCCATACACAGCAGCAATGTAAGGCATCAGGATGTAAACAGGCTGACATTTGCTGTATTTAGGGTTTAATCTATATGTAAATTTCCTGAACATACTTCAATAAAAAATAATTCAGAAAAATTTACCTTTACAAGTGTGGTCGTGATTCTTTATGTCTTTAACTAATGGTCTTAGATCTGTACTGTTGTATTTTATAACGCAGAGTTGATAGATCATTTGAACAGGAGCAGAACTGAACATTTCCTTTTGTAAAAACAAAAGAGACCTGAGAGATTTTGTTAGATGAGTGACAAGCAGTGGTAAGGCACACAAGACCTCTAGCGAGTTTAAGTCTCTTGTAAGGTAGGCATTTGTGAAGTGGTGCAGGAAAAATATAAGAACCACATGGATGTCCAACTTAGCTTTTAAATCACGTGGCTTGCTGAACCCTTCCAGTTTGCCTGCTTCATCTCCAGCTGTTTATTAATATGAGGTGTTTATTAATATGAGGTGGACAATCCACTGCTTCACATAGGTTACATGTGAAGGGTGGGTCATTATTCCAACTACTGGGACTGACTCCCAAGAAGCTGTTGAGCTATAAATTCAAACCACTGGGCATTTCCCACCTGCTGCTAAACATCATCTGGTTTATGAGTATTAGAATCTTAAAATCACATGACGTAGGTGAAATGGGTCATGACCTGCAGAAAGCTTAAATCTTTGTTCATACAGCAGTGGTAAAACGTGAGCAGTCAAAAATATCTCCCAGTATGGATATAAGAAACACCATTACAGTTCAGAACACAGTTTGGTCTCCCTCAGTTTCTGGTCTCTACCAGTGGCCAGCAGCAGGTGCTCATGGAAAGAGTAAGAATCGGAGCAAGATCAGTGATCGTTCCTGAGACTGGAATTTCACTTCTTGTAAGCAGTGGCTGAGTAAATCCCCTCTCAGTGAGCACAGAATTGCTTGGATTTTGTTGCATTACTTCATCCTTTAGCCTTACTCGAAGTGTTGGTGCTTCATTTAAAAAGGACTGAAGGGGGTTTCCATCTGAGGCCATACCGGCACATGAGATGTTTCAGCCTAGTTGACACACCGTCTTGCAGATGGTAGAGGGACCAGCTGACTGTGCAGTAAACACTTAGCAGCCTCCAAGGGTTCCTCCAGCAGCCAGCTAACAGCTTGGGGTTTCCACCATGACCAAGTGGAAGGGTGTGGGTGGGAGATCACATCTCCCCTACATCTCTGAGTAAGCTTCCCCATCTACCAGCGGTAGGAGCTTCCCTGAAGACCAAGTTGGTTTCACATTCAGGTGCATCCATATGTGGGGAAGGGACACACCTGTGCAGCATGTGCCACCTGCAGCACCCCAATCCTGGGATCCATTCCACACACACATGCAGCTGCCCCCATCACCCTGAATCCCATGGAGAAGAGGTGCCACCACTGCATGGAGAAGATGGTGTGAGTGCTTTTAAGTCATGACTGTGACTAAACTGGGGCACTCAGGAGAGCTTCCCAGCCTATGCCCCAACTCTTTGTTGTACCTCTGCCTGTCCCTCAGTCCAGTTGTCTTTTGAATAGGCACACAGACCAGCAGGGATGCCCCAGCTGGATCCCCAGTTCGGAGAATCAGAGACGAGGACTTTGGAGACCTCTCTGTACACCACCTGCCCCACAGTCCAAACACAGACTACAATTACTCAAAGATTTGCAGAAAGTGAGAAACCGAAATATCATGGAGGTCTGTAGCATTGCCTCAAGTGAACTCCAAACAAACCAGTGTCAGGTCAAGAGCATTCCCAAAGACACTTTCAACACTGCCAGCAGGAGCTGAGACCTCAGGAAGATCTGGCTAGACCAAGTATAAAAAGAAGCAATTTGCATCAGAGACCTCATATTAAGGCCAGAAAAGGGCCTTAAAAAAAGACATAGGTCAGTACCTCCTCTAGTTCCTCCTGCGATGAGAACAATAACTCTCCAAGACAGCCAGCCTTGATTGAAAGTCTTCAAGCAATGGAAATTCATCATTCCATTAACTCTCACAATTTCTCATTTCCATGGCAGCGAAACAGTAGTTCTCATGCAAGCTGAGAAGCAGGCATGTTGAAAGGAAATGCTCATGCATATAGAAGGAATGAATCACGAATGCTCATGCTTAATATTCGTTTAAATATCTCACACTAACTAACATGCAGGTTATAAACAAGAGACTTAACAATTTTCAGATCTTTATCTAGATGCAAAAATGTTCTTTTTAGTCTTGAATCCTGTGTAATGTATGAAATGCTAAAACTTATACTTTTCCATATAACCAAGCCATTCATATTCAGGTGGTTTAATTGCCTAATTCAGTAGGAGCCACATTAGCTAGCTGCATGTAATTTTCAGAGTATTTTATTCATATTATGTTTGTAGAAAGACTGAAAAAAATGGATTATATGCACTTTGATGGCTTTGTCTTAAAAAGTAGGAATATTTACATGCCATATCTGATTAAAAATGTACCAGTTAGTAATACTGAATTATTTCAAGGCAAAATACATGAGGAGTACATGTAGGGAAGTTAAGAGCAAACCTGTTGCAAGCAAAATCAATAAAAATATTCATTAAAAACCTTGGCTGTTCAGAGTTAATGATTGTCTTAGAAGGCTCTCAAACACCTTAAGGGGAAGACAATGCACACTGAAGACATTTAATTAACCTTAAGTCTGACCCCCAGAGCTATAACATTCACGTATCTTGCAATCATTATTTCTTTCCTACCTGTTATGTACCTCTGAGAGCACACTTTCTCATCATCTTTTCATCGCATGGATCTTTCCATGCTTTTCTAAATTTCTCCAAGATAAGCATAAGGTACACTTAATGAAATCACACAAGAAAGCATAAACAATGGAATAAGATTAAAGATAAACATAGATGGAGATCATCTCTTCTACTGGGGTGGGAAAATCTTCAAGAGGAGCAGATGATCTGTAGTAATGCAAATGCAACTGTTGCTCTCCCCAGGAGACTGATGAACAGAGGGGAAGAGATACAGGGAGAGACAATCTTTTATTTTACACAAAAGAGAAATTGCATCATACTGGGAATGAGGAATGCTGCCAGACCACCCTCTTGCCTTGGTTCCCGGTTTGTAAGAAATAATAACCAGGGGTTTCCTGTGGGCACCGAAGTAGCAAGCGCTACGGAGGTAAGATGAGGGATGGGAGGAGGAGACTGGTTCAGGCTCCTTCTCAGGAAACCTCCCAGGTTTCTGCTAACGGTCTTTGTAATCTACCCCCAATGACACTGTAATGAGACATAATGAGAACCTCAGACTGGGAGTTGTTAGATATTTATTCACTAAAAGCTTTTCAACTTCCACATGCACAGCAAATTCAGACATGAGTGTCAAGAACTCCTGAAAAAATACTATTTGGAAAAAGAAAAAAGCTGAGGATTTTAAGAGGTGAATGAGAAATGACTGATTTACACACAGAATTCCTCAGTGTTTGCGGGGGTCTATAAGGACACACTGGTTTAATGGAAAGGGAAAGGAACCCCACACTTCAGAGGAATTCCTGCTGTAGGAGGGGATGGAAGAAAAGTGCCATTTCCTTGCCCAACAAAGAGTACTCACAAAGGAAGCCAGACAGGTCTTAAAAAGGCAGGTCTGCTAAAGATTGACGTGCATTAAGCCTTCAGCTGTGCCAAAGGAAGAGCAAAAAACACAATTGAAAGGTGTATTTGGAAGTTATTTCGTGAAAAAAAGAACTATCTCTTCTCCACCATAACCAAATAGACTTCCTAAGACAGCATAGTTATGGGAAATAGTGCCATAAAAGGAACACAGACCACTTAGGAGAGTAAAAATTGGTGTAATGTGGATTATTTTTCCTTGACGTGCAAAGGCAGTATACTGTCACTGTACTGGTTGGTAACTCAGAAACTAACCCAAAAATCCTCTTAAGTCAATGAAGAGGCTGCCATTGACTTTCTCAGACTATAAATCCAGTCCCAAAGAAGATAAGTGCAATGTGGGTACTTTCTGTCACTGATAAATGATGGAACTGAGGAGAGCTATTTTCCAGCTATAACCAGTTCCTTTGAATTCAGCCAAGTGCAACTCATGGCTGAAAGTAACGTCCTCTGAAGCACAGCCTCTGCTGGGGCAGGACATGGATTTTTTTTAAACAGTGCAGTACAGCAGCACAAGCTGCTTTAGAGACAAGAGCAACTCAAGCACTCACACATTGGCAAAGAGTAGGTACCATTATGTGGTTGGCCCTCTAGCCCATGATTGCCCAAAGATCTATGGATATATTTTAACATCTGGAAATCTCAGAACCAATGCAAGTGCTTACATACCCTTTCCCAGGACGCCCAGGATGCCCAGGACCTGGAATTTAGTTTCGGGAGAGATTATATGGTTCCTACAATCACCAGACCCACTTCCTTGGAAGATGTTAAGATGAAGTCAGCTCAATCCTGTTTCATTTATGAGATTTGAAGTGATAATAGGCCAAGGTTTTACAACCTGAGGGCACGGGCCTTTTGCATCCATATACGAAGCAAAATATCTGAACTCATTATTTGCTGGAGCAGACAGCATCTGTTATATCATGTCATCATGCGGACTGTCAAAACAAATGACTTGGAAAGATGAATACTGGTAAAAGACACCAGGGGAGAGGCAGACAGATGGCTTAGATGGGAGGAGCCAAGCTCTTCATCAAGGCTCTGATTTGTGCTCATAGTGTCTTGGTTGTTTCCTTAGACCTGACTTTTCAGAGCCTCGCAGACCTGCCTGCATAGACAGACCTGCCTGCAGGTGAGCTTAGAAAGCATGAAGAGATAGTCCAAGCCCCGTCTGTGAGAGCCGTAATATTACCGCTGTTGTTTCACGGGTAGAAACCAAGCCCTACATTTAGCTCCAACACGCGGGCTTTGGCTGTGCTCACTAAGAGTCAGTCTAGTGGCACATCACAGCGGTAAGTTTGGTCTCTTTCTTTGAACCGGACATGACAGGGCCAGGCAACACCCCTGGCCTAAATTACCTGCTCTTGAACACCCTTCCACGTATCCTGGGTGTTAGACCAAATCCCAGTGACTCCAAGGGCTTTTGGATCAAACTGCAGAAGAATCTATCTGGCAGCAGATATGAATGACTTTCTGATAAGTACTCCCTTCCTGCCCTTTGAGATCCACACCCTGCTGATAGCCCAGCTATTGGGTCATATTGGAAAAGAGTGGAGACTTCTTGCTCTGCTAGCCCTTGCTTCAAGCCTAACTGCTCGTTCAATGTTGCCATGAACTTTTGCCTTCTTGCATGCTATATTTTGCTATCCAAAGCAGGAAAAGCACGAGAGGAAAAAAAAAAAAAAAACAACCAAACCACCCTCATCCTAGAAGGAAATTAGCATCCGGCAGCCTAATAACCCATTCTCTGCAGCACATGCAGGGTGGTGTAATTAAAGCCATAAAATATTCAGAACTGATTTCTGCATTTGGAAGATACACTCACAACATATCTAATGATGGCTGCTGCTGTGTGCCTGGGAGAGGAATTCTCCCCCAAAAGGCTGTTCTCCCTCAGAAGCCTGCTGGTCCCATGCTGCCTTTCCCAGGGGAGATGAAGGTCAGATAACCCAGGCAGCAAAGAAGTTTAGTTCCTGCCCAGCCCCAACCCACATCTCAAGCAGTCGCAGCTCAATGCTTCAAAATTGAGCTGGGCTGTTTTCCTGCAAAAACCTCCTCAAGTATGTCTGTGCTGTCACCCAAATGCACACCCAAGCCTGGCAACACGTCCTGCAGCAGCACCGTACTGACGCGCAGCAGTAACCAGCCCCTGCTCACCCACTCGGCAGCGACTGAACTCATCAGCAAAGCAAGAGGCACCCAGACACCAGCAGATTAGTGTGATGTGCCCACAGATTCACGGCGCTTGTGGAATTGGTCCCAGTTCCCGAGAGGCTGATGATTTACCAATGCACCTCATGGCACAGTGAAGTTTGCAAGTCTCCTCCCACCCTGCCAATATCAGCACTCCTTCAAACTTCCCATCTGAAATTTCCCATAGACAAAAAAGACTGCTCTGACCTAGGATTTTATTTTGTTGGTCTTGGTTTTGTTCGATAAGTGTGAAAGACTCCTTGAGTCTGTCATGTTCCCTTTAAAAGCAGAACAAATTCCCTAATTTATAAAGTTTTAAAAGAGGCATGAACTCAAGATGAAAAACCTTTTAAGCAGAGTTCGTTGGCAGTAGTGTTTTAAGCTGTACAGTAAACAGAAAGTATCCAATCTGTTTTAAGAAGAGATCTTTAGAATCTGTATCACATTTTTGCTCCTCTGCTTTCTACCCCTATTGCAGCCACCGCAGTGACAGCTTTGCCAGGTCTCACTCATCACGTTGCAGGGCAGGCTCGTGAAACCGGTGTTCTCCTTGCAAAGCCAAAGCAGGTACTTTCTTACGTGCGCTGGCCTGCTTAAGAAAAGAGGGGAAGGGAGGTATCACCTGCTGTGGCCAGCAATGCTACAGTCACAAAAGAAATGGGATCTATCTTGAAACACCTTGGTAGGAGATCTCCAGGTTGCTGCCTCTTGCTAAGTCTCCATCCACCTCAACACAAGACAGAGGAGGAGGAACCTGCTGCAGAGCAGCAGTTATCCCAACCTATTACTTGGAACAAAACCCAGTACCAGAACCCTGGACATCAGAGCCAGCAACTGCAAGAGTTTATTTTAAAACCCAGTAGTTTCTCCCACTATATTTCATTATGAGAACCAGAAATTCTTCTGCCATGTGTAGCTAAGAGAGGAAATGCGGTCTGAGGTCCACCCTGCAGCCAGCTCTGAGCTAGAACAAAACTATTCCCACAATTCAGCTGAAATTTGCTTCTTTTCTTTTCAAAAAAAAAAAAAAAGCTGTCTTGTAGAGAGCATCAGATGGCTCCTCTTCATTTACAGCTACAGTTTTTAGGAGACATAACAAATAACAGTGACCTGTTTCTGAAACATCTTGCTTCTGAAAGCCAAAAACGGTCTAAATAAAAAATTCATTGATCAATATTCTCCCACTGTTTTTCGCCAATTAAGCCTATAAGTTAGTGCACCTTAAAAAATACATCAGAGCAAAGAATACATGGGCTCAGCCTTGACTGTTCACCTGTGAAAAATAAAATCGGCTTAATTTTTATGTGATAATAATTATGTAACTTATTTTTGGAACTAAATAATTCAGCAAGCATGAGAGGCACAACGCAGAAGAATGGGTTGTGCCCACGTTTTGCCTACTGATAAGGGACAGCTTGCTGTCCCTTTGAATGCCTGCAGCACCAGCATTAACCTCTGCAAACATCCTGAGAGAGAAATAAAAAAAGCCCTCCCAGCAAAGCTGAATTCCACTGCCAGCTGACATGTTTCTTTTTATCTACACATTTGTCTAATTAAGAAGATATAGTGCCATTTTAATTTTCATATAAACTCTTAACTTCAATGGGGATGCATTCTGCAAACCAAACAAGGATTTATTAAGATAATAAAGCAAGCACTTCATAAAAATTTAAATGCTTGCTACAAGCCTCTTTTTTGTGGAACTAAGAGGCCAAGAAAATCTCTTAAACTGGGGGAGGGATCTGCAGGAGTAAACAGTTTCAGCGAGCCCCTGTGTGAAGCCCGTGTGTGCAGGGGTGGCTTCCCATGTCTGAGGCCACTCGCCCCCCTCGACACTGAGACTTCAGCAGGATTTTAGCTGCGTGCCAGCTTTGCACCTTTTCAAGCACAGGGGTGCACTGGTTTAAATTAATTGATTCATTTACAAGGACCTCGGCTAGGGGGGAGAGCATATTAGTTTCTTTCGCTTGTGCTGCATCGCCTGTTTATAACGTAGTTAATCAAAGGAAGGGGAGATGAAGATCTTTTTTTTGCCAGTGTGGCAGGAAAGACCGTGAAGCTTTAATTGACCCCCCGAGAGACAAAGCGAAAAGCTTGTGGAATGAGTTGAATTTTTAACACAAGGGCACATATTCCTTTCAGTTCTGCTCTGGAGACTAAAAGAAAGGGTCGCGGTCCCAGGTCCCGGCATCCTGGGTGCAGCTGCTGTACCTCCTCCTCACCTGAACTGTTTCAGAAGCAATGCAGGTATTAATACCTCAGGGCAGTGACTCACAATAATCCCTTAAGCCCCATAATTGAAAAAAATGGCCACTGCTGACTAATGATTTTGGAGGCTGGGGCATAATGAATTGAGTTCTGCATAAGGTGCCTGAGGATTTTAAAGTTACCAGTAGCTCTGCCTCACTTGTCTGGGCTATGCAAGGCATTCCCGAAAGCAGCCTGTCCTGAGGCAGCCAGGCAAAATATATCCAGGTCGTCCGAGGCCAGGATTGCCAGCAACCAAGGATACTATCCCAAATGCCACGTCCCACATCCCCTCCCCAATACATGGAGACACCAAGGTGGATTGAGACAATATCACACACCTCTTTCGCGGGGGGGG
>VYXH01000749.1:57013-98575 GCA_013397275.1 Burhinus bistriatus | reverse complement strand
GGGGGGCGAGGGGGTTAAAAATCCAAAACACAGCATTTAGAAAGGTGGAAGAGGAGGAAAGGATTCTCAGAAATACTCAAAATGCGATGAGAAGTTCCTGCGGAGAGCGGGTGAAGTGCTCCTGCTTTCTTTTAGATCCCCTTTTACCTGATAACTGTTCCAGTTATCTCTATCAAATCAGATTTTCCACCCTCCTCTTTAGTTCTGGAGGAGAGAGAGACCAAGAGGCTAAAAATATATGCTACAGCACAAGCCAGAAATGGACAGGCTTCCTACTCACTCCTCCTCCCCTGGCCATGACCTGCAGCAAGATTGCACGAAACTGAGGACAGGCAGGGATGAGCTGGCTGGCCAGATGAGGAGAGATGTGCTCGGAGCAGTTTGTGGTAGTAAGACTTGATAATGTTTGCCCTACACAAAGTGCCGCCACATCTGGAAAGACGGACAGCAGGTTCCAGCACCGAGTGTTGCTGAGGATTGCTACAGTTTGCTCCCAGCGCTGCACGTGGGCTCTGCATCTCCCTTTCCTCTCTCGGTAAACCTGAGGCACAGAGGCAGCAGTTTCCTTAGTGGACCTGGCAGTCAGTAGGTAGCCACGAGTCCCAGCGGATTAACACATGGAATTTCCTGGAGGAGCTAAGCCTACAGCTTGCAAACACTCTGGCGAACGAATCCTCTAGCCAAAGAAGCAGAGCTTGCATGATCGCTCCCCAGATGTGGACACCTATGTGGCAACAATGAAAAAAAGGTTTTTCAGACAGCAGCAATAGCTTTTGTTACAAGTAAAAGCTATCACTTCTCCTTACAAAAATCATTTTGCCCTTCCCCTTACACCACTTGCAGCTCCAACAATGCTGTCATAAATAACGAACATACTGCACCGTGTAGCAAGCAAATCTAAACACCACCATAGCTGCTACTCACTTAAAATATTCTAGTTGGATTTCCTCTCTGCTGTTACAAGCATTATGTTTTCCCTCTTCTTCTCAAACCACTGTGATACTCACAACCACATTGCAAGAAAGTTCCCTGCAAGCCCCCAGCGTTATGCAGCCTCATTAGCAGCTTTGATTATTTATTCCGCGCATCTCCAGCTTGCCTGAGTGGCTGTAAGACTGTCAGTCCTGTGGACTGATTCATATTGCTAGTGGTTAATACAGTTCAAGTGCCAAAGGCAAGCCAAAGGGCAAAGCTAAAAATAGGTAGTCGTATCAACTGGGAAAAGTAACCAATTCATATTATGTCAGCGACCCTGTGATGACCCTGTTGAGCTGGTGTTTAATAGAAGGCATTGAAAATGAAGACTTCATGCCTAAGGACATATTGATAACTTCATGGAAATTACCATAACCCAGGACTGTTCTTCTGTGAGTTGTTTTTTTAATGATTGCTAATCTTGTTTAAGACAAGAAAAACTGCAGCTTACTTGAATGTTCTGGGTCTATAGGGAGGCTTCATTTCATTCTTCCTTTCCTTCCTATGACGCACCAGATGCTAGACAGGATTAGACAGCAGTTTGAACTAGAATGCAAAAAAATAGCCTTAAGAAACATTTGCACTGCCTTAAAAATGCTCCTGGAACCAGACATCCAGATCCTGGTCCTCATTTGAACCAGCTTTTTTTTCCTTCACTGCAGCAGTGCTAAAGAGGTTGACTGAAAATGATCAAAGACGTCCTATGTATAATGCTCCCAGGACAACTGACCAATGGACCACGGACCATCTCCAGTTTTCAGTTAGCAGGACAGGAACATACCTTCAGTCTTCTCTGGAAATGCCCAGTTTTGACTTTTTTATCTTATACTGGAGGAAAAAGCCAGCCCACTCTTCTCTTCATTTTGTGGGAATCAGTTTCTTTAGAAGCATTTCCTCTGACTTTCCAAATCAAATCGTCACCTAGAAATTCTTCATCGTTATACCAAAATGCAAGTGATGAGTATTACCGCCAAAGGAAACAACAGATGAATAAAAAATAGCTTTATTTTTAAATTATCCCTTAAAAGGCATAATGACCCTTTATCATCACTGGATGAATGGAGATTTTTCTGTTTCGCGAAGCCCAAATCATCCATATTCATGCCAAACACATAGAGTTCCTGTCAAAAAGGCTTTAATCAGGCACAAGGCAGAACGTAGGTCACTTTTGCACCAATAGCTCCCGATAGGGTGATCTACAAAGTCTCATAGCAACCAGTCCTGCAATGGGCTGAATTTTCCCTGAGTTATGCCAACAACTCAAACCATGTCTTGAGATGCAGGCCAGAGCAAGGAACCAGCCCCAGGGACTGCCGGCACCCTCTTTTTCAAGCTGCCAAGTTCCTAGGTTGACTCATATGAGAAAAAAAAAGACATGAAGTGAAAAAACAGGAGGAATTTGGACTGAAAATGTTCTTTCCACTGGAGTTAAGTAGTACACCAAAGTTGAAGCACTATGTTCAAGAGCCAACCATTGAGAAGGCAGGCTCTCCACACCATGGGGGTTGCTGGGATGGGATCTGGCTCCAGATATAACATTATTCCTAGTTGTCAGTCTTGCCAGCACCCTTAAAGAATAGATGGCTGTGCTGTGACCTTCACAACATACCAGCTTGTAACAGGAGAGACACATCTAGCCTCAACTACGCTCCTCCAGCCCACTAAAGTTCATGAGGGACCAGCACTAGGGACCTCTGCACCCTGGAGGATCACAACCTGGTTGTTTCAGAAGTACCAGAAATGCTTTTGCTGCTTGTAACTCATACAGCACAGTGTGGCCGTGACATGACCTCAGACATGGAAGCCCAGATGTTCTCCAGCCACAAAGCATCCCAGCATGAGGCACAGTGTTATGGCTCCCCCCATGTCTTCAAAGAGTGCTCTGGGACTCCACTGCCCTACAGCAGGCAGCTCTGACAGCCAAGCAAAGCATCTTTTCCCAAATTGTTTTACCCTGTGTTTCCTCTCAAGTCTACCACTCACACTGCAATCAGCCTTCAGACACCCCTTATCTCCTTGAGACTCACATTCCCATCTCTTCACATGCACACCGTCTGCTTCTTGTACTCTGCTGGGAACAAGGAGAAAAGGGGAAGGGATCATATCCCCCTTCAGGAAATGCTGATTGGATTATTTCAACCTGCTCCCTTCAAAACATACCATTATGGACCAACAAACAGCACACCCAGAGGTGACATTCCCCAAATAAACGATTACTTAAGGATTAGTCACGCAGCTGTACCAGAGGCATATGGCTGGCTTTGCAGGAAGGATTATTGTAGCAAAGATGAATACAGATGACTGAAGCAGCCGGGGCTGGGACCCGTCCTTCCACTTCAGCTGGGTATAAAGCTACTGGTTTGAGGTCTGTCTACCCATATTTAGCATCTTCTAGACGCTCCCGCAGCACTGCATTGGGTAATTATGAAAGGAAGGAAATCCTTTGTAAAAAGAAAGGAGTGACAAACACAAACATGTGTTTGATTTCCCAAAAAAATCTTGATCAACACACTAAAAAGTCTTCTCCCTCCAGCTGGCGGTTTCTGAAGGACAGCAGAAAGACAAGAACTTTCTGAAGCATTTGCAATTGCAGAATTCACAGGGTTACCCAGGGAGCTCTGGCTGCAGCCCGAGCACACAGCCGTCGTGCTGCACTGCCAGTGCAGGCGCTCAGCAAACTTGTCGTCACAGTTCCCTTCGAGCAAGCTGAGGCCAGAGAGTTTGTGTCCTCCTTCAAATCCAGGACCTGCACTCGCTTTGAGAAAAACTGTTCTCTGCGGGGCCCTAATCCAAATTTTACCCCTGACAAGGGTGAAAAAAATGCTACAGCTGACTTCACTAAGCTTTCAAATCAGTCCTTTTGTCTGTTACATTAATAATTGCAGCTTTTAGCATACTGGAGCCCAGCAGTTTCTTAGGATGTAGCAGATGCCCTTTGATTGCTCTGCTTTTTTCCTCTTGCTAATTTATTGCCCTTGTGACTCCATCAAGAAAAATCCGTGAGGCATTTCTGTCGTTTTGGAGGAGAGTGTGGAGGGGAGAAACGATAGTCTTCTTCTGATGCTGAGCTCCCAGCATAATAGAGGCACATGATGTCCCCCAAGAAAAGAAACCAAACTCCTGCTCTCGCCTAAAACCACACATGATCACCCCTATTTGTGCCTTAGTGCCCACAAAATCATGAACAGGACTATTACAGAACAAGTTTGGTAGCAACAGGTCTTAATTCTATCAAGGTTCCTCTACTCCCGTAATTTCAAATAGTTTTCAGCAGCCAAAAAGTGCCAAGCAAACCGCAGGCAACTGGAAAGAATTAATTATTGTCTCCTTCCTTTTTCCCCCCATCCTTTTCTTCCTTCAGCCATAGCTCTTTTCCGCACTAACTTGCCTCAGTAGAGAGCAGGTGATTTATGCTGGGTCCCTGCAAATCTCTCGGACCCATTGCGTCGCTGAGTAGTTATCAGCAGATTTTTCTACAGGACACACACCGGCCCAGGGCTGGAAGAATGGGGGTGAATCCAGCTTGTTCGACGTCTCCATGCCACGCCTGCTGTTTTCTGTTTGCTCGTGTCATCCTCTTTTTTTTTTTAATTATTATCATTATTATTATGAAGCCGGCGCCCACAGGGGTTTCTGGGAAGCACAGACAAACCCGGCTGCGGGGCTGGCAGCCCCGGCGCCCAGCTGGGCTCTCCCCGACTTCCCACCAGTTTCCCAGCCGAGCCGCGCTGGGGGATCCCATGGCCGGTCCGAGGGGTCCCTCTGGTGATGGGAAGCTGCGGCGGCCGGGAGCAGAGCAGGGGCTGCTCCTGCTCTTTCCTTACGGAGAACTAACTGCCCAGGGAGCCCCGGGCAGGTCTATCCCCCGGGAAGCCCATCCCAGCCCTGCCCGCCTCCCCGCGCCCTGCCCCGCTGGATGCCCCAGCCGGGAGCGCATCTTCCCCGGGATGCCCTTACACCGCCGCCGCAGCCCGGCAAGACGGGCTTTACCTGTGGGATGTGATCCCATGGTGGTACATGGCCCCCCTGGGTCGGGCAGCATCGCACCAGGCCGATGCGGATAAACCCCATGTCAGGGGACGTAGGATTACTGCCCCCATAGCGGTGCAGGATGCGGTGCGGCCCCACAGCATCCTTCCCTCTCCTCCACCTCAGAGCAAGGACGGGGACAGCAAGTCACATCCCAAAGGCAAAGCGAGGCACTGCCTGCACTCGGGTTTTTCAGGTTGCCGGGTAATCTGTCTTTTAACGGAGTCAGAACTTTCATGAACAAGAAATACTATTCCTCCTTAGGGAAATGAATCAATAGCTCCTCCCCTCAACATGGAAAGCAGGGACACAGTCACACAACCCAAATGTACAGCATTTTGGGGAGAAAAGGCAAAACAGGGAAAGGATGAATGATGTTAGTGCAGTGGGCAGGGGATGGACCAAAAGTGAGTTTCTGATGACTGCAGTTCAGCAGCTCATACCCAACGAACTGGCTTCAAATACCTTTCTCACAAACCACCTACAGTGTGTTCCCACTGACGTAGTCCAAAATAATGAAATCTTCTTTAGAAACTGAAATCCAGCCACTATTTACATCTCAAGCGCCCCAAATCACTAGAGAGAAGATATCACTGTTTCCTCATCTCTAATGACCTGCCAAACCTGGGCGAAGGGGGTGAGATCCAAAGAGGGTTTTCTAGGATCCCTGGGCTCAGGGGAGACCGTAGCAGCTCTGGTAAGTGGAAAATACTGTGATGCTGGTCCCAGTCCTCCTTTCACACTCATTTAGCCAGGTGTGATGCTGTCAATAGCAGTGGCAATGCATTACTTTAATACAGGTGTAATTTAGTAGAGGGTCATGTCTGCTTTTTTCCCTAAAGAACCTTCAAAAAAAAGCAATCTGTCAGACCTTCCAATTCAGGTCATTCCCAAGTCTTGTTCTGCAATACAGTCATAGAGAAAAATGTAGAGTGTTTTCACTTTAAAGCGTGATGATAAAAGAATACCTGGTAGCCAGCAGGAAATTTCAAGGGGTGAGAGAAGTCCTTCCAACTCCTCTGGGGATCTGACATTACATACTCCTCAGGCAAGTAAGTTATTAACTTGCCTCATTCATGCCCTTTAGCAGGAAGCAGAATTAAGTGCAAATCCAAGTCCTAACTATTGCAGATTTCATGCCTAGTTTGGCATCTTAGTTTTTTCCAGCTCTTCTAAGTTAGTATTTAACAACTGAGAAGCTCAGCTTTAATAGAAGAAGAAAAGTCTGCCTCGTAGTCCTCTTATTTGCAGAATACAGCTGTTTGCAGAATACAGCTGTTTGCCTTTGCACCTTCTCAAAGGGCAGGGTGCTAGCTTTCTGCCAGTGCTACAAGGCAGCAGCAAGATACTCTTTTATAAACTAGTGAGGATGGTGGCTCAGCAAACTCTGTTGCAGCATCTCTTACACAGACTGCACGAATGGAGCTGCTGGTGTTTCAGCACTGACACACTCTAGAAAGGTCCCGTCTGAATATCCGGGATGGTGGCAATGCTCCCTCTTTCTCCCTGACACCTGGACTCTCTAGGAGCTCAGTCTTGTCACCACGTGTGGGACTGCATAATTTTGCCCCAGGATAACTATTCTGAGTATGTTCATAGCTAACGGGCAGAGCTGGCCTCGTGACCAAGTGTGTCAGTGTGCTGCGGAACACAGACATCTTTGCAGACAAGCAGTTTTCTTTGCAAAGGCACTCACACACTCCATAAGTCATTTTTAGCCTAACAGCGAGGAGTTACAGGTGCCACCCAGCTCTTCTTATTACTTACCAGCAGAAGGTATTACTGCAGTCTTGGAGCTTTCTTGCCCATTCGGTGCGCTCGTGCTTAGTGCTTCCTCTGCCTGGAAAAAGAGCATTAAGAAGAAACTTTATGCTGCAATTTATTCGTATTTTACTTTCTTCACATTAAAACTGCATCCAGTCCTGCTTATAATGACAGCCTTATTCCCCCGCAAGGCAATCCTCACAGCCTCAGAGATGCACTTCCCCCCACAATTCTTGGTTAGTAACGAAACTCTCCACTTTCTTGGCACCCTTAACCACCAAGCACTTTGGAGCAGAAAGCCGGTGCCCCACTAAAGTGAATAGACAGACAGACGGACACACTGCCTTTGATTCTGGTGTGCTCAAATTAGGCTACAGCTTCAGCCCCAAACTGTGTAGCGCCATCTGCGATGGACCCAGGCTCCTTGCCTGAGAGGGCAAAAACATTCAAACAGCTTCTTGCAAGAAGATTTGAAGATCTAAGTATGAAATCAATATTATGGACTGATACCAGGTTTTACCCAACAATGTTTTGACTGCCCGTTCTCCCTCTTCCCTACCCAAGCTGGAAACGAACTGAAGTTTCTGTCACAAGCACTGCCATGCCAAAGGTGAAGCAGTGAAGCCCTAGCATTTCAGAAGCTGTCTGACAACTTTAATGCTATCAAGAAATTTTGAGGGACTTCAGCATGTTCTCCAAGTTCAGCCCACCACAATATGTTGCACAAAGCAGCCATAAGCTCTGTTCTGCATCTGACTCTGGGACAAGCAAAACATTTGAAGAGAATATGCCCAAAACAAAATTAAGACATAAACATATCAAGTGTGAAGCTGAAGGCTTATGGTACCTTTATGATACCTCAAACTTCATTAACAAGTTGTTTTTTTTTCCGGAAGAGTTCAAGCCTGTTTCATACTTAGGGAAAGGGTGGAGGGGTGTTCACAGCACACAGCTTCAGGCTTCCATGAGAAACCTCTCTCTTTCCCCCCCCATGAGAAGCCAAGGTGGGCAAAGACTCCCACCTCTCTAGCACAGGTGGATTAATTGGTGCCCAGGTGCCTAGAGGTGGCATTTACACACAGTTTGACAGCTTTGGGACTGAAAAGCGTAAAATTTGACCATGCCGAATTTTGGTAGAGTGGTGGAGGGATACTCATCCTGTCCAGAAAAACAAATAGAGCCATGAGCACATCAGGACATCCCAGAATAAGCACAACCATGGCAGGCAAAATCAGTGAGTGGTGCACAATATAAATTCAGCTCCTTACCCATGCGCACCAGGATGCTGCCTTTAATTAAATTAGCATAAGCTATCTCTTTGACGTTCTGATTTAATACTATAGACTACAGGTTTTATCCCAGTAAATGCACAAAATGTGAGGGCACCTCCAAGTCATTTTTTCACGTTTCTCTGTACACTTACTCTTTCTATTGTCTTAGTGATCCAGTTTGTCTTTGCCAGCTGGGATGTGTGTGTTACAGACCAAGCCAATGCTTGGTTCTCGAAAGGGGAGAGCAAATCACTACAGTGGCTTCTTTATGGCAGTGTTGTGGGGGCTACCTAGCGAGACGGAGGAGCCTTATGACTGTCATCTTCCCAAAAGTCATCCTGAGCCTGGGGGACAGGTGATAATTGAGAGCAATTTGTGCTGGGCTTGAATCTGCTCCTGCCCCATTCACTAGGGCAGAGCTTGCAGAGGTCTCTTGACTGTTCTCCAGCAAACGAGGAGGGCTGTGGAAAGGCTTTTCTCTCTGGGCTGTTTCCTCTCTTTTAAAAGCACTTTCACACTGTCAAGTGCTGTGAAAAATGTCATGGATAGCTGAGAGTCTTATTCAATATGCGATGTACAGAGCAGGGATAGGTCGTGCTGCCTTCCTCGTACAAGGAGCTCCCCTGCATTCTCTTTGGGCAGGATTTGTTTCAGGACTCTTGTGCATGAAGTCTCCGGACCACACTGACCCACCTGGCCAGGGTCTCATGTCCAACTCGCTGCCCACTGCCACCCGTAGGCCTCCCTGCTTGCTGGGTTTCTGCCACCCAGGTAGCTGAGGGCCAACCCCAGACACATCCTGGACCCTTCATCGGAACCAGCAGTTTTGCTTCAGACTGTGTTCTCTCTCCCGGGGCGCAGAAGGCTTGCTGGGAGGTGATGAACCCAGGGAAACCAAGGCACCAAACTCCACTTCTGCAAGATGTGGTTTATGTGCTTCCATACAGCCTTTGCATTTGCATGTTCCTCAATTAATCCCTTTAAATTAATGCTTGCTGGTTTTCTTATGTCAATAAATGCACTGAATGCAAAACAGTATCATCCTTGCAGCGAATATTTCTAGCTCTACAGCAGATTAAAACTAAATTTGCTGATGTTTCAAAACTGGCAAAATCATGCATCTGCGGTACAATTTTTAATGTTAGGCAGACTGTTATTAATGGTGGGATGGCTTGTATTAAAAATTCTTTCTTTATGAAATGCACTTTTAAACGCTTGACCATAGCAGCATAAAACTCACTTGTTTTGTTCTTTAAAGGTAACAGGAACCTCCTCTACTGCAGGGTCATTACCAGGTTCGTTGTGACTGCTGCTTTTCTCCTGCCATTGTCTGTCTTCTCTTGATTCAGCAGCTGGATCTTTTCTGGATTTTTACAATTCCTCCACCTTACGTTGGGAACTCACCCTCTTCTGCTGTAGGTCTGTGTCCCAGATATTTCAACCTACAAAGTCGATCTGAGCTGTGAGCAAATGAGCGATGTCCCTCTGTACACAGAGATCTGAACACATGGAGCCAGAATGCCTTCTTCTAGAGAGTCTCCTCCATACTACTCAGTACTTTTCTGCCTTTGCAGAACCCCCCTACACTTTTTCAGGAGCTTTACCATTTATCCAGAACATGAAAAACAGCCTGTGATCCCACATGTTGCAATATAACTTCGTATTTCCAGGCTCAGGAAAAGATGGGTGTCTCAGCTCTTCTTAAGATGGCTCACACCACTCAGGACGAAGACGACAGGTGGGTGAGCCCTGTCTTGGAGCCCATCTTCCACCCCAGGACAGCAGTGGTAGCACCAAGTAGGGTTGCTCCTGGACAAGGCCGTTCCCTGGGGACAGCCCGCACTTTGACAGTGCCAACATGCCTTGCTAGAGTGTTGGATTCACATAATCTCCATCTTTCAGCCCACATCACGTTTAATGAGGCAGACAGGCATTACGCCGTCCTCTTCGAGGCAGCAGCAGAGTGCAGTGTGCTCAGCCAATGATGAAAGCAAGGTCCGTGTGATTTTACAGCTAGACCGGGTAGGATTCAAGGTTTATTTTTACTGAGACTTGACAGTTAAAAGCAACATTAATTTCATGTTGTCAGCTTTTACTGCCAGTTACCGTTCCTGCTCTCCACCTCTGTCTCAGGGCCCACAGTGCTCCCTCTTTAATGCCAGCACCTCCCTGGTGCTCAGCTGGGGTCGCTCGCAAAATCCAGAGTTCGTAAGAAATTATAAATGGTGCTGCAGGAGCACGAGGCAGCATGCAAAAAAGCTGTCTCTATCGATATTTCACAATTAAAAATTGGGTCCTACTGAGCCTCCTTGTAGCTATGCTGAGCCTTTAATATAAATTGGGTTTGCAGCTTTTGGTGGAAAGATGCTGTGAGGAAGGGCGAGGGAGCTGGCTATCTCTCCATCAGGCTGCTCGCGCTATCACAACTAACAATGCTGTCAGGGGAGCTTTTTGCAGGAGATGTTACATTTCAGCCCAGCTTCAGAAGGGGCTGGTTATCCCAAAATAGCGACAGTCTTACCTGTTGCTTCCTGCCCAGGGAGGAGTTTGTGTTGCTGACTCGCTGCTTGCTGTGGGGCAAACACATGATGTTTGCATTATGGCGTTACGGAAACAGCCAACTTTGCTCCGTGGTAATAATAAAAAGCATCTTTAAACAGTGCTTTTGTGGAGAGGGGCTAGTTTTTAAGCAATGGCCCAGGCACCTGCCTCCTGCCACCTCTGTGCTGTGGCAGAAACAGGGCAATGCCCTCTGACTAGCGAGCAGCGAGGAGCACTTAGCTCCAGGAGACGTCTCTATCACATCCCCTGCGCCGCAAGGCACACAGGTACTGTTACCCACGGCCTTCAGTGAAGGCAATGCAAAAGCATCAATATCCAGGGTTATTCGCTTTGCCAAGTGGAAACCCGTGTTCTCTTTCCCCTGTGGGAAACTCAAAGACAGTAACAGCACCCGACATCTCTGCCCTGGGTGGCGAGTCCTTTTAAACTGCCTTACCATAGATCTAGATGCGAAGTTAGAAGAAACACGTGTTACCGTAGCTCAGCCGTGGGTAGCAGAGGTTTGCTTGCTAGTCTGTACTGACGTATGGTGCTGCCTGCCCACAGATGCCACAGCAGGTCTCAGCATCAGCTGGGATGTCCAAATGGCCACTAGCCATGAGTGTGGTCCACCAAGCCACTCAGCGGGACTCAGCCCACACTTACCGTGGCATTTCTCATTCAGCTGTGTTCAAAATCCAATTGATTCAGCGCTGCCCAGTGCCAGCAGTTTGGATTTGAAACATTTTTAAAATCTGAATAGTTGAGGACTTTGTAAATGATGTGCTCCCTTTGGAAGTGGTAACACAGCATTGCTGCCAGAGTGGTCGGTCAAGGTCCTAAGTAGGAAGCATTGTCCAAAGTGAAGGAGAGGTTTGTACATCAATCCTGAGTCTTGTCACTTGAACACAGGTTTATTTATTCCACCTAGCTGTGTCCATCTGCCTGAGATGGCTGAGAGAGAGGCCCTGTCGTGCTTGTCAAGTCAATGGAGAAGGACATAACCCCAACAGGACGCTTTGAGTCGCAAGTATGCTACATCACTTCTGGGGTTACCTCTCTCTCTCCACCGACTACAGAAAGCGAGCACAAGGTATTATCTCTGGTTGATAGGATGAGCACACAGCTCAATGCGTCTTAGCTGCTACTCCTGTTTCTCAGGAGTAGTGTAATCACTGCAGCAGGAAGTTTTCAGTAAAATGGTTGACTTCAGGGGTTTTCTACGAATTTGTGTTCCTTATCTGTAAAATTCAAGTTCTTCAAAATGCAATCTGCACAGGGGATTAGGACCAGGTTTCATCAGGTTTCTGTGAAAAAATATTTTAATACAGTTTCAAAAATTGTCATACTGCCTTGTTCCAACAAGTTCTAAATGGAAAACTCCCAACTTCTCCTTAATTTTTTGGCTTTAAAAAAAAATCCAATCTGTTAAATTTACTTAGAATTGCCAGTATTTACAAAACATCTTCTAAAACAATGAAAACTAAATGGTTTGATGGATGTCACTTTTTTGGCTCAGTAATTTTTCCAGGCTCTTGATGAGCAAAACTTTTCATGGTCTTATCATGGCCTTATCATCTTGTCCCAGAACAGAATAACTCTACAAAATATTTTCAAAAGGCAGAAAAAAGATGATTTCTTCTTTGTCCCTTATTTTGACCAACTCTGAATTTGCAGTGTTTGCTGCGGGGTTGAGCTCCCACAGGCGCTTAGGCTCCTGAAGTGAGAAAGGGAATGTTAATTCCATGGGTGGCTTTACTTAATTAAATAAAAAGAATATTTGGGCAAATAAAATGGAATTCTTCCCCATCCCTGACCTGATCGAGCTGTGCTCAGAAACATGCAATCTGATTATCCTCGTTTTAGCAAACTAACTGTCAGGCTTTGCGACCCAGCAGGAAGATGGGCTGTTAACAAGTCAGGTATTTATAGCACAGATGTCAATAAATTGGAGTATTTAATCACAGCCTACTTCAATTTGACCACAGCTCAAACAAATGTGCTGGCTGTGCCAAGGGTCAGGCATGCGTATGGAGCTGGTCTGGGTCTATCCAATATCTTTAGATATCTCCCTGTTCTTGTATAAAAAAAGAAATAATGGACCCAACCTCCCGTCAAGCCATGCTGGGTTATCCCATGTCCAGCCAAGGCCAGATCCTGTACACCTACTAAGGCTCAGCTCTCTGCGGTCTTAAAGAAGCTGCAAGGGGGGGATGGGGAAGATTTGTTTTTTCTGGCTGATGGCATGGCATGTATTTTGCTTGCAAAAGGCATCTCAGATATGAAATTTCGCAAATCTTACGAAAAGGTCTTTTCTGAGTGCCCAGAGAAGGTGCACAAGCTAATCCTGTAGCACTGAGATGATAAAAGCACACCCTGAAGGAATGAATAATTGAAGCCCGGCCCTAAATATTAATAGCATACAAGGGGAAGAGGACATTTTCCTCAACTTTGCACTTACTGAGCTGCCTGCTTGGATTTGAGCAGAGATATTCTCACAAGCGCTCCAAGCTCCTTAAATCCCCTCCTGGAAGACCGTGGCACTCCGAACTAACGCTACCTTCATCTGAAGCTCCCCAGCTCATTTTCTATTCAAACCTCAAGAGGAACGTGGCGGTGTTTATCAGAAGATGCGCTCCAAATGCAAATGGAAACGAAGGACACCCGCCGAGTCCCCTGCCACCGCAGAGGGGAGAGCAGCAGCCGCGCAGGAGAGAGGATGCACACCGGGACGGGGCGCAGCGAGCCGGGGCTTGCTTCAGCTCTGGAGACACCCAGCCAGGGCTGCTTGTCACGGCGGTGGGGTGATGGGGGCGGATATCAAAAGCTCACGGTAGACCCTCTCTGGTTGGTTAACACTCCGTTTTGGGAGGTGTTTACAACATGCTGCCCCCAGACTGGTTTTTAAGCAGGATCAGTCCAATGCAGCTCTATGTGTGGCAGTCGCAGGGACCAGGCTCTGTGTTCGCCTGGTTGCCGGCCCCTACAAACTGCCCCAGAGACTGCTGCGAGGAAGGTCTCACAGCTGAGCACGCACAGGGGAGGACACCCACCTTCGGGCTCTGCAGGCAAAAGGTTCCCATGATGCCAGAAGCCAGAGCAAGCCACTGGCAGGTACGTGAAAAATGGATGAAGGATGAGATTGGATTTTTTTCTTCAAATGCCATCTGAGCATGGAAATTGCTCTTCAGAGAGTGCATCATGGGAGCGGGGCAGCATCGTGCGCCAGGAGCCCGTGCTCCCGGGAGAGCTGGCAATGGGCAGCCCTGAGGAACCAAACTCCCCTGCAGCCTTCACCAGCCCTCAGGCCAGTAAAATACAAGAAATTTAAATTTAAAAAAAATACCTGTTCCTCTCTGTCCACTGATATTACTCAGGCTGCTCTCTGCTGGCTCTGTGTGCTCCCTGTGTGTCTGTGGTCGGGATCACCGTCTGCTACGTGCACTAACATGCACCCCTGGAGGAAGTCCTGGGCTGGGAGTGGGGAGGCATGCCGTCCCCTCTTCATCAGGCTGATGGTTTGTTAGAGGAGCTCAGACCTCTGTCTTTACATTTTTCTGACCCCAGTTTCCAAACCCTGCTATTGCCTTTCCTACCCTCTGCCTGCAGCTTTTGCCTGAGCAGAAGGGAGATGATCGCACAGACTGACTTGTCCATCAGCAGGGTTGTTCTGCACAAAACTTCCTCAGACCCTTCCACCAGTGTCCCTATCCCCCTGGCCAAGCCCACCGCAAAGGGCTGTGGCTGGAAAGCTGTTTCCCATCCGAAGTGCCAGGGACACGTGCCCGCAGAGGCCCCATCGCCCTGCCGTTTTGCTGAGGGCTGAAGCGATCCGGCTGCCCTTCCCCTCCTTCTGGCCAACCTCCTGAGCTGTTTCCCTTTGCAGTCTTCCAAGAGACACTGTGGAGGCGTCCAGGCCATGTGCTGTTCAGAAGAGAGGAGGTCAATGGCTCCTGTTGTCCTTAAGCCCTGTCTCCACCACACAGTGAGGTTTCATCTACCTTTTCTGCTCAGTCTTTTCTTTTTAGTGCATTGTGGCTGAGCTTGGCTTGTCCAAATTCAAGATACATTACATGTGACCAAGAACATAACATGACATACCAGCCCTGGGGTTAAATTTCTTCCTTTTCTTCCAAAAAGCCAGATTTCAAGGAATGTGATGGTTAAAGCCCAGCTGGTTTTGCTAATGAGTTCTCTTGTAAGTTCCTCCTGGAGGAAGAAGGGCTTGGGTGCAGCAATTGGATAAGGTCAGCTTGTTCGGGCTGATCAGAAGAAGGAGGTACAACCATACCTCAGCAGTGCATTTGGGAGAGTAAACAACCAGGGAGAAAGAGAGATTTGAGCAAATGGCTCTAAAATGGCCTCAAGTACCTTCTGGCTGTAAATCAGAAGGTTCCTAGTCATCAGGGCACCAATGTTCTCTGACTACCTCACCTGATGGGGGACCCCCCATCCCTGCTGCATACGATGGAGCCAGATGAGCTCCTGAAGGGTGGTGTAACATGGTGATGGGACAGCCAGCAAATAGACAGGATAACTCATCATGTCCCTTCCAAACCCATGCTGTGAGCCCACACTGGCTGTCCAGGCTGCATGATGTGCCAAACCAAAACACTCCACCATCAGCGCGGAGCCACCCTGCAGCTGCCAACCCTCTCTTCTTCGTGGAGAAACACAGAGAAACTGTAAAGAAACAGGAGGGGTTTTACAAGGTCAGACGACATTACAGTCCCGTTTCTTTCCCATGCTAATCTTCATCAGACAGACGTCACTCCACTGCCTCACGGAAGCAAACATGTCTGTGGGCATCCGCCACATCCCAAATTTAGAACGATTTTTAACAAGCTGGAAGGAGCAAAATAAACAGCACTTGATCTGCAAGCTCCCCATTCTTGACAGCATCCCCAGAGGTGGTGGAAAGCCAAGGAGATAGCTCCGTGCTTTAATTGCTACATTAAAATTCTTCCAGGCTGCTACACAACTGTTAATAGGCAGCTTAATTAAGCACTAACCCAGTTCATATTTCTACCCTCCAGAGGCTCTTGTTTCAGTTTTTTTTCTTATTACATCCAAAGCCATGGGGAGTTTTGTCCTAATCATGTAAAACAAGCTGAGGGCAGTGACACCAGGCAACTTATTTAACTCCTGATCTCCAGACACCTCCACCAGATGCTCAGGCCTGCGGTTTCTTCCCCAAAAAGAAGACGGATGACTCTGGGAACAAGGTGTGAATTGCTACAAGTCAGCAAAAATAAATGGCAATAATCCTTAGCACCAGCAGCCAACTCACCCCCGCTGAGTGCAAAAAGGAGATGGTGTGGGACAACGACAGGTTCTGTCCAGACATCAGGGGCCCACAAGCAGATGGTTTTGAGACAGTTGCCTGAATGACTGAGGAGCCTCATTCAGCCTCTCATGAGCATCTTCCAAGATGCAGGGGTCCTCCACGCTGTTCTCAGCCACACATCACCCAGAGAAGACCCCTCAGAGCACCACGTGACAGAGAAGAGAAGTAGCAAAGGAAAGCTGTCATCTCTTGATCCCCAGGAGAGCTTTAATATTTGGCGGCTCCAACCACCTGGCTCTCACTGCGCCTATCTGCTGAAGGAACCACAGGAACCACAGGGCATCTGTGCCCCACAACACACCCCAGCCCCTCATCATTACTGGGCAGTTAATTCACTGTGTGCAGCCTGAACGTCAGGCTGGTTTGATGATTTGCTGAGGAGGACCTTAGCAACAATGTTCTCAGAAGTTTTCTTTTTCTTTATAAGGCTGGGCTATAAATCACAAACTTGCTCCAATAGCTGTCCTGGAAAGTGATATGTTTAATAGTCACACGAACAATAGTGGGGTTTCCATTACAGGTGAGTTACGAGCCATTTAAGTTAAAAAACAACTGGATTTTACTGCTGCCAGGCACACTTAAGGTAGTACCCTCAGATTGAGGAAGGAGGGGTGACTGTGGAGAAGCCAAGCAGTCACCAGCCTTATGGAGAGAAGGAGCGTTTGTTGCTGGTGATGAATGAATATGAATCCCTCTGCTCAAGGAGAAATGGGCTATTTGCCTCAAAAGCCTTGTACACCAACAGGCACATTGCCAATGCACACGTCACGATTCGTGATTGAACGGTAACGCCGATGTGGATTTTCCTCACTGAAAAATAAGGACTGTCTCCTGCTGTAACACTTTTATTCCAAGGGAAACAAAGAATTTCGTAGCCCCCAAACACAGTAATAGCATAGCTAGAGATTTCTAGCACAAACGCTGACAGGCAGCTGGGCTGGAGATAATGAGGGAAGTGGTCTAGTGACACAAATCAGGGTGGTCATAGAGACCTTGATCATGGTTTGCATTTGCTGAACTCCTGTCCCATGGGTAGAAACAGGATCAGGTGGTGGTGAGGTACAACTACCCGCCGAGCTCCTGGGTTGGATGAAGCGATAGGACTAGGCAGGCTTACCCCAGGAAGCATCCCTGTAAGAGAGGCTGTGCAAGGGGCAGAAATGTGCTTCGCAGCAACACTAAAACTGTGAGACACCCACTGTGTGAAAAATACTGCAGAACTGAACGGCTTGAAAAGAAACCATTAAGTATGTTGTTATTGAAAATGCCCCTTCCCTCCCACAACAATGACCAAAAAAGCCTCTATGGAAAGAAATATTTTTTTTTAATCAAATAAAATCATAACTTTCATTTGAGCAGCATAATTTTATGGTCATCCATGTGGATGGTACTGATACAAAAATAAAACCCAAACCTGACAGAAACTTCGTTTCCATTCATTCTTTTCCTTGTACCTCTCTTCCTTAATTTTTTCCTTCCACCAGGAGAAGAGAAGGGAGAGACCACCCAGGGAAAGCAGGCACTGATGGAATAAATCAAAACCTGGAAGAAGAAGGATAAGCAAAGAATCTAAGTTTAATTTCCCTTGAAAGCTGAAGCTCGGACGGGAAAGGGCATAAAATGTAGTTGTGTTTTAGTGAACAGGGAGAGAGACAAATGCCTTAGAGTTAGGAATGCATGTCAGCCAGCCCCCCTTCCCCTAGGAAACACCCCATCTCCCTCTGCTGAGGTGCCAAAATCCAAAAAAGGGGTAAAGATCACGTAGCTGTCACCAAAATGCAGTGGCAGACTCCCCGCAACAAAAGCCCACAGGGTCAAAGTGGCATGGACGGACAAGCCGGGAAGTCAAGGGCAGGAGGTATCTGCTTAGGGTTCCTGAGCTGGTGCCTAGAGAAGAAGACAAGTCCAGATTGCCTCACCCCGGTCTCCATCCCTGTGCACTGCAGGGGACTTTGGGACAGGAAAGAGCCCTGAATTTCTGGGATCTAGGTGGGAATGACCCCAGGTTGGCATCTGACTGTAAAGAGGGAATCAAGCTGGGGAAAAGGTGTAAGCAGGCCATTCAAACCTAGCAAATTGCTTTCGGTGTCGTGTCCCCACTCCCCACTGAGATGCCTGAGCCAAAGACAGTAGCTTTGGGTCAAGAGCACAAAAGATTCCTTGGCTGTTACGCTTCACCGTTTGGTAGAAATTCTGCCTTCGCCTTCCCGTGGGAAACACTTGCCTTTGAGTTTGAGGGGAGACCTACCCAGGCTGGGTCTTTGCCAGGACACCCGGGACAGCCGTTCTTGGGAACATCTGCGGCCAACAGTGCAGTCCCCCTGCAGGTCTACGCCAACTGGCAGAGTCATCTGCTTGAACTTCCACCATCACCCTGGAAAGCAGTTGCCTTCCAGCTCCACAGGTCTCCCACCAGGCTGGGGGAGGCCGTGACGTTTGGCTGACAACTCCCTGATCGTTCAGCCTCACTGCACGCGCATCAATTTTGCTGGGAAAGTCCCGATTTGTCACAGCACAACCTGTTCAGAGATCCCCCGCTTGCCCTTTGATCCTGTGGCACAGTCAGTACCTACAGAGGCAACGGGCACCTTTGGAAGAACTGCTTGCCCTGACCTGTTTTAGTCGATAGCACGAACACCTTGAGACACAACCAGCTGGTTGATGTGTGAGCCGGATTTCCCATAGACAGAGCCGAGATGAAAGTGAGTACTTCCAGGCAGTGGTGGGAAGCCACTTGGATATTTAAATACATATATACCTAGCTGCAAAGGCCAGGGTGTGAAAATGACCTTTTAAAGCACTTACTGCACTTTTGCTTTATCACCTACTTGGATAAAACACTAGGAGGACAGGTTTCTCTTCCCAGTCCTTTTCTGTTTGGCTACGTGATACTGCTTCCAATTTCCAGAACTCTTGAGGGAAATACTAATTTCGTGCCATTTAACAGAGATTAATATACCCCTCTCAGAAAATTACATATACAAACATTTCCATTTGCACAGAGCGTTTCTTTAACATATCAGGCAATTTTGAGCCGCTGTTACCCTATTGCTCTTTTTAGATCTAATACTGAAGTTGAGTTTGAGCAAAACACTTTCAGTGTCAGAGTTAAGAATGACTGCTTCTTTTGGTAAACACATTCATACCCCATCATTTAACATTATGGGCAATGCTTTGATGGACCTGCACAAGTGACTCTCAGAAGACCGCAGAGCAGGACTCCCTCTCGGGGCTGGGAAGCTCTCCTCCTACCTGTGTTTAACTTGCAGCAGCTCGCTCCACCACTAGATGTCTTTTGTGCACTGCCTGGCAATCCAGAGCACAGTTCCTGGTGGCCAAGACCAGGCTGATTTTGAAACAAAGTTGCAGGAAGGCCTTCTTTTGTCCATTGTATGCAATTATTATTTTTTTTTAACTTAATAATTGCCTTGTCTCCAGGAAGAGCTGTAATTCCATGGCACTGCCCACGCATCCTGCACTGCCAAGCATTACACAAGTATTCAGTAAGTCGTATAATGGACAGAAGTACTGCCCTGGGTGCTCTGCACATATAAACCTCTGGCGAGTGACACCACATCCCTTCCACGATCTGTCACAAAGCACAGGGCTTTGTCAGAGGCTCCTGTCAGGCCTCTCCAAACCATCTGCCCAGCGCCTAGCACAGGGCAGCCCTATACATATTTCTTCACTGTCTGAACTGGATGCACAGACAAAGCTGGAATTATCTGGTTCTTGCCCTTCTTCAAGTTGTCAAATCCAACATGCCACTGACTGCAAGAGAAGGCAGACCAAGCAAACAGTGGGTTGGAAACTTTTATTCAGTAATCAGTCCTGCTGTGTGGGTAGCATCTTAGCAACTGGAACCTAAGTATGCAAAAATACTGAGTTTTCACAGTGAAAAACCAAACAGTATAAAATATTCCAGTATTGCCTCTTCGAACAATTATTTCAGTAAGACCCCTGTTTCAAAGGCAACATGCTTATTTATTTTGTTTGCTTTCTATTCTCAACCCCTCCCCTCCCCCCAAAAAACTGTTCAGACAGTAACCCTCCTTACCCCCACATTACCCACACATGTTGGGGGGAGAGAAACACTACATGAAATCCCCTCCTGATTTCCACAGGTTTATTGAAGAATGTTCTCCCAGTGGTGTCAAGAGCCAAGAGGATGTAGATTACTGTGACACCACACGGTCCTGATGTTCTACACACTGAAGACACTGTGGTGCTACTGAACTCTGATGAGAGGCTCTGTCTCCCGGATGAGCCACCGAAGAGCTTCATGCCGGCCTTGCCTCTCCAGTTCTGCTCCAATGACTTCCCTGCACTTCTGATGGTAGTCGTTCACCCAGTTACACTAGAGAAAGGGAGGGGTATGACATTCAGCATAAGCACAGAAGAGTTGGTGCCTTTACAAGTTGCATACAGCCAAAGACATCTGTAGACCCTTGTGCTCTTTGGGATTGAGCTAACAGCTCAATGTTAGGCCGGAATGGGATCCTGTCCCAAAGAGACAGACCTCGAATACAGGGAAGTGACTTGTAAATTTGACGAGGGTAGGAACTGAAGCAATGCGTCCCAGTTCTCAGAGGAGCCAAGGTTCAGTTCAGCCGACAAGTATTTAAAGTCTCTGCAAATCACTGCCTCCAGCAAATCAGAATACTAGACTGTGCCAAGGTAGCTAAACAGCTTTTCAAATTTGTAACTGAACAATGCAGTCCTGGGACACAAGTTGCCCTATTGATCTGAACAGGTAACCTTACTGCCGATCTTGCTACTCTTCACAGTCTTCTTCAGAAAAAGGAAATGCAAACAGGATTATCATTCAGAAAAGGAGGATGGGTTGAGGCAAAATAAAGAGTATGGTAGAACAACAGGATGAAACACACCACAGTGAAGGTAGTGGGAGACGTAAACAAAGTTTAGAGTATGAGAGTATGAAGCTATTCAGGAAATAAATGCTGCTAGGCAGGTATCATTGATGTCTGCTCAGAGTCTGTATGTACTGCAGAATGTGGTGTGGCTGAATGGGACTGGTCACAAGTAGATACAGACAACAACATGGGACAGTCATTAGTATAAGTTTCTGGGGAAACAGCATGGTAGTCTGACAGAAGCAAATTAAGGCAGGAGTAGGAAGAGAGAAGACATGATAGCGGCAAATATCGTATCAAGGGAACTACCAAAACAACATCATCAGAGGGGTCCTTGCTGCCTTCATCACAGAGTCATTTCGATTGGAAGGACCTCTGGAGAGTTCATCTAGTCCACCCTCCCACTGAAAGCTGGATCAAGTTTAAAATTAAGTCAGGTTCCTCAGGATTGCTCTCTGGATCTATGAAACGGAACAGAGGCCAGTGGTTCTTCTAAACAGAACAGAACAAGCTGGTTCTAGTGCAAAGAAGGCAATACAAACTACTGCTTCACTTACCTCTTTTTGTGTCAACAAATTAACATCGATCATTTTCGTCTGGATTGGAACCAGGGTTAAGGGTTCAAAAGTCAGGCTCCCTCTGTTTTTGAAATTGTACTGCAGTAGAAAGACAAACGGGGTTGTAAATTTTTGGAAACAGCTCTAGCACGATCACACTTACTCCTCAGTTCATCTCATCACTACAGAACAACCCATGTAACATTCAGATGAGATGGTAGCAACTTACAATAACATTTTTCTTACAGCTCAAGCAAAGAATCTCAATATAAACCTGGGTTATTTCTTTCAGTGGTCATTTTTTAAAGGCCGTGTCCCAGGTGACAATTGTACGTGACCAAGCTTGATGACTATATGGTCATTTTCAGTTTGGTATTTCTAAAAGCATAACCCACCCAAACTGGCAATTATAAAGTCAAAATCTGTCTATAGTTTTGTTTCTACTGCCACTGAGGACTCTATCAGAGAAGAAAATCCCTACTTGAGATCTACAGCAATGACTCCAAGGGGCTGAATAAAGATTTTTCTGGTCTTTGACACCCAGAGAAAACATTTTAAAACAACTCTCACATACACATTTCAACCTATGGAAACTCTGCAGAAGCAGAACTGTCTTGTGTGCCCCCAATAGCAAGGGAGACTCAGTCTTCACCACAGCGAAGTTTTCAAGACCAGGAGTCTTGAGTAGGATTCAACTGTCTGCAGTATGGTCCCACCTCAAGTTCCAGTACTTTGATTTTTACCACCAGTGAGTCATATAGAAAGGTGCATCTTGAGCAGGTTATTCACCTTGGTTTCAGTAGGAATCACAAGGACTACATTTTCTATTCGGATCCCAAATGACCCGTCTTCATAATATCCAGGCTCTGCAGAAACAGACAGTAATCAACTAAGCCACAACATAGCTGCACTGTGAAAACACTTATTCCCTACAGCCAAACTTCCCCTCCACGGCTTTAGTCCACTGAAGTCACTAAGCAATCTTGACATCAGGCATCCACAGAGGCAAACAAATTTCTGACTCTACTTAATCTGCACAGAAGCCCCAAGCAAGGTGACAGCAAAAGTTCTCAAAGGGAGGAGAAACAAGACAGACAGCCCTCGAGCTCAGAGTCTCCTTCCAAGTCAAGACAGAGCACAGAGTACGTGTGTTCCAAATACCAGAAACTCTCAAAATATTAATGTCTTTATGAAAGGCAGGTGGGTAACCCCTTCCCCAAAACACTTATTTTAGAGAGTGCTCTGCTGACTCCCTGAGAGAACTTTGCAGCCTTGAAGGAATGTAAGTCTCTCAGCAAACCCCAGCAGGCTGTTAATTTACTACTGGAAGAATAAGGCAAGTAAAGATTTAACAGCTGCCTCAAATAGCCCATAGCAAAGACAGGATTAGCTCCTGAAAGCCTGGTGTCCACCTTGTACTGTAGCCAGCTCTTCAACTGCAGAGTAGGAGGCAGCATGCCAGAGCTGGGCTGGTCAGCAGTACAGCTCTGCTGAGGTTTCCACTGTAGACAGCAGGAAGCAGGTCTGCAGCACTCAACTGCAAAGGTGCTTTATGGAAGGTGAAAGAGCTAAAATCAGAGGGTCCTTACCTAGAGAGCTTAAAATAACAATTAAAATAACAAACTGAGGAGGCAAGACCAGAGCTTATGATCCCACCTTTCCTTTACATCATTGTCAGATTTATTCCCTCTGCATCTTAAAGAGCTTGGTCCCTCCCCCAGCAACCAGAGAGAATCACCAATGCTAAATACCATCAGAAACGATCATGCCAGCCTCCAAGGGCTCGTCTGCAAAGGTTTTGTAGCTAATGCCACAAGGACCTTCATGAACATTTAGGAAAGAGCCAACTCCATGTCCTGTCCCGTGCAGGTAATCCAAACCACAGTCCCACAAGGCAGAGCGGGCAAAGGAATCTAGAAGGTGACCTGCAGGCCAAGGGGAAGAGACAGAAATGGAGAGAGAATTTGGTAAGTCAGGCTCCCTCAGAGACACGGATAATCACACTGAAGACTCAAACTTGGAAAACACGCAAAAAAACACAACCAACCAACCAACAAAAACACATCAGCACCCCTTCAAAAAAACCCACCAACGACCAAAGTCATTGGATTGCTAGAAATTACAGGGCAGATTTGGTAAGTCTGACATTCAAGCCCTTTCTCAACTACAGAGCTCCTCTCTCTCTCCTGTTATACAGCTCTTCAGAAGATGGTCTGTAATAGGAACATTGCACTGCTGCTTGCTCCACTGGGGTTTTCAGGAAAGAATCTAGTGGTTAAATCTCCCACAGAGAATTCAGTGCCTTTCTTAAACGTAAAAGACTTGCCAATTGTATTTGGTGAACTCATCAGCCAGACTTCTTGCCTGGACAGACAGTCATTTCAGATTGTTTCAACCAGAATGCAGAGAATTTCTGTTGCCTGCATGTGAACACCGAGCTTGTATGTCCAACTTCAGACACCCTCCAGTTTCAGTTGGGATTTCTCATACCACTACTTCTTTCTCACCTACCCAAGAATGAAAACTGGAGAATACTCTAAAAAGAGGCATCTTTGTGTAAGGTGTCTGATTAGGGAGAAAATAGCTCTGCAACAAATTCACCAGGGGTGAATGTATGTCATAGCTTCTCCTGAACAAACTCGAAACAGCGCCTTTGTGTGTCATTTTCCCATGCTGTTCACTGATAAAAGAGATTCCACATTAACTAGAAGAGAATTAACCAGTCTTTTTGAAGCTGGAAAGTCACCTCTCGCTTTAATAGGGCCATGAGTAAAGCACAGAGACAACCTCCAAGCACAGAAAGTCCACAGCTGTGTTAGAGTGCCACTGACTGATGGAAGTCACTATCACCCTAGAACCCAGAGCACTTCGAATATCCTTCAGACTTCCCCCCTCAGAATTTTCAGCACTAGTTGATGCCGAGAGAGAAGGCATCAGTAATCAAGAATCCAAAATCTTGTAATGGAAACAGACACAGACAGTTACATCAACAACGCATCTGGATCTGTCAACCACAATGTTGCTCTCAGACCACTTAATAGTTCTTCAGAGGCCACTGCTGTGGTAAAAACACTCCAACTCACCAACCTACCTTTGGTTCCATTTGGGAAAATGGCTGCACTCACAGCTATATGTCCCTTCAAGACATAGGTGAAGCATTCCTGTCAAAGAAATGTGTGCCATAAGTAAACAGGGAGAGGTAAAACTTTGTCTTCCCCAGGAACGGAAAGAAAGACTGCATCTTGGAGCAAATTGTGAAGGATCTGGAAAGACTTGCTCATGCTCTCCTATGGCTGGCCATGTCAAAGTAAACCATGAGCAGAAAGAGTTTAAATTACTCTGAAGATCTTTCTCCACTAATTATGGAGAGTGTGTCACAAACGCAGACTGCAGGTTTAGCAGCAGGATTCACCTGACCTACCTGACTCATTTTTTTTGTGGCTGTAGTTTTACTTCCTGAGCATACCCTACAGCACATTTTCATCACTGAGTGAACTATAATGATAAAATTAGTTTTAATTAAAGAAGCAATTTAAAATAAACAAAATTACATTGCTGAAATTCCAACATGGACCTTCTCAGACAAGACTGAGACTGGTTTTTGATATGGTACACTAGACACATACCACTATTGCAGCCTTGCACTAGACACTAAGCTTTGCACTAAATTAAACCCCCTCGACTCCCGTGTTGGACAAGCCAGTAATGTTTATCCTCAGCCCACTGATTTTATTACTTCTTAGAGAAGATGTCGCTTTTTGCAGATGAGGTGTGCATTTTAAGACAGAAAAGTGTCATTTTCTAAATCACTTAATTTGTATTTTGGAAATCTGAAGTCTGACAGCCTCCTTTTCAGTCTTTATCAAAATGCTGTCACATATTATTAAATAAATGATACTTGATAGAGCACTTTGACTATATAGCAATAGGCATATTACTAATTTGTTTAAGTACCTCTAATAATAAGGGTCAGATCACAAACCACACTGAGATGCCAACATACCTTTTCATAGGCTGATGGTGTGCCAAAATGCATTGTCCTGGTCACATCTGTGGTACCATCTCTTCCAGAGGCAAACAAAGATGCAGGAAGCAAAGCGATGAGGGGGAAAAAAAAGATCAAAGTGAGAATGCACAGAAAACCCAGTCGCACTGTAACAAACCAACAAAACTCATAATTGGGTAAAGTCATCTGCTCTGTGCTACAGAAGACTGATGATGTAACAGTTCCTAATCTCAAAATATCCTGAACACACATGTCCCAGATGTAGCAATAATGATTTACAATTCAAAATGTTATCTTTCATCCATAAGCATCCCAAAGCTCCTTGCAAATTAGAATCTAAACTGCTCATATAAATGATGCTAATTTCAGGTTTAGCAACTGGTACCTGCCCATTGAGAACAGAACAGAGAAGGCCAAATTTAGACTATTTGTATGGAAGATGATTCATTAGCAGCTTAAAAATATATACTTATGCACAAACAACAGCTACCAGCTCAGGAAAGGGAAGTGTACAGGGGTATAGTGCCCCTTTCATACTCAGGATGTCTTGTGCTAAGATTTCTAGAAGTTATCCAGCACTTGGATAGGGGTCAGTCTGAGACGTCAGAAACTGGCTCTAAGTTCCTTCTACAAATATCATTTTGAGCTTGCTGTCAAAAACACAGAGGCTCTTGAAATAATGAGTTCCCTTTGAAACACTCACTCCTGTGCCTACGTTCTTCCCCAGCACACACAGGCCACGATCACAAAGAACTCATGGTTTAACTTCTCAGCAGGGACAAGCAGAGCATCCCTGCCACAATGCCATTGATGTCCAGCTTACATTGTATTCAAAGAGCTGCTTTTCATAGTGGCACTAAGGAAATCATTAATTAGGTCATCAGAGTGGAGGAAAAATGATCTCCTTGTAAAAATCTTATCAACGGATGTCTGTATGGTTCCTTTTCAAAGCTCTTCCTGAATGACACAACAAAAAGGCATAGCTCCAAAAACAAAGCTCATCTCAAAGGAGTAGCCAGGTCCGTCCTGCATCTTTCTGAACAAGCCACTTCTCATCTATTTACACTGGTTAAAAACATCACTTCTTTCATTTTCCACGGAGTCAGAGATCTACAGTAAACAGCTGCAGAGATTGAGGGCACTGAATGGCACTGTCAAAAACGCACTGAGTGAGTCAACAGACATGACGCCTTCCCAAAAACACACCTGAGACCTAAGTGGCCACTGAGATGAGAAACCCTGTCTCTGAGTCTCTGTCTGGAAAGGCAGAGAATACCACAGGGCAGTGCTGTCCTGCTCCTTTGCTCTGCCTTGTTCTGACCTCAGCATCAGTCAAATCTGCTCACATCCTGGCAGGGTAGGTGCCTCACTTGGCTGTGCAGGCAGCTGTGTAGGCAGCCCAAGGCTAAACATGAGGAGGAAGTTCTTTCCTTTGAGGGTGGCAGAGCACTGGAACAGGCTGCCCAGAGAGGTGGCGGTTTCTGACTCTGGAGACATTCAAAACCCGCCTGGACGCCATCCTGTGCAACCTGCTCTAGGTGACCCTGCTCTGGCAGGGGGGTTGGACTAGATGATCTCCAGAGGTCCCTTCCAACCCCTGTGATTCTGTGATTCTGCGAAACCAGGGCAGTCAGGCCTGTTCCCTGCAGCTCTAACACCAACGTACCAGGTGAGCAGAGCTGCAGCAGACAGAAACACACACCACCAGCTAAAGCACAGCTACCATCACACAGGTAATGGGACTCGGATGGGAACTGCGCTTTTAGATCTTGTCCCCTACCCCAGACAAGGCTTGTCAGCAGCCCTAGTGTGCTGTCCAGAGCCCAGCTCAGGGCCTCCTGTCACAAGTCAGTCACCCATTGACTGATGCACTTGGCTATATTCAGAATCCCACAAACTCCCTCCAGAGGGGATACAACACGCATGCTCTCTGTGAAATGGCACTGCGGCCAAAACTCCACATTGCTATGCTTGCCACAGCAACTGTGAGCTGACCCTGCAGGTGGTTACTGGGAGTAGAAAACACAGCAGTTTAGCACCGTTCATCCCACTCACTTGTACTGTGCTCCTGAGTCCAGGAGGTAGATCTCGTTCACAGACAGCGTTCTGTTGGTCTCAGGAACTGGCCTGTTCAGTTAAACACAAGGTTTTTTGTTCCACAGTTTTAAGGTCTCCAGCCCACGTCTGCAGTCCAGAAATCATATTAAGTGCAAGCTTGGATGTGTCGGCTCTGATTTCTTGTGGCAGTGATGGAAATCCCACACATGCTGAGCCAGGGATCATACTGAGGAATGTATTTGTCCACAGTAAATAGCACTACAGCACAGAGAATAGCTTTGTGGCTTCCAGCAAAACCCTCAACATCTGTTCCTGGACAGATCTCAGAACAGTTTGCACTTCATACTCGTCCTTCCCAGACTTCTACCCCACAAAATAGCCCTTTTCTGCCCCTGAGCAGATCACCATCATGATACATACATGCTGCCAGCAGGGAGAGATCTTTATTTAGTAAGCGTGGAAGCTCTGGCGGAATAAAACAAGGTGACAATCAACAGTGACTACATCTCCCTGGAGTACTCTGTTGCGACTCCACAAAAAAGCTAGACAGCTCATTCCAACTATGTTTGCTGAAGGATGAAAGGAGAAGCTGTGGTTCTCTTACTTGTAGTGAATGATGGCTCCATTTGGACCTGTGCTTGATATGGTAGCAAAACTCAATTCAACGAAGTCTTTCTGTTGGCTGAAAGAAAAGATCGTGATCACTACAGCACAAGCAAGAGGAGCACACCAGGCACCTGGGGCACCTGGAGTGACCCATCCTCAATTTCACATCACCTCAGCCTTCCCCTTAGCCTTGAAAGCCATCTGGGCAAGCACACTCGGATAGGAGAATTGTACAGATCAAAGCCCTATCCTCCCAGCCATGTGGAAACCTGCTTTCCATCTCTATCCTTTCCTTACAAGCAGAAAATTCACCTCCCAGACCACCCAGGGAAGAGATGTCCTGAACAACTTCTTCTTTGTTACTTATTTACTCAAAGGCATTTTTAGAGGTTCTGTTGATGTACACATGGGAGTATCTCTCAATACAAATGGTGCTCATTCTCCATCAGAAGAAGAGGAAATCTAACTCTTACACCAACTCCTCTGTGGTAAGAAAGCAACTGTCTTGTATTTAAGTGTCCTAACCTGTGGTATTCCTCATCGCTATCTCAAAAGGAAAGCAGATAGGATCCAGTGGGCTGGGACTTGTATCTCCCAAGAGACCCAATTCTTCCCCAACTCATTCAAGTGTTCAAAGAAATCCTGTAGTAATGGTTTGTCCTCAGGTAAAATATATCTGCAAGTGATCTGGATTTCTAAAGAATAAAATAAAAACAAAGGATAAAAATGCCACCCAGAAAACATCCTCACAGGGGATTTACTTTTTACCTGCGAAACTCCTCTGCTTTGTCCGCAGCAATTATTTCTGTTACTGTTCCCTTTGGAACCTAGTGGACAAAGATGAAGGTTGAATTAGTATACCAACAGCAAAGAATATGCTATATGCTCAAGCACTGGGCCTTGTCTGCGCACTATGAAACCCAGTCTTGAAGTGGCTTCTTTCCAGGCTTTCTGTCCTCATTCCTCAGTGGTGACAAACATAAACCTAGCAATATTGGTCAGGGCATGTCAGAAACAGGAAGCAGAGATGGTCAAAGCAGGATTGTGCAGTTAGTGCAGTATCAACTTTACAGAAGTTAACATCTCACAAGGCAACATCTCTTCACAGGCAGGTTACACTAAGCTTAAACAGTTCTTTCCAAAGCCTATGGTATTAGCAGAATTTTTATGCTTTTGAATCAGAAATGGAAGCAGTTGCAGGAAAAACAAAGGATGTCAAATTTTACTTTTGGCATTCAATAAATCAAAACCTGTGACACAACGTTCTGAGGACTGGACAACAGGCAAAGAGGAGCAACAGCTAGGTCTCATAACTCCTGAGGCAGACTTCTTGTGGTACTCAGACATGTAAAAAGGCACCTTTTGGAAGTCATCAAGCCATCCCCATAGGTAAAGTATGTGCAAAGACATGCAGTAACAGAGACGGAGCATAGCTTAGTAAGTTTGTTGTGTAACACCTGGCACTCTGCACCTTGACTCTGTACTTCTAACCCAGAGCAAACATGAGTAATTTTTCTTTATCACATTTACACTGCACATGGGCATGAGTGCACGTCTCCATTCATAAACACAAAATCTGTCCATACTGCCAGACAACACTGATTGTCACAAGAATAATTCCAAAGTATTGCACCAAATTGGATATTACTTCATGATTTACTCTACCACACCAGCACAAGACAGTATTAACACTATATTAAGCCTGTTCAGGTAATTTCTCACCTGCTCTGGCTTTGGTCTGTGTAAAATGAATAGGAGTACATTTTCAAAAAAATTCATTCAGCCTTGGATGGAAGCATGACTGAAATCCCCTCCCCTCAAAACCAGATAAAATCCCAACTGTTTACCCACTTTTAGCTAAGGCACTATAAAGACTATCAAAAAGTTTATGCTAATGAAGAATTTTACATAGCAATAAAATCTCCAAGTTAAAAAAAATTAATACACTACCTCTTTCTCCAGCCAGTTAAAGAGTTCACACAGGGCAACAGCATCTTTAATCTATGTTAAAATAGGCAAAAGAAAAGGGAATTGAGAAGAAAAAAGATTTACCAAGCCTCAGTATAAACAGTTCTTGATGCAAAAGAATTGGACCTGCAAGTTTCAAACTAAAAGATGATTTAAGAGTTCTTTCCAGGTTCTGCATCCTGTAATTAATACAAGCAGTGGAAATGTATCTGGACAATTAAATAAACGTTAATAAAGGTTTACTGCTGGGAAGTATTACCAAGAACTCAGCAAACGCTGGCTTTACCCCACACGTGACCTTCAAGTCTCTTTTGCTTCAGCCCACAAGATCTTGCATTTCAGATCATGGAAGGTAACCACATGGCACATCTGGCAATGCGACAGGGGAACATGCCCTTCAGACACACGGGCACCACACAGTCTCTGTCACACAGCTTCTGGCTTCTCTCTTGCCCGATGGCCCCCATTTTTCTTCCTTTTTTCTACATGCTTGCAGTATGCAGGGGCAAGAAGCAGGAGACAAGTGTAGCAGAGCAAGGCACAATTTTGTCCTCAGGTGGCAGGTGACAAAGTGTCTCTGCTCAGTACAAGTATTTTCACTTCCCCTTAACTAACAGGGAAAGACAAGCATTGAAATAGAAAGTAGCAGTTCCCAAGAAACTAGCAGAAAATATGGGACAAGACCAGAATTGCCAGCCCTGCTTTAACTGGCACATTTCTCCCATTGTGAAAACTGCTGCTTGAAAATTAACAGGAAATAAACAAGAGAAAACTTCAGCCCCACCATGAATCTGTTTCACAGGCAGCTTCTTTGCTTGACAATATGAAGCTTCCTGGGAAATCAGCCTCATCTCCAGAGCGTCATGATGATGACACAAAAACAGAGTGCTTTGAGGACACTGGCTGCTTCTGAACATCTTGCCCTGTGTTTTGCACCATGTATCAAAGAATTTCTCTGTATTCTTTAGAATGTGTTTATTCAAGTGATAACAATTTGAAGACTCCACTGAGAAAGACAACAGAACTAGCAAAGGGGAGAGAACATCTCTTTGAGGGCCCATACTCTAAACAACACTTCTCAAGTCTGCACAGTCTTCCAACAGAGAAAGGCTGATTCCTCACACTAACGCAAGTGTTGTTCTTCACTCCAAGGGAATGCTAAACAAGCAAAAAAACTGCTTCAACAGCAGCAGATGTCTAACAGAAGACCATTTTTATCTTGCCATCCAAATTCTTATTTGCTTTTTAATCCAAAACACTAAAACTGAAAGGAAAATGTAATTTCTTTCCCTAAACATAAAGCAAACCTCTTGCCATGTGCAAGGAGGCTCTCAAGGTTTCACTTACATGTGCTCTTCTCATGCCTTCCGTTTCCGATGCGTTCTTCACAGCTTTTGCAATGCAGATGGGGGTATATGGGGTGAGGTATCGGTAAGCCTGCAGCAGAAGGACAGGGATTACTTGTGGATTACTCAACACTACATAATCCTACAGGTTTAATAACTCAGCCTGGCCACAATTTGTACTTTGGCAGTCTCTCTCAATCTTCAGCGCTATGAGATACTGGTTGCCAGTAGTCACTGGGAAATAAAGAAGAGAAACAGTCCCTGACTGAAGGAAGAACAGCCACAGGGAAATCCAAGGAACTAGAGGGTCAACAGCTTGTCATGAAGCAGGGTGAAGATCTGGATATCCTAAATACCATATATATCAATGTCTGAGCTATGGGTTTCCTGTTATTGCTGTATACTAAAGGCCCAGAGTCAGTCAATGAGAAACACCAATCCCAGGGACTCAGCTAGAACTTAGGCTGTGCAAACAGACCTAAAAAATCACCTTGACTTGCTACCTTACTGTTACCTTCAGGTAGCAGGGAGCAAAGGGTACCCTGCTCAGGTATTGAGCATTGGAGTTGAACCTGGAGGTTCCCCCAAGGCTCCGGCTTCTCCAGCACCAAGCATCACCACTTCTAAGGATCAGCAGCTCTGACAAGCACATCAAGGGCCCAAGAAATATGAAAGGCCTTTGCAAACCTGAGCTTTATGTGCCGTCCACTGCTGAAAGGATCTTACATCAATGGTTTGAGACAAAGCTTTCCTGTGGCTGGACGGGGTGGCCCTGCATTAAGAACTGATCCCTTACCACCATGCACTTCCCCAAACATCAGCTGTCCTTAAATTAGCAGGAATGCTTGGCTGGTTCTGAGCACATCTTCAGAAATTCACTAACTGAAGTGACTTGCCCAAGTCTCATCACACTTGGCAATCAGAAGAAGGAACAAAAACGAAGTCTTTTGCCTCACAGTTCTCTTCTCTACCCATTATATACCAGGAGATGGGATGAGCACCTACATAAGCACAGTCCAAGCAACATGTTGTTTTCCTATTCTCAATGCACCAGCACACAAATAAACACCACTCAAATTCATGGGAAAGGCCTGGTAGACCCTCAGCAAAGACCAATTTCACACAAATCCTACAGGCTTACAGTTTCCAAATTCTGAAAAATAACAAGACAATTACACTACACTATGCAGAAACTAAAGTACTGAAGAAGTCACAAGAAAGTCAGGAAAGTCCTTTTATCAGTCAGGACTAAACTTCTCAACAGTCAGATTCTTAGATTGGCTTGTCTTTTACAGATACTGGTACGTTCTATTAAACTTCTGTGAAAAGTATATTTACGTGCAACTGTAGGCAAATCTATAAAGGGTTTGCAGATCTGTGTTTAATAATGGACTGGATTTTTGCCAATGTCAATATTTGGCTTTGATGGAGACAGGTAGTAGATGGACTTCCAGCACTGTGGTTCTTCAAAGCACTTCAGGCCAGTTGCTCAGTTGGTGTAAAGTGGTGTAGAGCTAGAGAAAAATACCCAGAATGAGGAACTGGGAAACCTTTGGCTCTTTCAGTGGTTTTTTAATCAAGACATTTCAGTCCTTCATCTCCCGCTTTCTATCAAACAGAGCTCCTTAAGGCAGGGACTCTCACATTGCGTACAGAGGGCATGTAACACTATAATGACTCGGTATCAGTCAAAACTTCCAGTGCTAAAGGGGTAAATAATATCACTACAACTCACTACATTCCTTAGCCTAGGCCAGACCTGCTGTACTTCTCCACAGAGATGCTCTACATAAATCATCTACAGTAACTTACCCAAACTGGGGTTAGTTCGTTGACTCCAACTACAGCAAGGGGTATTCTACTTTGAAGTCAAAAGAGCAACAACAATTTATCCTGAATTCTCCATACACTCTATGCTTTCTGCTACCCTGAATGAGAGTGGGGAAAAATGCCAGTATTCTATATTAAAAGGTAATTTGCACCTAGAAATGGATTGATGGTGTCAGAAGATTTAACCCTGGGCAGGGGCAAAAAGATGTCTATCTTGCTCATGTATACATCACATTGTCTTTTAAATGGCACATTCTCTCAAGTCAGTGCAAAAGCACAGAGAGCCACATCCCATAGTAAAGGGATACATTGAAAGCAACAAAACTTTCCAGACCTGTTTGGTTTTACCATCTGTCCTGATGCACCAAGTGCAGTGAAGCTATTAAGGTACATAAGTGAATGTCATTGGAAAAAAATAACGCATGGTTCCTGCTATTTTGGCCATGAGAGCTGGAGAGCTTAAGCAGATTTGTGCTGGAATCAAACTGTGGCAGCCTGGGCATACAGAAACATCCTGCTTTTGGGATTTTGTCTTTTGGGAGACACAAAGCTGAGACCACTCTTAAAATTCCTGTATACAGAAAAAGCCTTCAGGCCCAATGAGTTAGCTCTGTTGCCATGGATAGGGCTGTATCATATGCATGCCTGCAGCACAACCATGCAGTACATGAAACAGGCAGGAGATATCTGCCTGCCTGGTGGAGGCAGAAACCTGGTGGTAGGTGAATTCAGATTTGCAGCCAAACACTTTTTACAATTTAGTTCTTCCTTCAACGACCCCTTCATCTGAGCCCTGTGACTGTCAGGCGGGAAGCCTGGACTGTTTAGTAACGCAACACAAGCACAGATTCCGTTCACCAGGTCTGGTCTTCCAAGGCAACATCTGGAAAACACCCACTGGTTCTTGATTTCCAGCCATATTTACTCACACTATTTGTTAGGTACTAGGTATCTCTGTAAACTGGAGGGCACTCCAGAGAACGTGTAGCAAACAAGAGATGTACACAAGATGCATGGAAAACAGCTTATTTGTCCATAGTTGCTGCTGTGCCCTTCCCCAAGTACCTCCTTTCACAACTACTGGAATATTAGGTGGACTGCGGGACTCCCAGACAGCCAAGTTCAAGTACAAGGGTAAGATATAGTAAGTACAGCTGTACAGAAATTATTCTGATGCTACAACTGTCCCTCAGCAGATGCACTCACTGCATGGACAACCAGTGCTTACAGGTTATCTGTGTCCTCACAAGGTCCCCTGCTGCAACAACTCTGTCGCCCTGTCCCTCCTGTCTTCGATACAAGACATCACATATTGCCCGATATCCTCAAGCCACTGAAATAAATAAGGGGAACCATCTTTAGACACTCAGATCAAGCCCAATGCCTCATCCCAAAAGTCCTGCCCAACTTTCTTGCTTCAGTTTCTGCAAGTTTCCAGCTCTTACTGCTGGTCCACATAAGGCTGATGTTCCAGCCATGGGCACAGTGACCCAAGTTCACCCTGCTCCCTCTCTCCCTCCCCTCTCTCACTGTACTTGTCTTATCTTAAGCTGACAATTCTTTGGCTAAATCGGCTTAGCGAGTTGGAAGGGCAGCTCCAGCAAGAGCAACCCCAGGATTAACAACCGCTTGATACCTCAGCACGGCTGGATCTCTTCCATACAACCTCCAGCCTGCATCATGCTTTGCAGAGGGGAAGCTGAGGCCAGCTGCCTTCATTAACATCGTTCCTGACAATGCTGAGCAGAGGGGAGAAAAGTATTTTCCCTTGGAAGGGCCACTAACCTTGGGAATAGCCTCAGTCAGAGCATAGCTGGCTTTGTCACTAAGCCACACTTTCTCCTTGGATGAGAGGCCTGCAGCAACAGCCTGCAGCTCTGACAGGATAGATCCATAGGGCATCACTTGGATTTTAAACTCAGGTTCCAGGGTGGAGTCGAGCTGTAAGTGCTCCCTCACAGCTGGGTCCATCATCCGGTCACCGTCGATGAAGAGCCTTAGAAACAAATCAAACAGAGCAGATGGGTGGGACCACACCTGACAGTGGTTTGAGTAAAGGAGGGAAGAAGAAATCATTCTGGTGACATTCCAGGGAGAAAGGAATTTGTTAATTATGTGCTATACTTTGTTCTATATTGTTTTAATCACTGGCCTTCACACAGCTTAAATCCTGCTTTGAAATTAAGATGTCCCACCTTGCTGAGAGGAAAGGAGCTGCTAGTGGTTTTGTTTGTATGACATATTCAAATGGCTGCATCCCATCACTGCGCATCAAGTAGGAGAGAGTAACAGAGGCAAATAATGGCTATTCTCTATTTTTTTAAGGACAACATCTGGAAATGGAAAAGCTACTGTCGTTCTAAGTACCACATTGTTCTTGCTTTCACTGAATTGGAAAGTTCAGCTCAACCTTCACATACAACCTGTACTCACCCAGCCAGGTTTTACCTCAGATGCATCTAGCTAGCAGCTTGGGGATGCCTCTAAAAGATTCGTGCTTGCTGAGGCTCACTGTACGGGGCAGTCGCAGGAAAGAAGCCTTCTGTCATAAACCAGCCCTGAAACTTTTCTACACAGTCCCTGCACTTTTGAAGTGACTCATCAATGACATTAGAGAAAAGTTTTCCAATGCTGAGGCCAGTGCTGGCTCTTACCCACATTTTACCCAGGGCTCCAAGGACCCTCCACATTATCTTAGGGTGACAGACAGAGGGGTCAGCCATCCTGCCCAAGGTCACCCAGCAAGTCAGCCAAGGTGCTGAGGAGGACTGCCTCTCTAGGTCTGATCAAGGCAGGAGAGTAATTAACATTAAAGACAAAAGTGCTCAGAAGGGACATTAAAGTGCCCGTGTGTAGGTGTTTTAAAAAGACAAATGCTTTGCTAGAACAGCTCTCCCACAGAAAAATGCATCTTGGGGGACAGAAGAGGGGAATACAAGCACCTGATTGTGTTCATTCCTATGACGGCGTATGCAAAAAACACAGGATTGTACTCAACATCAGAGCCTCGGAGGTTGAAAAGCCCTGGAAAATAAGAATGCCAAGAATCACAGTCCTGGTTCATCTTTTGCAACATCAGAGAAAGCCAAAAATAATCTCAGCAAAATACAGTCAAGCAATGAGTCGTCACGGGTGCAGGCTGTGGGTCCAGCTCCCACCCAGCTGTCCCACGGCCTGCTCCTTTTCCGGCAATCCTAAGTTTTTGCCAGGAGATGGCACCAGAACTGCAGTTTAAACACCCCTATCGGGCAAGGAAATTGGGGTTTAACTTCTGAAGGACGGCTGGCTTGCAATAAAGCAGGTACAAACAAAAAAGATAAGGACACACATAACAAAAAAAAGTGTTTGCCCTTTCTGGTCTGTGCAATGCAATAAAAGCTCACTTCTCAACAGCCAGGAGACTTCAAAGTTACAAATTATCATTTCATTCCAATGCTTCTTTTGATACTTGAGGGAAGAGGGAGACACAATAGGCAAGACTAAAATACTCCAAAAAGGCCTCTCATTTGGGTGCCTCTAACATCTCAAATTCAGACTCCATAGTCTTAGGCTTTTTTAACGAAGATTTTATCCCTCACAACTCCAGGCAAAGTCAAGAGGGGAAGTAGATGTTCAGTATCTCCAAACTCCTGATTTTAGGGTCAAATAAAAACCCCAGGGTATCCAATTAGCTGAAATGAGTTACTCAAGGCAATAAGGCCAGCCAGCAGGACAGCTGGGAAAAGAACCAACATGTCCTAAATCACAACCCCGCACTGTATTCATCGAACCGTGCAAATTCTGCCATGAAAGTAAAAATAGAGTTTCATTCTCCCCAGGGAAGGAGTAGGTCACTTGAAAGCAGGAAAGAGCCACAAAGAACTCTTTAATGCATGGGTACAAACTTCCTTGCTCAGCCGACTCCCAATGAAGTAAGGAGGCAACAGCCTCCTCTGTGGCTCTCTTTCTGTCCCCAGAAACTTGTCTGGAGTTTAATACAGTGAATTGAATTAGATAAAATTAAAGACAACTTGTCTCCTTTCCCTCTTTTGGATAGGAAATCAACCAGGCACCCAGCAATAAGCTTCCCTCATGACCTCCTCTGGTCTGTCTTAAAACCCTCAATTCATAACCAAGCTTGGCTTTGCTGGAGACATTTAATCTGAAACCGCCTCGGGACACCAATTTATCATTAATTTAATTGGAGATGCGCCTGAAAAGGTGAGACACTCAATCTCTGCTCAAGCAGGCGTCCCCAGGGACGAGTCATATCACCACTCTCAGAAGTATTTCTTTCATGAAACAAGCTCTTTGCTCAGTGTCCCAGATCCAGGAGAGCCCACAGACCTCAGCAAGCTGGCTTCTCCCAGCACCACAGACATTGCGCTGGCAGTGCTGGAGCCAGGAACACGCCACCTTCATTTTTACCTTTTCAGATCAGACACAGGGCACAGACATTAGCGGCACTCACACCCTGCCAGCACTATGTTCCCATTGCACCAGTCTGCACATTGGTGACTGCTGCACAAAGGATACACAGCACTAGTAACAACAGTCCTGAGAGAACCACTGCTGTTTCTGGCCATTCTCCCTTCCTACGCACTGGGCTGGGAGCCAGGGTGTGGAGACCTAGTCATCCTGGGGCCTGAGACATGGAGAGGACTCTAGTGGGACCCTGGGTTGAAATGATCTGGAAATACAAGTTGAGCCCTGACTTACTGGTTTTAACCAAAGCATCTGCCAAACACTGGAGAGGTAGAGACCGACTTAAAAAGTTGTGACAATTAGGCAGATTACTGTGAATGCTGTGTACCCCACCCTGGCCTTATGTATACAAAGCCACATGTTGCATTGCTTTGTTTATAGCCCAGCCTCCACAGCAGAAAAGTCTCCATCTTCCCATAGGGTGAGGCAGCATCAGGATATTTTATAGCCAGAAAATCTCACAGGTCTTTTCTTTCCCCTCAAACTGCCTCAGGCTTTATATATAACCTTCCTTTCCCTTTGCCTGGACTGTTTTTCAAAGGTGGCGATTTGCTGTGTTTCCTGGGCAAAAAATGTACTCAGGAGCTGTACTGGTGTAAAAAGGCACTGTGTAGAAACACAGGCTTACTGTCTGTGACCTGTTATCACCACTGCACTTGATACAAGTTAATTGACCTCTAACACACACATTGGCTGTCATGAGTGCCTCCCACCCTGGCAGGGTTCCTCCTTTCCAAGGCAGGAAGGACATTTATTTCATAGGAAGAACTGAGGAAGAAGATGCAAAGACTTACATGCTACTTCATCCAAGGCTGTTACCACAAACCACAGGACTTTCCTCTCAGCCATTTTTGAACGGAGGGCTACAATTTTGTCTCTCCAGCTGACCCCTGCAAAACACAATATGAAAAGCTACAGTCACCAACTTTACTGTGGATGATGACATAAACACAGACCAACGCATTGGATTTTGGAGGTACCCAAAACACACTGTGTTTGGCTTGTGCTCCTCACTCCTTTCTAATAAATGATGAACTATCTCAAACAAGCTCCCCTCCAGACATCCATGGATTTCTTCTGAAGTTATCTAGCCTCTAGCAAATGGTTATTTGAAGTTTTGAGGACAAAGGGGTCATTAGCTGAGGTCCGATCACTTTCTTGATCTATTCATAGTGGATCATATTGCACTGCAGTACTGTTTTTCTCACTACTTTGTAAGAGGAAAGCAAAGGGTGATAGGGCAGTAGGAACAGTCCCTGTCTGTTTTCTCACCTGTGTAACTCAGGTCGAGCGTGATGAGAGGCTTGCAGGGACGCTGAGGGCAGTCTGTCCAGATTGTATCGATCAGGTTTTCTTTGACAGGCACAAGGTCATGGCCAGCACTTCTCAAGGCTTTGGACATCCTCTTCCACTGGTCTGCCAAAGGGAAAGAGCCAAGAGTGATGGCTTTAAAGAACGCACACTGGTTCAACAACAGCCCTGTTCACAGGGGGCAAACTCAAGAATCTGAGTCTCCTCCTTTCCTTCCAGCCTCTCCTTCTTCCCATTCGCTTAAAAAACAAAGCAAAAGCTATTACAATTACAGTTCCACAAATGCAGCCACTACAGCCAGCAGCAGGGACAGAACCTCACAGCCCTGGAACCTCATGCTTGAGCTGAAGAACTGCTCCAGCTGGGAGACAGAAGTCACTGGAAGAAACCACCCCAGAGGAGTGGGTCCTCTACCCCAGTGCAGACAAGAGATGAGATGGGGTTCCACACAGCCACGAGACTAATCCTTAGCCTGCCTGAATCAAGCAAATGTCTCCCCTTGCCTCCAGTGACCTTTGGATTGGGCCTCATCTTCTGAAACATGAGTAGATGGGATGTTTGTTCACCTGATATAAATGGTACCTCTCCAGGAAAGTGCTTCATACAGGGAGAGCTGCGGAGATGTCAAGACCACCAAGTACGATTAGCGGTGTGAGTTTTGCCTTGGTGTTCAGGCTCACATGCCAGACAAGGCATTCATCAGCTTTGTACTGAAATGCCCATGGCAAGCCACAGCACAGACAAAAGGAGGCGGAGCAGGTCCAGCGGAGGGCCACAAAAATTATCAGAGGGATGGAACACCTTGCCTGTGAGGACAGGCTGAGAGAATTGGGGTTGTTCAGGCCGGAAAACAGAAGGCTCCAGGGAGACTTTATTGCGGCCTTCCAGTACTTAAAGGAGGCCTACAGGAAAGATGGAGACAAACTTTTTAGCATGGCCTGTTGTGACAGGACAAGGGTTAATGGCTTTAAACTAAAAGAGGGAAGATTTAGACTAGATATAAGAAAGAAATTTTTTACAATGAGGGTGGTGAAACACTGGAATAAGTTGCCCAGAGAGGTAGTAGGTGTGCCAACCCTGGAAACATTCAAGGTCAGGTTGAACGGGGCTCTGAGAAACCTGATCTAGTTGAAGATGTCCCCACTTATTGCAGGGGGGGTGGACTAGATGACCTTTAAAGGTCCCTTCCAACCCAAACTATTCTATGATTCTATGACTCTGCTTTTCAGGTAAGGTCACTGCAAGCCCAGCGAGTAGTTCTCATCCCTTGTGTTTTGGAGTCAATGCACTGCTACGGAGCTCTCATGATACGTGCCTAAAAACAAAATCCAACCTGTTTTGTGTAAAAGTTTAACCCACCACCCCATCTGGACTGAAACATGGTTAGCTACATACCATCACACAACAGCTCAGCCAGAGAAGCAAGGAAGCAAAATCTAGTTGCTCAACCCAGAGTTATAAAATAAAGTAAAACCAACCAGCCGGAATAATGAAAGGGTCCACTCCCACCTTCGAGCCTTCTGGGAGGACACTCACTAGCCAATCCTCCTGAGTCGGTGTATCTTTCAGACCTTCACAGATTTTAAAAAGAAAAAAAAAGGAAAAAAAGAGGTTCAAAGAAGCAGTCATACTGAAGCATTCCCACACTACCCAAAAAGTCCAGGCTAACACATCAGATACATCTACTAAAGAATATCCAGACCCCTGGGCAAGAAGAGTCACAGGACACTAAAGGAGGAGCGGCACTGTATCCAAGATGTCCCTAAGCATCTGCATGATGGGGTATCCCTACAGCACAAGCTGTAACATGTGCAAAGGGACCAAATAGCCTGTGATTGTTCTCTGTTTACCAGTGGAGCAGTATCCCAGCCTCCTGCATACCCATTTTCATGAGTGTCCAGTTGTTATCCATTTGATGTGCAGCTTGCAGGAAGTAGCGTCCATCTGTCCACATGGCTGCATGTTGCTCAGTTACTATGGCAGTACCTAGCCAGGAAGGCAGAAAGATGCAGTGATTTAGAGGTGGGCAGCCATCATGCCAAGACACAGACAGCCAGGGGAGTGTTTGAAATGCACCCCAATACCCCAAAAGGCAGCTCTGCTCACTGTTCAAAAGTCAGTCCCATTTCAGTGCAGATATTCACTGTTCGCCCCGCACTACGACCTTCCAAATCCTACCAGAGACAGTATACACAAGGATGCAGCTTAATGAATTGCCTCAGACGAATTCAGCCAGTCAGTGGAACTCGGTAAATGGGGCTTTCAAAACCTTCTGTAACACAGACTGTGGTCTCCACTTGGCTGTTGTCACAGTAACACATACTGTACATCCCCAGACTCCATCCCACCTTCTTATGGGGAGAAAGCCAGGGCTCTGGCCATCTACAAGAAACAGCTGTTACTCGGCTAGCAGACATGGGTATCACTTCCAGCTGTCAGCTGCACCCTTTTCCCAAATGCTACAGCTTGAGTAGAGATGGCTGAACACGAAATATGAACATAAACTTCTGCTCGTTTCAGTGTATGTCCCATTCCACTGACTCCAGATGAAGGGATGCAAGCAGAGAGCTGAGGGGCAGTGAGATCTCAGCAAGGCACTCTAGCTGACTTTCCCT
>VYXH01000749.1:45998-56959 GCA_013397275.1 Burhinus bistriatus | reverse complement strand
ACAAAAAAAAAACCCAAACAAAAAAACCAAACCAAGGAACAAACAGAAAATGAATCCGAGTCTTTTGAGCCTCTGCATCTTGACCATACTCTCAGTCACTAGAAACTGAAGCCCAGATCAGCATAGCAGAGTTTCCAAGTATCAATTCATTGTCTTCTACCAAACTCCCCCAACACAAACCCCATTTTAAGCTGCTTCAGTCTGTAAAGATGAAGCAAGAAACACAAGGTGAGCCCCTGTGTGAAACCTTACTGATTTGTGGAGCACTAGGCTAGGAACACAGACCTTCCAAGTACATAACAAGGGCCCAAAATAGAGAGAAAGGTTATGAAGAGGCCATGCAGAAGGCGTGAAATTAATATAGGATTCATGTTATCCATTAACAGCAGCCCACAGCCCTGGATTTATCACCTTCCACATGAGGTCCCAGAGTATTTCATAGGAACTGATGAATGGACCCTCCAAACACATAGGTAGCAGTATTTATTAAATAGATTTACAATTAGGGGGAGAAAAAGACCTCAATAAAGTGACTTTCCAACAATCACACAGCAAAGTAAGTTGCAGAACTTAGGGTATAGCTAGGGTAAAAACTAAGTCTCTTGAAACACAGACCTACCCTACAGCCAAGAAAACATCCTGTCTCAGCAAGATAAGCAAACTTTTCCACAGTGTTCAGTTTCCAAATGCAGTGTTTCTGGCCCTGGCTCTGTTTAAACAGAAAGGCTAGCTAAAGTCCATCTACTATTCACCCAGACCAAACGGGCAATGTGACAATCTGTTCGTACCGGCTGCACATCAAAAGAAATGATTGTAGGTCACAAGCAGAGTAAAGAGTTAACAGGATTTTACTTTACGAGCGGTTCATTCAGGGGTCAAACATTTTCTGAAAACTTGTTATTGTGCTGATATTACATAATTCCAGTGGGTAGCCAAGACATAATTCTGCAGATGCTGAAATGGGAAGAAAGCGGTCCAAACAAGCTGGATAGGTTTCCTTTTCCATCCTGCCTCTATGCCATGAATGAGACTATTTCTTTACAGGGGAATTATGTACAGTAGAAAGAACCCAAGTTCTGGAAAGGTACCTGCAGAGCCATCAAATCCAGAGATGAATGCCCGTCTGCAATCACAGGGTGCAATGTACTCGCTCTAGAAAACAAGAGGCAGCAATTATTTACAGCAGCAGGGGGAAAAAAAAAATCAGCTGATGACAAATACTTTGATAAGCTTCTTCTCCTAAAGGATGCCACAGAGAGAAAGAAATGAGTTAAAAAATCCTGGGCTCTACTCCACTGGAACATTTAATCATCTGTGATTATATTGTATTTATGTCCAACTGGGTTGGGGTTTTTTTTAAGCTGCAGCGCTTTTCTCCCACAAACGTCTGTAAACACTGGAGTGCTTCAGAGTTTGCAGATGTTTATTTCACACTCAGCCTCCCCTTTGGGCAACAAACAAATGCTGTCTTTGAAGCTGCAATGTGAAAGGAAGAGAAACCAGAAGCACCCCTTGATCTTGGAGACCAGAGTAATCAGCACATAAAATCTGTAAAACTCACTATCTCCAATGAAGTCCCTTCACTGGCATTTATAAGAATTCCTTTAAGACTTTCTTTTCCACAACAATGACACTGAAAGAGAATCATCAAGGTGGTAAAAGTGTAAAAACTTTAACCCTTAGCACCTTTCATAATTAGATGCGGATCCTCTCACTTCCTCCTTGCCTACTCAAAATCCAACTACACCAGAAACCACCAGACAGTGGTTTGGTGGGTGGGAGGGAATCAAAGACTACTAGTCCATCCTCATCTTAAACCCATCACAACCTGTGTTTGTGGACACATCTGTTGGCAGCACTAAAGAAAAGCCTAAGTATGCACAGATACCCGACATACACAGGAGCTGCCAAAATTAAAAGAACAACTGTACCTTGAAATGGCCCACACACCATTTTTATGGGATGCCATTCTGGCAAGTTCAGAGGTCAGAACTGCTGAGTAGGCCTGTTAATTAACTGGTGCAACTCAGCAAATCAGCTTAATCCAGGCTGACAGCACTGATGTTTGAGCTGCAAAACCCCTGGATTTGTACCTTACAAATGGCATGAAACCAAAGTCTGTTCTTCTGCCCATAAAGTTCCTCTGCCCCCAGCTGTGCTGTGGCAAAAGAAAAATTTTGGGGACTAAGCTGAGAAATCACAGCCCAATTCCCAGGTGGCTTTAGTTCCTACTGTGATAGATACTGCATTTCCCTGTCTCTGGCCAGGGCTATTTTTAAATCGTCTGATTGTTAGAAAATACTCCCTTCAAATCTGTTACTCTTCACCATTCTAAAGAAGGCAGAGGGTTCAAAGCACAGGACTGAGAAGCACAAATCGCAGCATCTGGAACCAACTTTTTATTTCTGCTCCCAATCACCCCACAGTCAAAACCCCTCCAGAACAGCTATGTCTCTTCCCTCCTGGGAGACACCCTAGGCAGCAGCTACCAACCATTCACCACTAATGTTTTGAAACTGAGCCTTGGGACAACAAAACTCGTGGCCCAAAAGAGGATGTGGCTCAGTAGCTTGTGCTCCTGATTGCCAGGGAAGATCCCTGGGATATGCTCCCAAGAAATCCCCTGTTTTATCCAACCACTAATTAAAGTTGGCAGAAACAGGGCAGGTATTGAGACCATGAGCGCCCTCATCTCTGAGTCAGTCCAGTTCCCTGTGCGTCTTCCTGTCCAGCCCCACAGACCCCACAGGGCTGTGACATATGCTTAGCAGCTGTGGGGAGGAGAAGGGTCAGGATACCCACCTCAGGAAGGGATGACTGCTCTCTGCACACCCCTAGCTGACAAGGTGAATCTGCCTCAGCTTACCACAGCACTACCATCACTGCTAACCCCCTTTAAAATAACGACAGAGACATCAGCAGATAGAGAGGACCAAGTTGTTCTGGGAACACAATCAAGTGCCCGTTTCCCCGGCTGCCTGTCTCACAGCAGCAGGACAGAACACAAAGGCAGAGTGATGCCGGACCTAAGAAAGATTCCCCATTTCAACATTTCCTAATCACTATTCAGCCTGTTGACTGCTACGACTCACCCTCTCTTATACTTCTCAGCTCAAAGCTGGGACACCATGTCCCAGGGTCTGACGCCTGAAGTGGATGCTGGAAATCTCCCATTGTGGATCATATCACTAAGTACCTTTCAAAACAGATCAGTGATATCTCTTCCCTTTCTCTGGACCAGCCCAGTAGAGACTACAGGCTGGTTTGCTTGTGCAAACAATCTCACATTCACAGGAAGGGTTAACATTGAGCAAGCTCCATCAACAGCACAGAACAGTGAAATGGATTGAAGTAAGTTTAAAAAAAAAAAAAATCATCTACAAGGAAAAAAAGAAGTCTATCAGTTTTAGATCTGGTAAAAGCTGACCTAAACTAACAAAGACCTCGTCTGAGTGGGAAATATCTCATGCTGTCCCATTCACAGACAAATCCAGGCAATGTTTTAAGACTTTACAATGAGGCAGATGGGCTTTAAAAGGGACTACAAGGGATCTGGAGGGGAAGACAGTTCATTCATCTGTCAGCCTGAATTCTTGCACTCCCACCTGTTCTGTTCCATGCAGCAACCCCCACTGTGCAAAGATGAACCCATGTTTTGCACAAGCTAAAATTACAAGGGGAACACCTGCGTATGCCACACAAAGTACAGGGTACAGCACAGTCAGAACAAGGTATTTCCCTGGGGCTTGTCTTGCAGCTCTGATGGCCTTCAACCTGGCCCTCCTCAGGCCTTTCACGTCTGCCTTCCACCATACCTGTCAGTCCTTGACACACAGACAAAATTGGGGGCTGCAACACAGAAACCCTCAGCTAAGCCAGGAAGAACCCCCCAAAATCACAGGTGCTTACTGCCAGAGCCTGCATGGTTGTGCCACTAACATGTTAAAGCTTATTCTATTCTAATGTCAACCAAGATCAGCAATGAAAAGTGCAGCTCGCTGCCCTCAGAGCTATGACACTGGTGCCATTAAAGAACAAACACTGCCGTGTACTTGGAGGGAGGATGGAATTCACTGCCAAAAACCTAACTGCATTGGTAAGATCTGGAACAGGTCAGTGCAACCTGTGCACAAGCAGCCTCCTCTCTTGCTTTATAACTGCTGATTTCTCAGCTTTAAATAAACATGTGTCAGAGGAGCCAGCCCTAAGCAGAAGACAGCATCTCTGCCAACCCAAACACGGGGCCCTCAGCTGGGCAGGTGCTTCCTTGATGTGGAAGACCAGCTAGATCTGACCAAATTTGTTTTCACTGAGTCAAGGCCTGAGGGTGGAAGCCAGCCCCAGTTAAGCTCTACTGGCTCCAAACCCAAGCTCTAACCCAAATATCATTCCCTCCTGTTAAGAAGAAAGCTCCTCCAATCTCTGAATATTCCTCTACAGGCAAACTCCAGACTCAATGTATACTGGGTGACTCAACATAAAAATGGATCCTGCATTTACCACTGCAACACCCCAAAAGCTCAGATGGGCATTTTTAATCGAACCACAAAGGACTTAGATGCTCCATTCCCCAAAGCATGGCATTTCACCCCTATGAAGGGGTTCCTTTGACACCTCCAGCGACGAGTTCCACCCAGCACTCATGAAAGGAAGTGGGGTTCTTTGTACGGACTTCAGGCCACTTTTGGCTGGGACTGCCCTCCTTTCTCACCAGCCTTTGGACCACCCAGGTCCCCCAAGGAAACAGTCCGTTTCTTATCACCAGCATCAAAAGTTTCAAAAATCAAAGCAGCCAATATCCAGGGCTGGCTGCAAGACCCACAAATCCAAGGTATTAGAAGCCTTGGTTAAGCCAGAGTCAGAGCCAGCTGTGTTTGAGAAGCTCTGCAAGTCTTTCAGCTCCTTACACAACTAGGCATGGAAAGCAAAGGATACAACTGGTGGCAAGCCTCCTGGCAGTATTATAACCTAAGCCTTCTAGCTTTGGCAGGAAAACCAATATTAAAAGTATCACAGAGCTCAGAGCTCAAACATTCCCAGTACTACAAAGTGAAATTAGTCAGCAAGTTGCAGCATCATGCTGTATCAGCATCAGTCCAATCCAGGGGTTCCTTTGCAACCTAGATGGGAATAAAGTTTCCCCAATCTAAACCCTGTGTCAACACCACAGGAGGGAAAGCCCTCTTTGTTGACATGTTCTCTGATGTGGATCCCTGGACAGCCTCAGGAACAGCTAAGAGAGGCAAGAACAGAAACAAGTAGCTTGGGCTGTGGGAAGGAGGTATCATTAAACCGCAGTCTTCTGAGTCATGGAGGGAGCTGCCTTAGACCAAAATCTGACTGCAGGGCTGTAAAGTTCTTATTTGTGTACAGGAAACAAACCCTTGCTTGGAACATGGGGAAGCTGCAAATCTCAGCTCATCACAATTTACCTGCAATCAGTAAGCCCGTTCTGGGATCAACAGGTTCTGCCAATGCCTAAAATTGCACTAATTCCCAAACCTCACAGGCAAAAATCCTGCACTAGCTAGTCAGGAGACGCCAGAATCAGCAGCTTTTAGTAATCGTTTCCATTCAGATAGATTTGCTCTGCACAGAAACCTGACCAACTCGCCCAGCAGGAAATAGCAACATGGGGTTCTCTGCTTAACTGCACTCTGTCAAGGAAAAGAGAGCAAGAGAAAAACCCAGAAGTCCTGAGGGTCACATTCTTCAACTCACATGACAGCATTTAATGTCTAGCGAAATGAAACCAGAGTTATATATGGACAGAGGCAGCTTGAGGCAGGAATGCAGCAGACAATAGCAGCTGCAGAAAACGCCTTCCCTCTACCTGCCCAAGTTTGGATCTCCCTAGGAGGAAACACGATGCTGCACATATGGTCCCAGGGCACAGGCAAGTCTGGGCCCAGCTCACTCCAGTGCCAAGTCAAGGGCAAAGGTTCCGATTCAGTTGCATTTCGCTCTCATGCGTCCCGGAGTAAAAGAGAGCTTTGGGTGTGAGCCAGGAAAGCTTCACGTCTTTTGTTTCCTGAAAATGGCTGAGGAGGGAAAAACCCTTGGCAGTCCTTGGGTCTCCTAACTGAGCAGACAGAAGAGTGAAACTGGCATATGAGCAGGCAGGGAGATAAAAGGCACTTTAGCAATTTAAAATTGATGTCACAGACTACAAAAATCTTAATGGTGGAAGCAGCACACAACACAGTTACCACCACAGGTTACCACCCTGGGCCCAGAATCCCCTCCTGTCTTTAGTGCACAGAACAAGCTGATGCAAAGCAGCATCGAAAGGGAACTGTCGTTGTGGCCTGTTCCTTCCCTGCCTCTCCAAAGGCCCTTCTGAGCGGGATCTGAAGGGCTTTAGCATAAGGCAGCAAATTCCAGCAAGAATTGGATCTAGCAAAGGGAAAGCTCTGCAACTAATCCTTCGCCACCTCGCTTAAGAGTATGTGTTGATCGGGAGGTGCTAATGGAGAAACTAAAGCCCAGATAATGCCTTTTCCTCCCCCAGTAAATCCATTCTTCCCAACAGCCAGGATGGAGACAGCAAGTGCTCTGGCAAGCTCCCTTTTTTGCAGTGTGAGGACCCTGGAGACAATCCAATGAGAAGTTGCTGGTGGAACATCAACAATGATTTGTTACAAGAACGTAAAAACCTCAGTCTCCTGAATAGACTCCAGAAATTTTTTCCAACATGATGTTTCTCAGGTTACCCTGGCTTTTATGCTAGAACCATTAAAGTGAGTGAATGAAGGATGATTTTAGTTATCCCTGGCTTGTATTTTTTGCAGGGAAGGGAAGTCCAGTCATTCCTATAATCCATCCATGCATACCTGATGGGCATCTCCAGAGGGCACTATGTAGGCTTGGACAGGCTCCTGGACATACTTGGGACTCTTCATTACCTGACGCAGTTGCTTCAGCAGTTCTGTTGTAATTTTTGGACTCATCTTCCTACCTGCAACTAAAACAAAGCACAAATCAGAGCTTTTCCAGCCATCCCAGGCCACTCACATGCACAGGCTGGAGACTGTCACCACTGGAAACTCCCCTTGAGGACAACTGTGCCAATGTCACCCCTCTCAGCCCAGAATTTCTCCTGTCTTGTCACCTCACTCATGTTCCTTAAGAATGAGCGACCAGGTTGAGGCCAGAGAGTCAAAGCTGGTCTGTCCTGTAAAGGACTTTTCCCACCTGGTGAAGGTCTGCCATGCCCAGTGGTGATACACACACTTGCCAGCCCTTCTTGCATGTGGACAGCACCAGGAAGCAGAGCACCTCAGACACGCCCTGTGACAGCCAGGAAAGGTCTTGGCATAGGATATTGAAGGTCCCAAGTACCCACAGATTAGAAGTAACCCCACCCATCATGTGTGCAGAGAGAATCTTTCAGTCCTTTCACTCTGGGGACAGAGATATTGTGGCTTATATGCCACAGGAGCACAGGCTGCTAGGAGAGCAAGCCATGCACATCAGGAATCAGAAATGGACCAGTTAAGAATACCATTTTTAGAAGTTTCACTATAGCTGAGGATTTCATAGTGGATTGGTGACCAGATTAACTCAGACAAAAGAAATCTGCTCCCAAGGACATACACAAGGATGCATTCACTGGACATATTTACCTCTGGACTGCATGTTAGTTCACCTAGCAAGAACACAGCTATAACAGGAGGAACAGCCCATTGAGCTCTGACAGCTGACTGCCAGAGGACAACTAGGGAAGCTTAAAGGAACCTTCTCTAAAGACCTCTGGCAAATGCTCTAGAGATCTCAGCTAGTGTCAGGCAGGCAGGGGTGGGGCACAGGCTGGATGGAAGACAGCAGATCAGAGGGGAAAACAAGGGCAAAGGACAATCACCCTGCATTGCTGTGGTCTTGCACTGGATGTATCTTTAGCATTGCAGTGAACACCAGCCTCTCAATTTGCTACCCAGAAACCGCCAATAGCTGGGGCCTGCTGTGAGCACCATGCAGAGTGACGCATCAGGCCACACTGCTGTGCTGGCATGGGCTGCACTGAAAGGCACCAGCTGACTGCAGAGGATGTTTAAGCTGTGGGGGAGGCCTGGCCTGAAGGCCTATGAAAATCAAGTAACCTGAACCTCTTCAGAGGTTCTCTCCATCTTGGCTTCACTCACAGCTCCAAAGGGTGCCCAAAGTGGGATAGTCCCCTTCCCGGTTCTCCACTCATTCCTTTCACATTTTTAAGAACATGCTGGGATCCTACAACTTTAATGCTGTCACTTTCCAGGGCAAGATGGGTAGGGTCTGTGCTGTTTGAATGCCGTGATATGCAGTATTTTATTCTGACCAGTTCATTTCACAGCTCATTTCACAGCCACATCCACAAACAGATCATAGATGGGAGAAGCAAATAGCACGCAAGTCTCAAACATTTTTTGCTTATCCAGGCACTTACTCTATTCACACCTCAGTAACTACCAGGAGCCCCAAGTGACATTACAGTCTTATGCCAAAGCACAATAAGGCACAGTCCCTGCCCTGTGATGTTTGCCATCTAAATGGGAAGGCAGAAAAGCTGCCTCCATTTCACAAGCCATAGGAAGACATGATTTGAGCAAGGTCACCCAGCAGTGCGGTGACCAAGTCGGGAACTGAACCAAGATCTGATGCATTCAGGTGTAAAAATCTCAACCCAAGACCAACATTCACACATCTCATCACAGGCAGTTTAGAGCACATCAGACTTGTGTGTGACTGACTGTCTGCCCACAGGTACACTGTGTTTTAAAACCCAGACCACAAGAAGCAAATTGAGTTCAAAAGGCACCATGCACTAAATCCTCAGACTGGTATCTTGACTCCAGTGCCTTTGCTGGGATTAGATCACACCTCAGATTTATTTCTAGGACAAATTTCATAGTTTTATACAGTGTTTGCAAGCTACACTGAACTTTATTATACTGTGATTGTTTCTGTCTGTCCTCTGTAACAAGCTGCTATAACATTCTATAACATTGCTGCTGATTTATGTTCAGACAGAGGAAAAACACAAAGGAGAGAAAGCAACAACATAGCGACTAGCCAGCAGAAAAGACTCTCTTTCTACAAACTCATAAGGACACAGCTTCCTTTCTTGACCTGGGCTTTGTCTCCAGGAGCCTGGAAGTCTCATTAAAATAGGAAAGGAATGACAAAGCTTTGCCTTTTAATAAAGCTCCTTGCTGACAAGCCACAGTTTTCTTAGCAAGCAAGAGATTCTCTCAAGGACAAAAAAAAAAAAATCCTTTAAAAAGTACTCTCACTGTTGAAAGATTTGCTTGCAATATTAAAAACACAATTAAGCTAGATTAGCAACAAAACCCATATTAAGGAGGATATCTATTTCAGATAACACCCACAGTGTAAAAAAATCACTTTTAATTTTATTGGAAAGTTTGTGCAGGATTTTTTATCTTCAACTTCCAGAGAAAGAGAAGCCATTTTCTCCCAGATCTTGGGTAGTTATTTACTCTGGTCCCCCTATAATTTTTAACAGGTGACCTTTCCTTTCTTGGCCATAATTATAAGCCTCTACAAAGTTAAAACAGCTTCTCTATCGTTATTTCATCACTCCAGTGATTAAAACCAAACACAGCTGAAATGAAAGTGGTGGATTTAGCAGTGCAAGAAACAGTCCCATTCCCTGCCCTAACTTTTTCAAAGGTATCAGACTACTGTGTTACCTGCCTCTGTAGTTCCCTACCTCTGGACGCCTCTTGCCTCTGCCCGCACAGAATACCATTCAGCTCTTTGCTCGGCCTTCATATACTCCACTGTGCCTGAGAAAGCAAAGGGCAAAACTGAAATGGCTAACAAACTTTGCCCCCCATAAAATATTCTCATCCTCCAGCAAAGAGCTGAAAATGCATTCACACCATGTTCCACTGGCAAGATTAGAGATGCACTGAGGGTGAACCATGGTGGAGCAGGGAACGTCAAGGGCCAGGCATTTGCTTGTCAAGACTTACGATTAAATCTTGCAAGCATGTGCTGTTTTATCCCAACTTGATTTCACAATCATTCTGTCAGAGGCCATACTCCATTTTACAGATGGGGAAACTAAGGTAGAGCAGAAGTAACATGCAAAGTACCACTGCAGCATGATGGCAGTCAGGGTTGGATCCCAAAATCTGTCACTGTCTAAACATACGTTATCTACACCTCACTCAGACCACAGGAGTCAGTTCTCCAAGAGCCCAGGCCAGATCCTGCCTGGACAGCATCTCTATCAGACATATGGGGCAAAGATCAACCACAAAAAATGCCGCCAGAGGAACCAGACACCTCCTCCTGCCTCCCACATGCACACAAGAGCGATGGGCTGCTGCAACCTCAGGCACCCTCGATGGTGAGGGTAGGGGACCCTGCGTCAGGGTGTGCGTCAGTGCCATGGCAGAGAAAGGACACGAGGCCAGGAGGTCAGGCTGCATCTGGGTCTGCCCACGGCTGCTGTGTTAGACCACCCTGAGCGTTTATGTCCTGTTTGCTTCAGATATACTCATCCTTCTGACAATTTCCTCTTCGTTTTCTCTTTTATGACTGAACTTGTCGAAAATAAGCATGCAAGCTTGCATCGTCAGGAACCAGTGACACCACCTCAAATCCAGGCCTCTCCGGCCTCGGCTGGCCGCATGCAGGGCAGCCCAAGCACTCGCTGCCATGCACTGTGGCCCAAACCCCACCGCTTGTCCCACCAGTACCCGCCTGCACCCCAAACTCACCGAAAACCCCAGCCCGGCCTGCTCCCCTGAGCCAAAACCCTCTGCCAGCCCCACAAAGGGCTGCCAGGGCTACTTGGGCCTGGACACCCCGACTGGGCCCGGCTGACGGGGCCTGGATACCGGGACAAGGCCCGGCTGACGGGGCCGGCAGGGAAGGCCGTACCGCGGCCCCCGCGGGCATTTCGCGTTCTCTGCCGTTAACGCTGAAGCACCCACCCGGGCCTGCCCCCGCCC
>VYXH01000749.1:25553-45625 GCA_013397275.1 Burhinus bistriatus | reverse complement strand
GCTGCCCCGCACCAAAGCGGCGGGGTTTGGTACCCCGCAGCTCCAGGAACGTGACTTTGCTTAAATGTCTCGGCAGAGCAGGTACCATGCTCCTTCTCGAGATGAAATACCGTCAAGATACCGGCTGGGAAGGGAGGAGGGTCGTTATTCCTAAGAGCAGCGAGTGCTTCGGTTGTGAGATGCGGCCCTTTGCCGTGCGTGCTCCTTCGTGAAAACACCTTCCACCGCCCTCCGCTGCCCCTGGCAGGTTTTTTACAGGCGGGCTGTAAGTCAGCCCTCTTGGCAGAACGAGGAGGCTGTTGCAGAAACGCAGAAATGAGAAGATCACCGCCGAGGGAGGCTACACCAAAAGCAAAAAAAAGCTGTTCTGTAACTGCGTCCCAGCTGGAGGGGTTTGCTTGCAGCAGTCGGTACCCTGGGGACCCTCCGGTCCCCGTGCTGTGACGATGCTGCAGCCACCCCTCTTCCGTGGGGTTCGTCGCTGCACCCGGTGTAACCGTGACTCTGCAGAGGATGAAGAGAGGAGGAAAGCGTGGTGCTCAGTGGGACCCATCTTGGTTCAGGGCCTCCCGCACATCCTGGGGACCCGGTAAAAGAGGAGGTGCTTGGCTGGCTGCACGGTGCTCAGGACCGGGCCTTTAAAGGTGCACAGGGTGGGCGCTACACCTGGCATCCCACTGGTAAAGCAACCTCTGTGGGCGCGTGGCCGGCTCGTGAATCCGGTCCCTGGGCCTCAGTCTGTATGCATTTTTCCAGAGGAGAAAAAGTGCAGCCAGCAGCTACTCTGCCCTTCCTCCCTCCTCTCCCTCACTTCACACCAATGCTGGAGCCTGCAGAGCCTTACCCACAAACTGCCAAACGTTTGCTGCTGTGTCTAACCTGCCAACACAAGCCAGGCTTTTACCAAACCACCCCGGTCTCCCCAGTTCTTCGTGTATTTCCAGGGGAAGCATGAAGCAAAAACAGGATGAGAGAAACGTAGAAAAATTCAGGGGAGAAGAGACTTTTGGAGGTCTCTAGTCCAAGCCCCTGGTAAAAGCGGGGCCAGCTTCAAAGCTCAAGCAGGTTGCTTAGGGACTGGCCTGCTGGGTTTTGAGTATCTCCAAGAGAGGAGAAGTACAGGCTCCCTGGGCAGCCCGTGCTAGTGCTGACCACCCTGGAGCAAAATGTTTTATTCCTCATATCCAAGCAGAATTTCTTCATTGCAGCTTTCCCCTTGCCCTTTTCCTGTGCACATCTGGAAATGGTCTGGCTCCCTCTTCTCTCTGACCATTCTCCAAGCTGAGCAATTCCAGCTTCCCCGCCACCCCCAAATTCTGCAGCCAGCCCCGGCCAGCAACTGCTGCCCTCTGTGGCTCTCTCTACATTGTGAAGCTCCGTCTCATGTATTTCTGGGGTAAAATCTAGGGCATAACACAGCACAGCAAAATTTGTAATCCAACAGAAGAGAATAAATGGTCTGTCCTGCAACCAGTATCCCGGTATTGGGAAGGGTTGTTGGATGAGGCCGGGGCTGCAGCCTGGCCCTGAAGAATGATGGGAGACAGAGGAGCGGGAGGCTGGTGACCACGTCTGTTATAGCAGGATGAGTTTTCTTTCCTCGTTAATCTCCTTGGGTGAAGCTAATTGCTGTTTGCCAATTATTGCCACCCCATCTTCCAGCCCTGCCCACAAGGGACCTATACAATCCCGGCAGTCTGGGCTGGAAAGGCCCATTTAGATCATCACATCAGTGTTCCCCTCAGGCTAAACTACAGCTGTGTTTTGCATTTGTGTTACAGACCACGTTATGCTCACCCTGCAGAATATTTGCTGAGAAGATTCATTTCTTGGAAACCGGCCAGAATCCAGCGATGCTCATACTAAAGCACATGTCAGGATGTTTTAAAAGCACTGCAACATTGGCACAATGATCACGGAGATCATTTGCCGATGGTGAACTCTGCAGCTGAATCCAATCAGGGTTGTGAAATGGTCCTTTCAGCCTCATCTGACTCATAATAATAATTTGGGGTTAGATTTTGCATTTGACTGTGGCTCTTAATAAAGGGTTGTGGAGAGCTGCACCTGCTGGAGCTCTGTGCTGGCCCAGGGAAAGGGGATAGATCAGTCCAAAATATTTCAAATGTTCGTCACGTGCCTTTCCAGCTCACCAAGGAGTGCTGCACCACGGGAAGGCCTTTTCCTCCCCCGTGCTTCCTGGCTTGCACACACTGTACCCAAGGGAACAGAAGACTCCAGCCCCTCCATGGCCTGGTCCACATGTTCCATGCTGACTTCCCAGGGCAGTGCTAAGGGTGTCTGGCCTCTTCCCTTCCTGCTCTGCAGAGCTTTCGGCTTGGCTGAATTTAGCACAGGGGCTAAACGCAAGGTAATCTTGGCGCCTGTGCCAGTGAAATTGTTTGTTTGATTATTTTTTGCCAGTGAATCATTATTAAATCAGTTTGGGTTAGCTAACCGACCGTGGGAGCAGTGACAATCAAATACAGGCAGGAAAGAAAATACATCTCCTATGTGGGAGTATGACTTGGGGAGTGTCCACAGCATGAAATAACCAGGCTGCTCACAGAGCCCAGCATACCAGAGGAAGGACAGGGCAGGGGAAAGCTCAGCATCTCCCTCAAACTTGCCTCATTAATTCCTCCAGGTCTGGAGATGCCATCCTGACTGTTGGGAGCTGGTCCAGGGAGACCAGCTACAGCATGAGAGCAGATCTGTCCTGCCTCCTCTAGCTACCCTACAGCCCTGGAGCACGAGGGGAACAAACCAGGAGGATTGAGTTTGATTAACTTTCTCTAATTTGGTCCCAGCTCAGGGCAGAAATAACAAGTGCTGCTGTGGACAGACTATCAATATGATATTGACGTCTCTCTGTACTTTGAAATAAATTAAGACACCACTGAAAACAAATTACTATGTTTTTTGGTGACCAAAATGTGTCCCCATTCTGTCTTCCTGATCAAGATCAGGAAGATAGGTTAAAGGTTAAAAAAAACGTCTGCATTCCCATCTCCCAAAAATGTGCTAAAGGAGGCAGAAAATAGAAGGGTAAATATTGATGTCTGCAAGAGCTTCTTAGTTGTGCCTGGTATTGCAGAGCCATGTTGTGAAGGCTTCAGTACCCAGAGGTGACTTCTAAGTGGTTTTGACTCACTGAGCACTAGAATTTAGACTAATTTCCTTCCCTTCCTGGTAAAATTAATAATGGCAAACTGCTGAGTATCCTGCATAGGAACATCATTCCAGAAAAGGAATGGTCTTGTAAGAAAAGATGTATTCAGGCCAGAAAACATTTTGCAGACACCTCCTGATTATGCTTGTGACAAGTCCTCTGCAGTAAACAGCCACCTTACAGGTGGAGGTGTGACGGCACCACGTGGGCTAGTCCTGTCTGTCTCCAGAGACCTAGGTCTAAACACAGTGAGTGTCCCAGTACCACCAGTGGCCTACCCAGCAGGACCAGTGTTAAGCCCATGGATGAGCCCTGGGGGGTTGGTTGGGGTGCATGGGGCACTGGTGCTGAAACATGGTCCATGTGGAGGCTGGTGGATGCCCAGGCTGAACAAGCCAGCGGAGGATTGCTGCTAAAGGCTTTGCCCGGATGAGCATGGGAGGCAGCACTATTTGTTTCATTTGAATAATACATGACTAATAACTTAAATAAGAGAAAGTGGAATGAGCTTTCCGGTTAAGCTGAAATGTTTGACGCTTGTTTCCTGGGCTTTTTGGGTCTCTGGGAAGCTTTGAAGTGGCCCTAATGAACTTGCCAATGTAGATAATGTAAAATACTTTAATAATTAATTTAGCAGGCAGCGCTGTCTATGATATATAATCTGAAATGCTTAAATAGATGAAACTGTCCTTTCTAAGCACCTGTTTGATCTCAGCTAAAATGGTGCAAGTTCTATTGCAAAGATGGTTTACGAAAGCACTTCAGCATACCTTGCTTTTAATTAAATTGTCCTAACTGGCCTATCTTTATGTTCTTAGAGCACTGTATTTGCATCAGATTACAAAAGAGAGGGGCGACAAATAGCAACCAAAATTGCCTGAGACCAACCTTGCCAAGTGACAGAGCCATTAACTCCATTGTAATCTCAATCCCTATCAAGTGATCAAGGCCAGGAAATAAACCATAAAAGAACACCTGTTATCTTATCAACCCCCCTATACCCATGATACCTTTATTACGGCTGTAACTTTCATTTCATTCACCTTCTCTGGTTGGGCACCTGTGAAATTTAGACTTCTGGTTTGCAATCTAATCTCCCGAGATGCCCTCTGCCCACAGGGCAAGCCCACAGCCTTTTCATGGTGGGAGCTGTTTGGCACCTTGGTGAGACCACGGCGTCAGAGGCCAACCCAGTGAGCAATCTGCGACTGGGACGCTTATCTTTTCCCCCCAAAGCACTGGTCACCGTGCAGGGTGCTGTAGGAGACAGCAATAGGAAACAGGGATTTGTACCAGGGGGCTGAGCATCTGCACAGCTCTCATCGAGGACACGGGATGCTATGGCTCAGCTTTTGGACCCCAGCGTCCTGCCAGCAGCTTGGGACATTGCCTGGACACTGGACAGGTGAAAGGATGCCCTCAGCCACGCTTTCCCACCATGGGGACCAGGGCTGCCAGCACTGTTGGGCTCTCCCATTGCCATGGTCTCACAGCAGCCCCAGCACCACTTGCAAGCCAGGGAACATCTTAGGACACCTGTGGGGAGTTAGAGGCAGGGAGTAGGATCAGTTTCCCTGGAGCAGAGGAAAACCACACTTTTACAAGGTTGCACACATGGCAAAACAGCCCTTTCCATCCACGTGACGGGGCTGGGATTGCCCAGACAATAAACAACCCCGTTGTATTTGTGTTTCGCAGGGGCTGGCCTGCAACCTGTCACGTGCAAGTTGTTTTACTCACAGAAGCCCCGCAGTGAGTTTGGTGGCGGTCATGCCTCTGTGCTGGCTCGTCAAGGTCACATCCTCCCAGCCCGGAGGCACGCCTGTGTCCACGCGGGAGAGACCAAGTCTTTTAAGTATGGTTTTCTTCCTATTTCCACCCTAGAAAATTACCTAACAACAATTAATGCGAGTGTTTTGGTAGTATATAACAACAGCACTGTAACATGCCAAGGCAAGGAAGGGCCCGAGAATGGTTCAGCAGAAAATTGCTTTTATTTTAAGCTCTCAGCTCTGAGTTAAATGGAGATTTCAAACACGTGGCACAAGTCCTTTTGGATCACATTTAAAATAAATTTTGTATGTTTGAAAACACTGAAACTAAAAACTGCAACAACAAATGGTGTGTTTGGGGGAAAAGATAGCAGGGAGAGAAGGAACAAGCGTATCTAGAGATCTTATCTTAGTTTTTCTTGGGAGGACAGTTTATCCAGCCAGCACTGGAAGTTGATCATGGTTGGGTGGTTCCCAGCAGCTGCATTTGGAAAGGAAAGGGAGGCAGCAGCAGGCCAGGTAGATATCTGAGTACTCCACGTCTGCTCTTTTCAGTTAAATACCAGATGTTAGGACTTCACTTGTAAACGTTTAACGACAAGGATGAAAATGGAGTGTTTGCTGAGTTCTTTGCCTGGCTCTGTTTCCACACCAAACAATGCACACACATCCCTGCTCACCTGCACTCGCCTGTTTGCAAGTGAAATGTGAGCCTGGCGGCGATTTCCAAGACTTCTTAGTTTTCCTCTGTCTGCTCTAGCAGGAAAAAATATGGGAAAAGCTAGCTCTTATGCATGCAAACGAGACCACGGTGGTCACTGGTGCCCTGTTAAATACTTTAGGAGATCATTTGTTCAGCTTGCCTAAAAATTCATGCTGCTAAGGAAGTATAACCTGATGAATTGGATATATTTATGGATATTTAAATATGAAAACCATGCCTCTTGCACAACAAAGGCTTTTATTCAGTTCATATGATGCCATTCTTCCTCAAAGTCTTCGCTATCACAAACATTAACAGGGTGCAGTGACCTGCCTGTGTTTTGGCCTGACACCTGGGAAGCGTTTTTATTATACAAGGTTTCCTTATCTGCTCCAGCAATAAAACTAATGGAGCCAGGTGTCTTCACATGCGTGGCCTGGATCCAGTGTCTCTGCTTTGCATAATGCTGCTAGGTTCCACTCCTCTCCCTGTTCCCTCGGGGGACAAGGGACAAGGACAACCCCTTGCCATCCTGTAGCTCCTGCCAGGGCTTGGGTTAGTAGCACGTCCCCTCTGGAAAACACTAATCTGAGTCTCTCTCCACTATCGGTCCTGCTGCCAGGCTTTCCTGGGGCTGTTTAAGGGGTTCAGGAGACTCTGTGGAAGTGGTGATGGACAAATGGATATGGGCAATGTGCTCAGCCTCATTTCCTTAGGAAGCCAGTGACCAACAGGCACATATTTCGTTCTGCATCACCACACCTTTGAGATGCATCTGGGATTGCCAGTGAGGGACCAGACATGGATTTTATTTCTAATTAACATTTGCAGTATAGTAGAGATTTATTTGTAAATATATATATAAGGGCCATATTTTAAAATCCTCAACTCCCACCCAAAGTCACCGCTTTTGTGAGCAAGGCCCACTCACCTGCCAAAAAATCCTTTGGGCCTGAACGTGTTGAAACAATTTGGCATCCCGTGCTGTGCAATATATTAAACGAATCACGGTACAAGAAACAGATGTTTATTCCAGTGGGTGCAGGAGTCCAGGCAAAGTATTGGGTTACTGTCTGTCTCAGATAACGGGACAAAGTGGAAAAGTTGAGATTAAACATTCTGCATGTGTCCCATGTAGAAACTGTAAACCTTAAAAACATAGCCCAGGTCCCACAACTGGTCCTATGGGAGCGAACCCTGCAGTTGCCGTGCAGCAGTCCCAGGCTGCCATCAGCACTCAGGCACAAACCTGGGCGCTGACACGTGCCCTGCACGTTACACCGAACTCTGGGGCTGTTTGAGTGCTTTAGTTGAGTGCCTGACCACATTTATTAACTCCCATGCCCAAGGGAGAGTGATCTGTAGCCCATATCCATGGGAGGTTTGGGACCATCTGAGACCCCATCTATGATATTTCAGGTCTTTGGGCACTGCCGCTCCAAGCTCTAACTGCAGAACTGAGCCTTGGGCTTTTCAAATGAGCTGTTTTCCTTAAAACAAAGGCTCATTATGTTTGATTAGTTGTTTTTATCTGTGGAATCAAAACTCTAGATTAGAAGTCAGAAAAATGGGGCTGATTTTTTTCCAAATGAAACATGAAATGTGAGAAGCTCCAGAGAAGTTTGGGAGCTCGGTCATCCCTGTCAGGTCGGCTGCTTGGTTCTAAGCCACTCAGTATGGGCAATGTTTACTCAAAACTCTGTGCAGGAGAAAGCATGAGCCTGAAAAAGCAAATGAAGCAATGAAAAAGCGTTCCTGTAGAAAGACAGTGCATATCCAGGGAAGCTCCTTGCCTGCAACTTTTCTGCCATGCACTAATTCTGTTACTGTCAGCAGGAAATCATTGCCCACGTGGGTCCTGTTTGAGGTCATCTCTAAAAGACCTGGGGGTCTGGGCAGTGCTCTGTGCTCAGGGTCCCTGAGGGATCGCAGCTTCTGACCCCGCAGGGTGGCAGTTGCTGGAAAGCAGTGTGGGACCAGACTTCCAGCCAAATACCCCTGGTTTAAACCCATCGTTCCTGCCACTTGCAACTACCGTCCTTCAGCTGGCAGCAATTGTGGACAATGAAAAGCACCATTTTTACATTTTAAAATGTCTAAACAAACAGACCTTTGCTCAGGCAGAGCTCTGCCTCCTTCTGCATCTCACCGAGTGCGGTATCACCACAAATGCTCCCTGGCTGCAGGAGCTGAGCTTCACTCATAAAGGAGGAAAGATCTGCTGCTTCTTTCCTGTTCCTGTTTGCATCCCTCACCGCACTTGAAATGTGCTGTATCCTGAGTTATTCTTAAACAAGCTTTCCCATTGTTCGACTCACTGGTTATGAATTCTGTCCCTTTGAAGAAATATGACCCGTGCTATGGAAAAGTGAGAATGATGTTAAGTCTGCACGAGATACTCATGGCTGTGACATACAGGAAAAGGATGAGTGCTTTGCACTGTCCACATGAATGAACCCACAGGAAGGAGGTGTGACAGGGCAGCGGGCAAGCTGCTTGGAAACTTCCATGGTTTCTGATGCTGCACTGGCTCAATTTACATCCTCACCCTGCATTTTCATTGACTGAAAATGTTCCTCATTAATTAAAGGGCTCCTCTGGCACTGAAAGCCTTGTCTCTGCTAGGAGATTTTTTTTTTAATACCCAACACCAGTGATTCAGACCTAATTTGTGACATTTGTGTCATAACAACCTGTGCTGAGCAGGGCTGGATGACATGGGGACAATCACCGGTCCCTTGCACATCTCTCCACGCTAGCACTACTCCTTTATTCCCGTCAGTAATGCCAGCTGAGTCTTAGCAAGAGTGGGAGAAAACACTTGTGCTGAGAGAGACCTAAAGTGCCTCTCTGATGGCTGCAGTCTCCTGCTCAGTATGCCATTAACCAGCCGTGCAGGGTGTATTTTGCTGGAGCAGGGGAAAAATCAAAACGCTGCAGCTGAAAGCCTGGTGTGGACAGGCGCTGAGCATCACCAGGCACAGCCTGCAGTCCAGAGCGTTTGGGGTTTGCTGCTGGGGCTCTGTGCCCCGCATTGTCCCTGTGGTCACTCGGCCTTTTGTTTGCCCAGCCCCGCTCTCAGCACCGGCAGTGCCCACGCTCGCCCATCGCCGAGCTCCTTCCCGCGCCTCGGCGCCTCGCTCCTGGAGGCTGCTATGGTGCAAAAAGGAAGAAGAAGACGAAACAAGCACAGCTACAATTCATGTAATATTGCTGCAGCTCTGCCAGGAAACAGACTGTAAAAGTTCCTGTATTTAAAGCTGGGAGATGAGTTTTATTGTTAGGAGTTGTTATAGCGACGCGAGGTGCCGGAGAGTAATACATGCTCGGCGCGTTGCAACAGACTCTGACAAGTTCAAGGCTGTTGCCTTGCTGCTAAATCTTGTTGCCAAGGCAATGCAACATAAGGCAAGAGCCTAGAGAAATGAATACTGCTGACAGCTCGTGCCAGCAGGCTCGGTCTGATTAAAAGGGAACTTTGGAAAGTAATGTGAACTTAAACAGCACAGCAGCAGCAGAACGGAAAGAGGAGCACGGAGATGGAGGAGAGGATCCAGAGGAGGAGCAGTGGGTTAATGTTAAGCAACAGGTAAAGGAAAGCATTTTATTAGAAAGCAATGTGGCTGAATAGGATGTCTTAGCCTGTAATGCAAGAAACACACCACATTTTTGGAGGGAGTCAAAAAAAAAAAAAATCACAAAATTCTCATTTTTTACATTTGTTTAACTTGGGCAGTACTGATGTAACTTGAATGGGAACTTTGGCTTTTTCCCAATGGTGTTGACAGCAAAAATCGTTTTCTCAGTAGATTTGTTCTGTGAGGCGGGTATTGTTGCTGCTGTAGTAAAAACCATAAAGTAGCTCAGTTAATTTTCAGTTATATGTTCATTTCCAGCCTTTTTAAACATACTTCATGGCAAAATGTTAGCTGGAAAAGAGATGAGGCTGCAAGTTGATTATTCTCCCTTGACTATGATTCACAGTTAATGATGACAGTATGCTCTGAGTTGAAGGAAAAGTACTACCCCAAGGACCACAGAGTCAAAACAGATGATCAGTGCTGAAGAATTCAGGTAATTAAGTTAATTTCTACTACCAATACAATATTTTGACATGTGCTATGGGATACTGGGGTACTAAAATGCAAGTACTACTGAAGTGCCTCAAAAAGATACACAACGATCTCAGATGAACTTGTTGACTTGTCTATTGATTTGTGAGTAAAAGCATAATGTTTCTTAAACAATTACCATAACAGTATTCTGATCCACTCTTACTTACGTCCCATGCATTTTACATTTTCACGGACTATCGATAGCTAAAAATGACCTCATGTTTTCCTCTTCAAGGACTATTTCAGCATGTGCATCTTGCAGTACAGCAGCAGCATACAGCAGTATACCTGATACCACCAAATGCCCCATGGTGGAGTTTGTTCCCCTGGCACCTGCTGTGGATGATGGAAAAGTTGTCAGGTCTGCAAGTACATTGTACTATTTAAAAATGGGAAGCTAAGACATGATTTGCCAATTGTACTGGAATTTTTTTTGTGTGCAATCATGGGCAGAGCCATCTCTATTGACCTTCATAAAAGTAAGGCTTCTTATTAACTGTGAAATGTTTTTGTACTAATTTGAAGCTCTTAAGCCACAGGCTGGGAAGCAGGCAGGTGACTGGTCATATGCTTGTAACCATCATTTGTTTTTCAGCAGCTGAATTATATTCAAAGAAACGAGCAACTACTGTTACTGGCATTTTTCCACAGTCACCATAGCTAGCTGTGAGATATTACATGATCAGAAAGAAGAGAAAACCTGGTTCAGGCAACTGTGAAGGGAACATGACATTGTCCCAGAGGATGCTGTTATTTGAAGACTGTCCATTAGATAAAGAAACATGAGAATCCTAGAACTGGGCATTAGCATTTTTTTTGAATAAGAAAGCAAAGGAAACTCTATTTTTAGTCTTAGCTGAATTTCTCTGCTGGTGATTCCACACGTGGTGTTACTTCTTAATATATCCAACAGGAGATTTCAAAGCCATCGAGAATATCCTTCCTTTTTCTGAAGAGATGCACACACAGAAGTCTGGCTAGTAAAAAGGCAAAAACCATATGGGCAGGTCACGCAGCAACATCGACACTTACTTGATCTGCAGGATCCCAGAGCATTTCCAAGCCCTGGCTCTTCTATCTGCAGGTCCCATCTGCCCTTGACACCTGTGATGGTAGGACCCTTCTTGGAAGGTTTCTAGACCATCTTTACCATCCTGAGCGTGTTGTGTGATGTCTCCTCCAGGACAGATGGGATACATAGGGGAAGCTCAGACCACCCCAGAGGAAACCACTGCTGAATCACACTGCAGCTAAATGCATCTTGGCACACACTCCAAAACATGGGGGCACAACACAAGGGCATCCCGCTCCGCTTTCTTCTGCCTCCTACCCCTCTCCCCTGCTCTGCATCTATTTAGTCGCTTGAGAGCCACCCCCAGAGAGCAGGGAAGCAATGTGGAGCTGGGACAGTGTGTCATCAAGATAATTTCTGATAGCAGAGTAGACAGAGCTATTTCCAGAATGATTAATGCCATTAGCACATGCTGAAGCTTAAGGCTGAACATACGCTTTAGAGGAATGGATTTTGATGTAAAAAGTGAATAAATGAGACAACTGTCAGAACAATGAGTGGTGAACCAAGTAAAGATCCTTAGCGTAGGAGATTCAAAGCACTGCCTGCTGGCCTGTTTTCACTGAAGCTGCTGGTAAAATTCCCGTTGCCCTTCAGGCTGGAGAAATAGCCCAGCAAAGGCATGTGGCACAGAGGCAACCAAAGTAGCAGGCAGCAAGGCTCCTTCCACAACTAATCAGCTGCATGGCATGTTATCAGGGGCACAGGGATGGTAACACCCTGGGAGCCAAGGCACTGCTCCCCCCCCAAACCATGCACCACCGCGCCTGGAGCCTGTTTGAGGGATCTTTGTACTGCCCTTTACTGTACATACTTTGAGTGCTTGCAAGAGTACCAGTCTGAGGGCTCGTCCTGTTGCTGAATAAAAAGCATGTCTTAAAAGGGCCGTCTGATTTATACTATCTTCTCATAATCCCCACTCCAGAGGTCTCAAATGCCGTAATTGAAAACCCGCTGTTCATCTTCTGAAAGTCAGGTTTAACCTCCTGTAGGCAGCTCCCAGAAGGACAGTATTTTGCATAATCAGTTACATTGCAAGGAATATGTTTAGCCTTTATCTGTTTTTCTTCTCCTGACACTTTTCTCACAGGAGAGCAGGCAAACAAAATACAGTCATAGCTGTGGAATATCCTCTTCCCCAATTCCTTTTTATTAACCCAAACCACCAAGGCTACTTGTTTCCCTAAGAATATTGGACAGCGCAATTTTTTGAAAATCTGTTTGTCTTTCTTACATGAGACATCTTGACAATGGATTTCTTGAATCGATTCACCAAAACCTGGTGGGTTTTGTTACCTTAGATCTGTGTCTGCAAAGAAGTCACATGCTCAGGGTGTTTCTCTGAAGAAACTAATTCAGCTTGGACCAAGCCACATGATCCCCTTTTCCAGTCTTGCCTTATGGCCTCTGAGGAATGTTGCATTGGCTGCGAGGGAATTACTAGGTCTTGGCAAGACATGTTAATATCCTCGCAAAGACTTGTTAGGGACCAAGACTTCAGCCTCCAACTATTTCCTCTGATAAAGCAGAGTATTCACAGCAGTTCATTAGTCCTGAATCACCAGTTTTACTTTGTTTTAGGGAAATGAAAGTTCACCACAAACCAGGACTCTGCAAGTAAAGCTGGCTGGTGTTGCCTGCCTGCTAGCAGACTTCGAAACAGAAGCAAAAAGTATCGGATCCAGTTGGAGAAATCAGTAGTTCTCCACACTTCAGTCAAAGGTTGGGAAAATAAACACCCAAGTGGAAGAGACGTTATGAATTCTGGCAACACCTGCTGCACTGTGATTTATTAAGTCTATCAGGACATCTGAAAACTTGGACTGTCAAATATGGGGATGCAAATTTGATGTTTCCTCCCAAAGACCTGCCCACGTTCATACACAAAGTTTGCAGCAATGACAGAACTACAGTCCCATTTTATTACATCTGTTGTTTTGTTTTGTTTTGTTTTGTTTTTAACATTCAGTGTTATATTCTGTTATTGTCCGAAATTACACTGATAATCCTTGAAAGCACCAGAGCGTGAGTATCATATCTGCAGCTGGATCTCACTGCTAGGAAGCTAGTTACACAGCATGGAAAGTATTTTTGTTATCTCATTTTGAATCATTGATAACAACATCACAACTGAAGGGACCATATTGTTTGTTCATGAGATAGGGAGGAACCACTCCCACAGCTCCAGCACGTTGCCGTCCCAAGCGCCTGCTCGCAGGGCAGAGAGGCAAGGTCTGAGTTACGCGTTTTGTAAACCAGGAGCAGCTTTCTCAAAGCATGGGGAGCACAGCACCAAAGCAAGTGACAGAATGCAGATCATGAAACAGGTCCTTCCACGATGGCTTTCCGAAGCATCCCTGTCATTGAGCTGAGCTTCAGAAGACACCATTAACTGAGCTGTTTCCCTGGGACCTGGCCTCCAGCAGCAGCAGCCAGTCCCAGCCCCAGCAGCTGGAGCGCTTGATCCAAGTAAGGGTATCAGTCAGATGCTCAGAAACTCCCAGCTGACTCACGGCCCCATTTCTTGGCTGTGTGCTGGCCTCTTTACACCTCTGGTGTTGGAAAAGGAAGTGAAACAGCCGGTTCTCATGTATACGTTCAACAGCTTTGAGAAGCCCCCCAGTTGTAGAAAAATGGAGCAGAGCTGCAAGATCTGGAGCTGGTTTCCTACCTAAAAGCCAGGCAGGATGCTGGATCCGTAGCTGCAGTTTGGCTTGACAGAGGGCCAACTCCAACACCGCCGTTCTCATCTGCTTTGAAGTTGGCAGAACATTCGTGTGCCACTTTCCCATCCGGCACCATCCAAGCCTATACCAAAGACTGAAGGCCCCCCAGCTTTCTGCAGAGTGGTGGCACAAATTGCAGTTCAGTGCCATTTGCTGTCACCCAATTCATATTTTTGACACTGGGATCCAAATCAGGACCCCACTTCAGCGGCACACGTTTAAATAACTTGCTGCAGCCATGCTTAAGCCTTGAGAAAAAATATCGCAGGAGAAGGACAGAGAACCGGCTCAATCAACCGTATGCAACGAGATGTGTTCAAGCCAGCTAATGGGTAATCCTGTGTGTACGTACCACAAATCCACAACTGTCCTGCTTGGCAGAAGCGTGTTATTGCCTCTTGGAAAACAAGCATTCCTGATCAAAGACTATCCTTGTAGAACAAATAATCAAACCAAACTAATGCGTGTGTATGTGTATATATAGTTCACATGGATTTATATGACATGTTGCATATGCTAATGTCAGTCCATCTGAGGGGGTAGAAACTGATGGGGAAGTTGTAGGTACATGGAAAGAACGGGAATTTTCCAGTGAACCTCAGCATGGCAGAGAGACTGTTCTCAGAGGTTGTAAAAGACTTCTGCAGCCTGCTAATTATATGCTTGCCAAATCTTATTACAAACAAGTAATAAGTATAGGCACATTTGTTGGTTTTGCTAATGACATTAATGTCTTTTTTGATGATTTGCAGAGCTACAGGGGGCCAGGGACTCAATTTGTACTGATGTATCTCCCGCTCTGGTGAAGTCTAGGGAACTCTGTTACGTTTGATATCTTTTCACCATCTATCTTTAGACAATTCAAGGTCTGTTCTCTTCACAGTAGTCTGAGCTGTTTCTTCTGCTGTGTAACACACATTCAGGACTCTACTTGGATAGTGGATCTGTGTATTATTTTCTGGTATATAAGTGATGGTATGTAGAATTACACATCACTGTCGTTAAAGGGAATTTGTGCTTTTACTCCTCAAAGTTTCCTTATCCCCCTTAGCAAAACAGCTGTGGCACTGAAGTCTGCTGTGTAGATTCATTTATCTTTCCCCTGCAGAGTCCCAGAGAGTTCAGATACCCCTGATTAAAACCACTGACTTTGCAATTTATGGTAGGTCATCAGCAGGGAAAGAGACAGGCATGGAGCTGGTTAAAACACATTCTGAAGAATTACTAGGGTTTGCCGGGCAAAGACAAGCAAAGGTTTTTCTCTCGCACACTATCCACATACCTCTGCGGCTGTTTTGTTTTGAGTTTCCAGTGGCTGTTTGCACAGACCTGATCATCAGTCCCGCTGCCCTTCTCCGCTTCCTGTCTGAGAACAAACCGAGACAGTCAGCAGAAGAAATCTCACGTCCTTTAGCGTGAAAACCACCGAACACAGTTTGTCCCGCCAGGGAAATCAGTGCTTTAAGTATGTGAATAATCCACTGACTTCATAGAAATATCTCTGGATGGATTTTTTTAAGCGTGCTCTCAATGGCTGCAGCGACAGGACACGGGGCTGAGCACACGCTTGTGCGCTGCAGGCGAGCGCCAGGGAGCTCCGTGTAAGCACTGCTGGCCCCTGCAGCTCTTTGGGGAGCCCTGCCGTGCTGGGGCAGAGAGCTCCTGCCCCCCAGCTTTCGATCCAGCCGTTCCTAGCATTACGCATCCCTGGGAATACACTCAGAAACTACAGATGAGGTCATTCCCAAGAGTCTGCTTAGGTATTTGGGGCCCTTGACACTGAGAGGAGCTAAAATCTTACACTCTATGAATGGTTTTTAAAGGGAAAGTGGAACTCTTTTATAGTACATTAGCTGTTTCTTAATCTTGAATTGGTAAATGATTAACTCCTCTACAATTTGTTTATCCTCATCGTTAGAGATTGCGCTAACATATGTTCTTCGATCTTACTTGCTTCAAAAGAGGCTTTGGGAGTAACAGTTAACTATGCAGAATCCAAAATCAAACATTATTAATGAATTAATATTGTTTATGCATATTAACAAATTTGAGGCTGATTTCATCTCCGTGCTGTCGTTTCAAGTGATCCATCAAATACGAAAAGCAAGAGTTTGCCCAAAAGGCCCTGAATTTGACTCGATGCTCTGAACTTCAAAAACTTTTATCCAGGAAATTACACCACATGCTCCTCTGCAGGTCCAGAGTTAGAACAACAAGCACAGCGTGCAAAGATAGATCACCACTGAGGGTGGGGGGTGACTCTATCTTTGTCTTATGTCCAATTTGTCTTGGGATAATGAAGAAGAAAGTGGAAGCTTACCCCGGAGTCCAGAATAGGTACAGAAAGCCTTTTTCAGAGCTACTGAATCAACACTCACATCCCCCAACCCACGACCTTACGCTCCCTTACTTCCATGCTCCTCTCCCCTAGGCAGCTGTACTGGGCTTCCCACCAGGTGTGGGTCCGGTGACAGAGGTGGGAGTTCAGCTTCAAGTCACAGTTAATGTGCTGACCAAGAATTCCCAACTTGTTGTTCAACCAACATAAACCTTTTGCTCAAGTGTAGATGGTGCTGAGCCGATGAACGTGGGTTTCTTGATGCAAAAGGATGTGCTGTGCTCCAAATGCATCATCAGAATCACAGATTAGAGACGTCTTTTTAAAAATGTGCTCTGAACATGAGTTTTTGCTTCCAAAAATAACTTTTATTTTGCTCATATTAGAAGAGCAGGATGTTCTTTCCTGTCCTGAAGGGATAAGGAGGAAATGAGAACTATGGGGGTTTTATATGATATGAGCTACTATTCTTCTGGACTAGTGCTGTGAATCTTGATTTTCTTTTTCCCCAGCCTTAGCATTTTATTCCCCACAGACCTCATTTTGCTTCCATTCATGCTGATGTTACCCCAGTGAAGGTCTCTTTGATTTCAAAGGAATTCCTCCATATTTACAACCTCTCCCATCCTGAGGCAGTAGGCATTAGAAGGGAAGCAAACTACTGAAGACAGCAAATGCTGAATGTCTCAAACCCCTTTTCAAGTGAGATAAAGTCAGTTGAGAGACACGAGTGGGGGCAGAAAGCATCCTTTCCTGTCCTCTGCATTCAAAGGAAAGAGACGGCTGTTTGGAGGAAATGTGAACGTAATGGACTGTACATTCATGTCCCATTGTACTGAGGTCTGACAGGAAACACTTGGGGTTCGATTCAGGAAAAAGTAAATAGTATTCCTTTATAATACTCTCATAACCCCAGTTATCCTGCAGTATTTGACTACATCCCTGTCTTTAATGTATATATTCTCACAGCTGTCTCCAGAAGACCAGAAGGAAATCTGGCCACTGGGGAGCGGGGGAGGCATGGGAAGAGATCGTGCAGCAATTTCCAGCCAACAGCCCTCCTAAGCGACAGCAAAACTCCAGCAGCTCTCTCCCTTTTAAACCAAAGGGACTCCAGAGCAGCTGCCATTATTGACTGCCACCATGGTGGTTCCTTATGGAAGGAGAGCTGCAAATACTGAACTTTGGATAATTTCTGACCAGCTTCCACCAAGCCTGTGAGAGCTCTCTCTCACCCTCGGCTCTCACCATAACGTATAGATGGCTGCAGCAAGGTCTCCCACCACATGCACGGGGCCACAGACTCCTCAGCAGGCACTGGGGAATCCTTGGCTAGAAGTTCACCCTGCAGCAGCGTGGAAAAGGCTCCAGCCCTCAACATTTAGAAAGTTTGTTCCTCATGAAGTGGTCTGTAGGATCAATGCTGGTCCCTGGAAATGCCTTTCCTCACTCCCGAGGGAGCCTGCCTCCTGGAGTGACTGGAGTCAGGGAGCTGTTATGGTCCTTTGTCTGCGGGGAACATGCAGTACCACCAGTGTTTGGTGTTTTGCTGTACGGCTCTTGAAGCTTCAAAGATTGCAAAAGAAACTAAAACCCCCCACACATAACCCAGAAGAGACGGATTGAGGACATAATGCCCTTGATTGAAAAAGGAGGCACCCAGGAAACCTTGTGGTATATATATATTTTAACTAGAGCTAAAGTAATTTGGCATGCACATCCCCTGAGCTGCTTCCTGAACCACAGCTGCATGAGGAATTATCTAGCTCTTAGCTGAAGTAACTCCTTAAAAAAACCCCAACATGTAGGTCATTAAAGTGCTAATAAAAAATGTTGATGAATCTCTGAGCAGTGCTCTGATTATCTCTCTGTGGGGAATGAAGAACTCATTAACATGAGCTCTATGCCACTCCCTCCTCCTTTCTCAGAGTTTGGCATAAAGCAAGGAAACAAATGTTTGTGGTTTGGCCAAGTTTCTAATGAGTAGCTCAGCTAGGTCCACTGATTAGACACATGGCTTTACGGAGGGTGAAAAGGCTGCAGTAGCGTGTAAAGTGGCAAAGTATTTCTGCCAGATCGGGTCCTCATAAAGGAAATGCTTTACCTGTTGTGTGGATTTTTTGCAATGTATTTAGCAGGAAATGTATAAAGAGAGGGTTTTGTTGACATGGCAGATGGGGAGCAACGCTGTAAGGTCCCGAGAGAGTAACAGAGCCGGATGTATGTCTGAGGATCCACGCTCCAAAAATGCGACGTTGTGGTAGCTTACTATGGGTTGGGTTTCGCTCGTCAAGTGTTTTTTTAATACTAAGCTACGGTCTGACTCCAAAAGAACAGTCCTGGCTATCATCTGTCCTCCCTGCTCTAGATGTTACCTCTCCTACTCCACAGAAGGATGTCTACGCAGCAGCCCCTAGGTACTGCAGGAGCCGGCAGGCAAGCAGCACAGACATAAAACTCCATTTGCTGCATCAGGAGCTGCAGCATGGATACCTGCCTAACTAGAACTGGCCGAGGCCAGTGACTCTCCAGCAGCACCTGGCAGTTGTTTTGAAGGAAGGAACAAAACCTTCAGAAGTACTGGGAGAAATGTCTCCCATGCAGAAAAGTTTCTTCTTGATCCTGCTTGTAATCCATGGATGGCCTGAATCATGAGTACTTGTCATCTCCATGATCTTTCCAGGACTAAAGTAAAACTCATCCACATGCCCAGGAGAAGAAAACTCGCCCTACAATAAACACGAAAGGCATCTTTACATGCCTGAAAGCATTCTGCTGGGATAAACAACTGCTGCCTCTGAAATTCAAATCTCATGGTGTGTGATCAATGTCACGCAGCACCTCAGCACTCAGATCAAGCTCCTGAGACATCAAGTCTGTCCCCTGCTGTTGCAGACAATGCATTGTATAATGACTTTAATAAACTTCATCTCAAAAGCCGTGAGATTTTTCCATTCCCAATACTCTCCCTGGAAAAGATGGAATTTGATTGCTCTAATGGTTAACAACCCTCCTCTAATTTCCATCTTAAATTTGTGTGTGGCCAGTTCATACCCAATTGCTCTTGTGCCAGCACCATCTCCAGCTAAGCAGTTGTCTTGACCAGAGCGCAGAAGTCCCAATCCACTGATTTCATTGCAGTATCACCCTCACTTTCAAAACCACACCCAAAGTTTGTCATTTCTTGGCCTTTTCAGGTTGAAAGTTTATTAAAACATGATACAGCTGTAATTTTTTCTAAAAGCAAATAAAAAAGAGGTGATGAACATGCAAGCAACAGCCCTACTAATTCCATGAGTTTTATACTGAATAAATATGCAAATTGGAGAAAGCCAATTGCTTCAACTTCATAGCACACTCTGCATGTAGGTATATCTTCTTCCTGTGCATAAGGTAAGTTTTAATTTCCTACAACCACCAGATAGTTAGAGGTCTTGTATTATAATATCTAAATAAGAGATGCTGTATCACCTCATCCCATTATTACTGGCCGGTGCCTCCAGGTTCCCATAGCACTGGTCCAGTCACGGGGAGTCATCTCAGTGCTGGGTATAAATTTGCAAAACATGTTCTGCATCCTCTCCCTATCCAAATCAAATATCCTGTGGCCGGATAGTTTGGTTCCTCGAGCACTTTTTTCTCCTAAGACCTCTCTAGCTCCCGAGGGGCCTGGCTCGCCTTTCTGTGACGGACGTGCAGCTCCTATACTGGTGTGGTGGCAGCAGCCAGCAGGGCTGGAGCCTCTTTGGTGGCTCCATCAGAAGAGCGCCCAGGGCAGGCGGTGTCTTCACCCTGCCCTTGCTCCAGTCCTGCTCATTTCCCAGTGATCACAGTCCCCGAAGGGCTCTTTAAAAGCGAGCAGTACGCAGAATTAAAAGGTTTTGTCCCCAAACCTACATGAAGTGAGTTGTGCGAGTAATTTTACACCTGTACGCAGTATCGCTGATTTCAAAGGGAACTTTTAAGACTTTCGAGCATATTTTAGACAACTTCTGAGTTTTAGAAATAATTAAAAATGTAATTAAAGTATAGCCTTTTTTTCAGATAAAGGACAACTATCACCCAGTGCTTCTGTAACGTCAAACGGCTGGTCAGCACCGCTCAGATGTAAGCAAACCAGCCCCGAAACCAAGAAACCGGTAAACTTTGGGTGGGGAACCAAGACAGAGATGAT
>VYXH01000749.1:0-24831 GCA_013397275.1 Burhinus bistriatus | reverse complement strand
GGGGGGGGGAACGGGGACGACGACACACTGCGGTCGCCGTGGGGCTATGGGGGGACTTCTGCCGTGGGGTTTATCCGCCAGCTCTCCGGCCGGGGGAGATGCTGCAGTGCTGTCTTTTTCTGCCTCAGCGCTGAGCTGGAAAGGAGCAGGGCTTTAAATAATGCGCCGCTGCTCGGTAACTCTGCTAATCAAATAAAACCTTGTAAGTAATTATTATGATTATGGGCTGCCCTTGGTCCACCGTAAGGCTGCGGAGTCCCTGTGAGTCTGGGGAAACTTCTTAAAATCCGTATTCTCTAGGCTTTTGCTGTGTTTAACCGCGCTGGGCTCCACCTTCGCCGTCGGTAGCAGCGCGGGGAGCCCGGGAATGCGGTTTCCCAGTGCCGGCACAGGCATTCTGGTCACGGCGGTGCCAACCTGCCGGGCCTGGCCAGCATCTGCCCCGCGCCGCCGGCTGCTGGGCCGCTCACTCCGGTTTCGTTAACACATCGGCATTGTTTTCACGGTGCGTTTGTATGAGCCAGGACGGAATTCAAGGTTGCTGCCGTGAACTTTAGGCTCCAGAAACGAGGGTTACGATGGGCCTTTTGGTGGGAGTGTGTGCCTCGGTTGTGGTTTCACCCCAAGGCAGTTTTCATCTCGCCTTGGAAAGCTCGTTTAGGAATTCAGAGCGGGTTTATCAATCGGTGTTTGTCTGGACTTCAGGGCAGGCAGGCAGGGTCCGTGGGGCCAAACAATGTGATTTTAGCAGTGAAGCCTTGGACTGGCTCTGTCAGGAGGGTAGAGCATGCCTCAAAAGCAGCAGCCGCCGCAGCCGGTCATGGAGGTAGGTTGCTTCTGTTTCTCTCTTCTCAGCATGTTACAGGTGGGTTGAGGCTGTGCCTGCTGGTTTTCATCCACGGGTCCTGGATTCATGTCAGGAGGGTAGTGATGTGATACCAAGAAGAGGAAAAACGTGTAGGATTGTGCCTCATCTGTGTGGTGCCACTATGTGGAGGAGTTAAGTTTTAAAACTAATAGATAAAACCAATGGCAATGAATATCTGGGCAAAAAAATAATTGGCCAAGGGTTATAAAGCATGACTGTATGAAATTGCTGAATTACTAATGGTGTGGGAGAAGTTGTTGCTTAAATTAGCTTTGGTACCAGAGGAATGAAGCTGGTAAATGTGACCTCAGCCTTTAAAAAAGGTCTTTGATGTGCCTGGGGCAGCTTCAGGCTGTCTCACCTGCCTCCTGGTCCAGTTGCTGGCAACTGGAATAAAGCAGAGGTGTGGTGGACGTATGGCTGTGTGTGACCTGCTGGGAAGGGGTAGTGGTGGCTTTGAGGGGGAGCAGTGTGAGCTGGGGCAGTTTGGTGCATGGCTGTTCTGGCAGTAGATGTGCTGTGAAAGGCTTGCTTTTGCTTTCCTGCCAGGGTTTGCCAGCATGTCTCTTGTACCAGGGAGTTCTCTGGTCTGCACACCCTGTCAGGTATGTGGCCTGGCTGAAAACAGCGTGTGAATTCCTTGTTTTAGCCTTCTTGGTGGCATCCAGTACTTACAGGGAAAGGAGGTGTGAGCTCTGGGAACACCATGGGCTCTTTGGCTGTTGTTGGAGGAGCTCCTCAATACTACATTGAATAGGGACTGCATTTGCCCCTCAGTGAAACAAAATGATAATCGTGTGATTAATAGCATATATAAGTTTTAACTTTAGAAATTTTCATGTTAACACTTTTAGTGATACATTATTTTTGAGAAGACATTATTACTTGCTTTGAGTTTTCACTGGGAGAACGTGAAGCACTAAGCAGGGAGGAAGGGGTGGGCTCTTTAGGGGCTGAGTGTTTAATGATTGAGGTTAGTGCATGATGATGATGATTAAGCACGTCCTTAATTCTTGACCAATAGATGGAGTGCTGCTACGCTTTAGGATATCTGGGGATTTAATGGTCTCTTGGTTAAATCAGTCATTATCCTTGAATCTTGCCTGAGGATTGAGGCAGCTGACATTTTTATTTAAGGAAGTGATGACTTTACGGTGGTGCAGTTAGGCTGTCGTGTATGCTGTGATCATCCAACCCAAGGAGGAGCTCCAAGCGGTGCCTCTCACACCAGAGACTTTGCACTGCTTGTAGAGTGGGTGGACTCGAGCGATCTGGGTAAATGGAGGTGTTTCAGGTGTACTGCAGCTCTTCTGTCAAATGTTTGCTGGTTATGAAATGAGCATCGGCTGTTCGACAGGGCTGAATGAACCGAGCTGGGTTCAGTGTAACTGTGCTGGAACTGTCCCTGTTGCATGTGATGTTAGAGGTGACATTGCACGTGGGGCTGCCTGCTTTTGTTCAGCTCAACTTGTTACAGGCCAAATTACCTGGCATAAGACACTATTTGCTGTGAAAATCATCAGAAAGTAACTCCTGTAAGAGACAAAAAATGAAAAATATTTTAAGACAGGCCAATGTTAGTTTGTTTCCTTTTGTAAGTGGAACGTTTTACGGATCAAAAACTGAAATGAAAGAAGGCAGAAGGCTGCTAGTTTTTCCCTTGTTGAAATTATTGTTGCTAGTTAAAACGGCAATGAATGTCCTTGCCACACTGTGGATAGTGTTGGAATGATAATGCTTTAAAAAAAGCAATTTTAGTATAGGAGAATAACTTGTGCGGCTTTGAGGGGCTGCATAAAATTGCCTTTGCTAGTTTTTTTTTTAAACTGAGTAAAAATTCTTGTTTCTTTAAAAAGTGTTCTATAACTTTAGCAGCCATAGCAACCTCTGGCTGTTATTTCCCTTGTAAATCAATTTTGCATTTTCATAGTGCTGATGTTTGAAAAACTGAGTCAGTCATTGTTTTGATATTGACTTAGAAGAATGCAATCTATATTATTTAATAACATTGCTTCCCGTTACATCACAGGCTTTTCTTCAAACTATGTTTTGAAATGCTGGTTGCCATATGAGAGGTGGTGACTGTGGCTTCTTGTAGGGTTCTTGGGGGGCAGTTGTCTTTTTTTGTAGCATTTTTTGGCAGATCAAGATGAATAAAAGCTACTTGACCCTTAAGGAGCAAGCAGTAACTTACTCATTGTGTGGTAATGTTAGATCTGTTTGCCACAGAGTCTACTCTGCTTTCTATATTAACTTTGAGTCACTTGGCCTATAGGGCAACACTTTTGTTTCTTTTCTTTGGTGTACAAGTCCTTGTACATCATTGCAAATGAGACTTTGAGGTATTTCTTTTAAAGATACCCTAGCAAGTACATGGCTGTTTTGGGGATAATTTGTGATGTGGATTATTAGTTAAGACAAACCAATTTGAATAAATTTGGTTAGATAAGAAAGTATCTTTAGTTATGGCATGCTCTTAATCTAGGCTGGGGGGGGGGTCACTTTGAAATTCATCAGTAAACTGAAAAATGTTTACTACTAAAAAGTTGAGATTTTCTTTGGATTCATTGAAGTTAGATAGTGAAAGAAGACTTGAGAGCTTCGAAACTCAGTGTGGGGGTGATGGCTTCTGGTTGTGTTTTTTTCCCCGCTGGATCTTCACAGTTTTCTAAATATGATGTAGGTATGTATTTAGTTAGGACTCCGGGAGCATATTAAATGTAGTATGTGTCTTATGGTAGTAATATTAATTCTCCTTGACAAGGATGCAATCAGCTGTTACAAAGTACTAATTAGAGCAATATAATAATAGCCTCATTCATTGTTCCAGTCTCTTAAAGTGTTCTGGCCTTGGCTAGGTAGAGAAACTCTTTTCTTGCCTTGTATTGTTTAATGTGTTAAAACCGTAGTGACATCAAAGCAGCAGGTAGTTTTCATGTGAGTTAGCAGGTTGAGGTGAAGATCAGTAAATCGCAAACTGGTGTGAGCGCTCCAGCTTGCTTTGTAGCTTCTCACGTTGTGTCTTCTTGACCCACAGCAGCCATCAGTTGGTAAATCCCTTTTCGCTTGCGCAGGCAGTACCTCCTGAAGTTACTTCTCCAGCTGAAGTATGTGGCAATCTTGAATATCATAGAGTGGATGGCAGCTTACTACTGCTCTTATTGTCACTGCGCTGCCCTGAACGAGTGAGTACCTAGCACAGTGTTGGTCTTAATAGTAGCCGGCACTTCAACTAAGAGCTGAACTGTCTGCTGTGTTGGCCGAAGTAAGGGGATTCTCTTGAATTGCTCTGAAAATCTATGCTTGCTGTCTTCATCTATACCTGTCATAGTTGGTCTCAAGATTATTTTTTTTTATTTTTGCATGTATGTAGTTATTATGTGGCCTTTTTTTGTAGAAAACAAGTGTTCCTATGCATATCATCCATAGCTGTTACACTGAATACTGCGACGCAGTTTAGAGGCCAGTTGGATCTGCATCTTGTGTTTGCAGATGCACAGTAAATGTCAGTTCTGGAAGCGGGGTGCTTACCACCCAACCAGCCATTCCTGTGCATGTTCTTCTGATGGTAAATAGAATGCAAAATAGAAAAGCTTACTTATTGGATAAAGCTTGCTTTACTTATTCTAATACAGTAGAAACAAGAAAGGAAAAATATAATTTGAAATATTTTTTCCCTTGCTTCCAAATATGGACTGGCTTTTGTTGAAGAAACACGTTTTTTTGACAGCTCTAGAAGTCTTGACAGAATGCTGTGGAAGTGATTTGGTACTGAAGTTGTCTGTGTGATTCAAATAAGTCCTTTCTAGATCAATGAAAATTATAAGTTAGCTGGGTTCAGAGAGATTGCTGACATTAGTGTAAGTTGTTTCATATAATCCAGTATCCCGGTACTTCCTTAGCAACCCGTATGACATTTTAGTCTTTATAGATTTATATACAAAAACCTCTGTATTTATAAAGAGCATCAGTAAGGCCACAAAGTCAAGTATTTGAAAGCTGGGTAGTGCTTTCCAAAGAAAATATCCTGGATTTAAAAATGTAAATTAAACTATAGCATTGGAAATTATACTTATGAGCCCTGGTGTCAGGAAGAGTAGAAGTGTTTGAGCTCAGGTGCTTCAGATCTGGCAGACACTTTGCAGTGGCAACCTCCAGCCTAATATATGAAAAATCAGGTGAAATTGAGACTAGGATTGTGGGACGGAATCAGCAGACAGTATTGTGCAGTGCACCCAGCTCTGTCTAGAACTGAATACAATGACGCAAAAGTAGTGACCTCGAAAGTACCTTTGTGTTTTCCTGACTCAGATACACAACCATTTTCAGGAGTGCTAATGAATTGCTTAACAATTTCTCCAGGCTCCTGGTCAATGCTAAAACAGGAGTAGAACACAATTTAAGCCAGCTCCCTTTTAATATACCAATTATTGCTACACACCAGACAACCTACTGTATTTGCTGTGCATCCTGAACCACCAAAACCAAACAAAAAAACTTAATTAGGGCATACAAATTTTATTTAGAGATTGCATGATATAGTAGCCTGTGCAGGGTAAGATTGAGTATTCTCTTTATGATTTTTTTTTCACCAGTATTATCTGCAATTTCTATGATGGTGCTGAAATTTAGCGTGCAAGAAGCTGTGTACGAAACTAATACCTGGCACTCCTGTGTTAAATGAATACAACATTAGCCCTACCAGTGTAGTATTACAACCATAATAAATGAATAACTAGTCAAATAGATATTTCTGTTATCATTGTTAAATTGTGATGGTGCCCACAACAAGCCCATCATCCTGTTTCAGATCTTGATTGCATATGAAGCATTGTACTAAATACCTAGTTAAGGAGTAATTGTCTTTGTAATGTTCACAGTTAATCTGTACAACTTCTGGCTTTCAATGGCAGCTGGCTTTAAATGCCTGTTTGTCTAAAAGTATACGCAAAGGCAAAACTCTTCTGGTGACTCAATTTTTTCTTTTCGCCCAGTGGTCAGGGTAGAAAGCCGAAGATATTCATGGTCTTTAATTCATTTACTAAATGGAAACTGTTGTCTCTTAGTCTTTGGCGTGAAAATACGCAGTTTGCCCTGTATAATTTTCTAATTCCTAAAATTATTGAGGTTGTGAAAGAATCTGTAGGTATGTGTTTATTTTTTTTTTCTTTTTCCATTCCCGTGGATGGACATAATACTGAATACAAATTAGATTGTTTACTGATGTGCTGATTGTTATGGATTGACTATCCAGAGCTGTTTCTTTGACGCGTAGCTGACTTGGCACTCAAAGGACACGTGCATGTTCTGTGTTAAATGGCTTAAGGACTGGAGTGACACAGTTGGAGAGCTTGGCAGATACCTCTGCATGTGCATGATTTGGAACAAAACACTCCCATCTTATAAGACAAAGTGTCCAAAGTAGATTACTCAGTCAAATTTTCTTCAATATTTTTATTGCAAAGATTTAATCCTGAGCAGCTGAGCAGTAAAAATGAAGTTGTGATACATGCTTTAATAATGGCTAGTACAATGTTTTGTAAAGCAAAGTATGCCTGTAACCAGCAAAGCCCTCTTTGTATATTTGGCTTGTTCCTTATCAAACTGATCAAAATCATGGGTCTGGTATTAAGCAAGAAATAAGAAATGTGCAGAAGAACTTGGAAATACACTGAAATTCATGGGTTTTTAAAATAAATTTACACTAACAAACAAACAAACAAAAAAAAACAACCAAAAAAACCCCAAACAAGACCAGAAACCAAACTCAGTCAGGTTTCCCCCCTCCTTTTTTACTCTGTTTTGAACTTTGCATGCTGCAAAACTATTTAAACAAAGAGATGGAATACATCTGTGTAGCGCTAGCATGAGTAAGTCTGTACTCAAAAAAAATCTTGAAATGAATCCAGGTAGCTTCCTAGTTAAAACATATCAAATAACATAAAGCATGTGAACTCCAGACAACTCAGTTTAAGTATATAAAACGTTTAAGCTGTAAAACATCAGGGTTTTTTTTTTATAGGTGCCTGGATAATTTGCCCTTAGGTGGCAGAGGGGCAGTGTGGGTTCCCTTTTTACATCAGATGTTTTCCTGTGAGCCAAGCACTTGAGGGAAAAACTGAAATACTGCTTCCTCTTTAAATGGCTGTTGCATACATGTTAAGCTCTTTGTGTGTGTTCACTTAAGCTTAGGTGTTTTTAAACAGCAGTGTCCCTAATTTTACATGCTCTAAGACAACTCCTGGTTAAGGGCTAGATTTCAAAGACTGCTTAGTTCTTCTCAAGCACTGCACCATTCAAAATGGAAATTTTTGCTGTCTACTCAGCAGAAAATGTTCTTTTTCTTGACGTTCCTAATGTGAGTGTTTTATTGCATGTCAGTGCTTCTAATCAAATCGAGTGACTTCTAATGTATTGCCAGCTGAGATCTTGTGTCCTTCAAAATATCTGAAATTTGAAAGTCTCCAGTTCTTTGGATCAAGACACCGTCTCTTCAGCAACGGACCCAAAGTGGCCAATGGAGACTGTTAAGTGTGGTGGGTTGTCTTCTATACCAGAGAAGTGTCATCCAGCAAGGGCAGTCAACGTTTCAGTCCTACGCTTTGTGAAATCTTTTATTAGAAGTGAAGATTGCCAAATCTCTCCTCAGATGGCAAACACATACAACATAATTTGGAGCGAAAGGGAGGGAGAACTCTGAGTGGAGACACAGGAGGTAGGAGCGCTCTGCTCTGTAGACAAGGTGAGCAGGAGCCCAAGCTCGCCCAGTGGTTCCAGTGCCAGCAGCTTTGGCTGCCTGGTCTTTTCCTATAGCTGGAAAAATAGACCACCTAGCCCATATGTATCTGTAGAGCAATGTGAATATGGGCAACCATTTTCAAGAACCTCACTTGCTATATGGCACTTTTCACAGACCCAAACTTNGTGTCCAGTTCTGGGCTCCCCAGTTCAAGCGGGACAGGGAACTACTGGAGAGAGTCCAGCGTAGGGCAACAAAGATGATTGGGGGACTGGAGCATCTCCCTTATGAGGAAAGGCTGAGAGAGGTGGGACTCTTTAGCCTGGAGAAGAGAAGGCTGAGGGGAGACCTTATTCTTGCTTGTAAGTATCTAAAGGGTAGGTTGGAGGAGGATGGAGGCAGACGCTTTTCAGTGGTTCCCAGTGACAGGACGAGGGGCAACGGGCACAAGTTGGAACATAAGAAGTTCCATTCAAACATAAGGAAAAACTTCTTTATGGTGAGGGTGACCGAGCACTGGAACAGGCTGCCCAGGGAGGTTGTGGAGTCCCCTTCTCTGGAGATTTTCAAGACCTGCCTGGATGCAGCCCTGAGTAATGTGCTCTAGGCATTCCTGTGTCAGCAGGGGAGTTGGACTAGATAATCTCTAGAGATCCCTTCCAAATCTAAAAATTCCGTGACCTGTTTCACAGGAACCCAAGAGATGCAGCCAAGTACAGTAGTCTTATTGCCCCAATACTTGTCTTAGGAGACCCTGTCTCTCTATTGGAAAAATTCTCTGTTTCCTTGTTGAAAAGGGTTGAAATCCTCTTCTTTAGGGGGGGAAAAATAGTAAAAAAATTTAAAAATCGGATGTATTGCTTCTTTCCTATTAATGTTGGCTAGTATGTTGCATAAGACTTTACTGTATGTGCAATGTTAACTAAAAAGAATTAGCTAATGGTGGGACTGAGAATAACAATGTCATATTTATAACCTGGGTTAGCCTTTAACAAGGAAAAATAGGTTGAGGTATCCCATGTAACACTAGTGTCTGACTACTATCAAACATGCTGCAAACGTATAGTAACAAGTATTGTGTGCAGTAAATCTATCTTTGTAGTAGAAACCCGATGTTGTTGCTATTCCCAGGGGGTAAGTTGAATTACATTATTACTGAGGCTGAGCTAACAGAGCTTTGCTTATAGTATACCTACAGACAAGACAGTTCTTCACAGGGGTGACCTTTGCTGTATTTTGGTTTCAGATTTCACAAGGACCTGTTTCAAAGTTTTTAGCTTCAGTCCACACCCTGCTGGTAGTTAGCTATAAAAATCTCTTTGAAGAATGTTTTGTTTTGTTTTTTTAAAAAAGTCTACACTTTATTACTTTATTAAAGTTAGATAAAGGTCATTTGTTTACTCCTTTTGTAATATACACTGCTGCCACTGTTACTTGTCAATATAACTGATAGTTCAAAGATGAAATTAAAGCTACAGAATTACCAGTTACAATGTGCAAATGCATAGTGTAAGTAATTCTTTTTTATGACTCTTCTGTTTATTAGTTAACTTGAAGAATGTGTACTAGCATATATTTGTGCTGGGGAAACTATTATGGTTTACGTGGCATAATGTAATGTACTCCCTCCAAGGTTATTCCACCCTCTCTCTAAACTTTTTTGGGTTTCTCTCTCTCTCCAAAACGAATTTAAAGAAACAAAAGAAAACCCTGTAATCCTATTTAAGAACCTAGTCAAATAAGAAGTCTGCGTGTCACCATTCCAATAAATGTAATCACCTCTTTAATACAGTTGCTCCTCTCTAGGACTCTGATTTCCATCTAATTAAAATATTTGGTTTGTATATTACAACCAAGCTGAAGGGGATATCCTGCTCTTCCCTCCTGGCCCTGTGGTCCTATGCCATCCTCTCTTGTGTAAGCTCTGCTGCTCTCTGAACTTCTGCAATTCACTGTGAATTGCATCAGAATATTTCCTCTCCCCCCTGTCTGCATTAACTCTCTTTAATAAATTGAATTAGCTCAAGAGACGGTTGAGTGAGCACTAGAGCGCGTGCGAGGTGTCGAAGGCAGCGGTGAGAACCTGCGGGGAAAGGAGGGAATAGAGGGATGGAGGACTGTCAGCACTGAGCTTCAGGTTGACTCCAGCCCTTAATCCTTCGGTGGTGACAGGTCTGCAAGGTCCTGCCTGCAGTACTGGGAGGCAATGCGAAAATGTAAGTGGAAGGTGTTTGTGAGCTGAGCCTTCTGCAAGGTGACTTGTTTGTAGGAAAGTAAGAACGAAAAAGCCATTTCTCTAGGCTTTGAGATACGATGGGTCTGCCAGTAGGTTATGAGGTTCCCTCTAGCCGCCTACTACTCTCAAAATCTGAGGAGGAACGGTCATTTTTAAAGGGAGGCTTTGGGGGGTAAATGCAATGTTTTGGAGAAACTGTAGACCTTGAAATTATTTTTTTAATCAAAATAATCTCAGCATGCTGGACTGAGCTGCTCTCTGGCTCACGTTACACACCCATATCCCAGCTTCATGAAGCTGCCCGTGAGTAACAGTCCTGGGTGGTGTGGAGGTGTTGGGTGCTTGGGTTTACTTTCTGTAACAGCCTTCCCTTGTCTCTTGAGCCTGGAGTATATGTGCACAGCATAAGGTGCACAACTAAATTTTCTGTTGTAAAATAAAAAGATTTTCACTGTTGAACAGCGTGTACCATTGCTGCTCTTATTTTTTAGCTCTATTTCATAGTTGTGTATAAGAAATGAAGGTTAAATACTGCCATGGGAAAACTTCATTTTGTCAGGTAGACCACAGTGTCTGTATGTTCAGGAACATACAGAACAAATTATTTCTTTGGTGAGAGGAAAGGGGTTGCACATTACTAGACGTAATGAACTTATGCATATGTTTACAAGACAACTTATATATGTAAGTAAGAATTACATTGTGGAAAAATGTATACAAATAAGTTATTTAGCATAGCTCAGCCTGCCTCCCAAAACGTTGTTTAACTATAACCTGCAGTCTCTTAAATGCCTTTGAAATTAGTATTGCCTCTCTTCTCCTTCCATCCAGGTTCTCATCAGTTAAATGATGTGCAAGAAAACCTAGTGTTGCTACCAACAAATTTGGCAGAAGATATGTTTTAGAAATGTAATGCTGAGTTTCCAACAGCAGAAAGCTGTTTGCTGTTTAAGTTGACTGAAATCGTTCCAGTTAGTTTCTATGCAGGTGGTGAATGATACAAATTTACAATGTGAATAGCAGTCCTGCAGATGCACTTTGTGGTCTTCAGTGCTGGGCCCTCCTAGCTTTTTTTTCTGGACCTCTCCTTTTTCTTTTTTCTCTTTTCCTAGCTGCAATGAAGCATCATCTTCAAAAGTTTGTATTTCCTTTGTTTGATGTGATGTGCAGGCTTCAGTACAGATACGTAAGGAGTCTTATCAAAGTAATACTGGCTCAGTCAGAGTAAAGATGCTTTAGTTAAATAGACTATGGCAGTGTTTAAAAATAACAGCTCTGGCTGTGTCAGCGTGTTGGACGACCTGATACTGACTTTCAACAGAAAGAGCTTCTGAAAATCACTTTGCCTGTTGCATGTATTGCCCCCAGTGTGAACTTGTTTTCAGTTGGTAACATTTTGGCGTTAGGTGAACCAAAACAGCCTCTGAATTTTAAATGTGATTAGCCAAACGGCTTCAGAGAGAGCTTGTTGTACTGGACACCTTTTAAATGCACAAAGAGGAGCAGCAGCACTTCTGCTCCTGTTCAGATTGTCAAAAGTGTGATGTCTGGGGTTGGGTGCAAACACCATCCTCATCTAAGCTCAGTAGTTATTGGGTTCTCAGCCATTTGATTTCTGTAGGGGGAAAAAGTGGTGTGTGTACTCTGCCAGCCCAGGGTCTGTCTGTATGTGACTGCTATGCTTGCACACATGTAGGCTGTTGCTTTCTTGTAATAGTAAAGCATGTGGAGGAGCTTATTAGTAATTCCCGTGCAATTCCCTTGTCTCACCCCAACCCTGGTTTGGTTCTGACTTCTGCTGCCTTTCTGAAGACTCATTTCCAGCACCGGTATACTTAAAAAGTCTTGGTTAATGCCATATGCAGCAAAAAACAAAAAAGGTAAAACATTTTCAAAATACTATGTATATCTGACATTTATTCCGTTTCTTACAGTTCTTGTTCTGTGTGGGTTTTCTGTCCTTTTTTGTTTCTTGGCAAGGAAGGTATTATTACATTCTTGTACCAAGAGGAAGGGTATTAAGCTTACTCATAAAAAGAAGATTTATTATCAAATGAAGTTTTTCATTTTGTCCATTGGAATTCCTTTTTTTTTTTTTAAGTCTAACCGTACCCAGATTACTGGCTTCATTCATACGGTGGTTGTATCAAGTTTGGATGCTGTCTTTGTTAAATTATGGCTCCTGAGGGTTTTCTGTTAAAGGTTTCTTCAGTCAGGGGAAATGAGGGTATAATAAAGAGGATCCAAGGACCGGACATAATGATTCTGTATAATTGAAACAAACAATGCCAGATTTGGCTGATGTTGGGTTTTCCATCAATTTTTTTTTATTGGCATTTGTTCATTTTGCTTTAAGCAGAGCTTAAAACTGAGGCAGTTTGAGTGCCTGAAATAACTGAAAGACCAATAGCAGACAATCGGGCAATATTTTTAATCACTGTATCCTATCTGCATGCTTTTATCCTGAATTCTGGCTTAGTCAGAAAGTCTGCTTGATTCGAATGCCATTAGAGCAGTAGATTCAACACGAGACATCCAGATTCACAGAAAGGACTATGACTGAAGCCAGTATAATAGACCTGGCTGTGCCTGAGATTCCTGAGACCTTGTTCCAAGTGTTCAGCTCATGCTTGGTGAAAAGCAGTGCTGCTTTCTGGCACAGTGACTACCTGACCTTCGTTGCTGCTGGCTCTGACTTGCTGCAACTGTCTGCTAGCTGTTAATGGTATCTTTCGCCTTCTACTACAGTTATAAAATATTATTAATTGTAATAGGCTAAAATTGGGAGAGAATACTCAAAACGTACTTTAGGATGCAAGCAAATTTGCTGAGAGACTCTATAAATAAATGGCTGTGCCTCCCAGCCAGAAATACAGTGTGAAGCGAGAAGGCAGAGTATGCTGGTGGTTTTCTCTCTTTCTGATGTTGAGCATTGCCAGAAGAGGAATGATGCGGAATCTGTTTCTCGCTGCCTCTGCTATGCCAGAACATAGGTCTTTCAGGGTAGAGAGTGTGTGGTACTGCGGTTTTCTGCAGGTACTTCTCAAGGACAGAGGAGGAAGAAAAAACATAGTATTAGTTTTGACATTTACAAGCTAATAGATACCACAGTAAAGCTGCTGAAGTCAAAACTGTAGCCAACCTTTTAACGTGCTTTTCTTTTAAAATGTTTTGGGGGTATTTTTTCCCCCCTTTTTATTCTCGGTAACTTTCGTGTCTTTGGGCATTGATGAAATTGGGTGCAACAACTGAGTCGTACCCAATACACAAAACCATTTCCTCTCCCCATCTATTTCTGCACATGTTCTTCAACGTACCTTATCTGCTTCTTTATTCATAGAAATCTAGGAGAGACCTGCTTAATGCTCTTTCTCTGCGTATGTTTAACTCCTTTTCTATTCTTATTTGCTACCCATGTTAGAAGCCACTCTGTCTGGTAAAAATGAAAGCCTTTTACAGTAGCTAATTGTGTAGCACTTCGGAAGATGAAAACTGAATTTTTCATGGAGCAAAAAGCTGTATATGATTTGAGATTAGTAGTTGCAGTGCATTAGCACTGTGCATTATGGTCAAATTTAAGGAACACAGCATTTTTAGTCTTTTTTTTTTGTACCACAGTATGCATGTGGTACAATCAATAGGATTCTGCTTGATGAAAAAAGAAAACTGACAGAAGGGGGTAAAACTACATATTGCCTGGAGGATAAACTTTGGGAAATATTTCTGTCGGTTACAGCAATGGGTGTTACGTAAGAAGGAAAAAAAGTTTGCCCTGAAGTGCCTAAATTATTAAAGCATGTGTAAAAGTAGGATTTGCCTGTCTAGAAATTTATTGCAATGTCCACTACTGACCAGAGGCGAGATGAGTATGGATGCATTGTAAAGTCATAGTCATCTACAGAAGCCTGTGGATTTTGAGGGTTGCAAGATTGTGTAACTTGGTGTGGAAAAACATAAAAGGTTACAGCTGACATCTTCAAATTATTTATTTATCTTGCAGTTGTCTGAAGTTAAGTTTCCTGAGAGGTCTGAGNAAAAAAAAAAAAAATTAATGTATGAGGATCTGATTTTCTTGTTGTTTGCTCTTTGTGGTAAACTGAACTAGCACAGACATACACATAGTGTGCAATTGTGCAGCTTTCTAGTTAATTACAGTGCTCTCTTTAGCATATTTGATAGGGATTATAAAAGTAGAACTATCTTGGTTGTGAGATGCAGTGATTTCCTTGTAGTATCTTGGGGGGGGGGAAGGGGGGCAGAGTTTGTGCTGGACTCAGATCCACAGCTACTGAGACTTTCTCTTGAGCCATAGCATCTATCTTTGGCTCAGTCCACATGGGAGAGTAAAGGCGGGAGGTATTCACACCACTCAGCTCGGGCAGCTGAGGCTCTCTCCTTAATCACGTTCCTGCTTTGAATTTCTTTTTGGAGAAGTCTCTATGGATGCCGGAAGCCTTAAAACAAGGCAAACCCAACTCGGGCTTGGCTGGCTAATTAAGGTGCCCTGGTATAGTAGTGTGAATAGCACACTTAGGTTATTAGGCCTGAATACAAATTCTTTGTACAGTGAGGCCTGGATCTTGGGTCCTCTCGGCTCTGTGCAGATAACACCAGAATGGCAATTCTCTGTTTAGTTCTCCGCTCATTATTCAGATTGCGATTGTATTTAAATATGCCGTCTGCATATTGGCTTAACCTTGGTAACGACTTGGGCTGTAAGATTATTTTTTAAAAAACTTCTTAATACAAGCTGTGTAAATGCTGCAGTATGTTATCTTTCTCCTTTTAAGATATTTTATCCTATACTGATGTGACAGCTACTAGTGTTCACCCTTTCTGGGGACAGTGAAACCCTTCATGTGAAATAGTTGGCACCTAGTAAATGAATGAAGGTTTTGCCATTGCCACATTATTAATATGTCCTGAAACCACCCATATGCTTTGGGTTCTTGAGCAGTTCAATTTGTTTGTCTTCCTCCTTAAGAGAATAAACAAATGCACACCCATCCTCATTTGTTTCTCTTACCCAACCATCCATAGGTAGACTTCAGGATCAGTCAAATCAAAATATTCTCAAATTGGGGTTTCTTTTATGTTTGAAGAAAAAGCCTTGCTAGCAGATTTTCTGTTACAAATATTAGGTATGTGCATCTACCCAGCAGGTCTCTTCTATTTTAAGTGATGATGTAGCAGCTGAAGCTTAGAAGTAATTTTTAGGCACCGCTTAGATAGACTGCATGTGGGCAGAGCTGCTCACCTGTATCATCCACCCTAACCAAAGTTACTGGAAAAGCATGGGTGACAATGTAGCTGAGCCTTGATGCTTGGACGCTCCAGCAGCCTCTCTCACTGAAATAACCTTTTCCTCCTGGAGCAGAAACAAGTGCTTGGCTCACCTCTGGGCTCAGATTGCCTTGTTTATGCATCCTTGCCAAAGTTTCCTCTCTGAACAAGCCATTAGGTCTAACTGCACTTTAAATCAATCTGATTCCACCACTAAAGAGGGTGTTTATACAACTATATATATTTTTTTTAATCCTGTTGAAAATTGTGCTCAATTCAGATGTAATGGATATTTAAAGTTCTTGTTAAAGGTTGCTTGGGAAATTTTAAATAGTTGTGAAAGAATCCAGTTGTCCCATCTTGGTGCCTTCAGAAGCACGTAACTGCCTCCAGAGTTACGTACCTGTTGATAAGAAATTGGCTGGTCGTGAGAGGATTTTAAAATCTAAGCTCCATTCGCATCATCTGACACTGTGTTTCTTAGGTGAAAACAGGACTTTTCCCTGCTTTGATTTTTATTCTTCAAGTTTTTCATCATTGCATACAACCTTTTTAATACCTTGCTTGGAAAAGATAATCTAGATTAATCAAGTACCTGAGCTTTATCAATGCTCTCTTAAGTGGCAATATCCTCTGAAAGAGTTACTTAGCTTTATTTTTCAAGATATTATGGGGAAGGAAGTTGTTTTCGTTTCAACTGTTCATTTTAAGTGATGTCACTGATAGTTAACTAACCTAGCTTCAAGTACTTTAATTCCTTCAATAAATACATTGCCAAGGCAATAAGCTCAGTACCTATGAACCATTTGGGGTTTTTGCTGGATTAATTTTACATGAACATGAATGTAGAGTGACAATAAAATGATTATATATAGAGAGAGGATTTTTCTTAAACGTTGAATTTGGTATTCATCTGAATACGAACTTGTCTGATCTAGTTCAGGAGTGCGCTTGTTAAGAGAACTGTTCTTAAATACTTCAATACTTGAATATCAAATATAGTGAAAATCAGGGTTTAGAAGTGGAATGATGCAGTCAGTCTTTCTCTGCTGTTTCTATTCTGTTTTGAAAACAGTTTGAGTTTTATTCAAACTTTCCTGAGGGAAGTTGATAGGATTTTATAAATCGGCAAGCATGAAAGAACCAAGTTCTTATTTAGACCTTACTAATTTTGAATTTAAAACGTATTATTTCTGTTCATTTTGTTGATTGATCGGGGTTTTATCAGAATTAAACTACCTTATTCTAAGCAATACTAGAGCACAAAAATTAAATCTTTAGCATATATTTGAGTTACCTTACTGAGAGCTTTATAGAAATTTATAGAAATCAGTGAGAGATTTTAGGGATGTCATTAGTGATCAAAAACTTGGGTGTGTATCTGTTGATTTTTTTAAAAAATTTTTTTTAAACTCTGAACACTAAAAATAATTGATTACAGTGTATTTAAGTTTCTCCACTCCTGTGAGTAGAGTTGTAATTTGATTTTCAAAGTACAAAAATAGTTCTACAAGTCAGGTGCAGTCCTAGGTAAGCGTTGTGTGTAGTAAAGAAGCTCAGCCTAGACTTAATTTTCATGTGCGACATTGCATTCTCACAGCTGGTATAGCAATGAACTGCTACAAAGCAGTGTTTTCCTCAGTAACATGTTCAGTTTTCCTTTGGTAAGTGTATGCTTGAATTATCTTTGTGTTGGAAGTATGAAAGGGGAGGGTCTGTAACTTTTTTAGTTCTAGGAAACATTTTTTGTGAGTTAAGAGACTTAGAGAAAACATAGAAGATGAGTGAAATGATTATACATTGAGAGAATTTTTCCTTAAACATTGTGTTCAAGATGTAGGCCACATCTGTAATCGTGTTTTTAGAAATGAGTCCATGTTAAATCAATTCTCTGCCAACAGCATCTGGTTGCACTTTATGTATGTGTTTTCTTTCATAGAGAAAGCAAACCATATGACATAACCCCAGTCAGATAAAATTGATTGTTTATAGTACTTTGTTTATTTATATAGCACCATGAGATGAGATACGCCTTCATCTGAAAAACCTTACAGCAGATTACAAAGGTGAGCAGATGACATCTACATTTCCAGATGGCCGGTCCGGGGTACTGTGTAGTGTGGTTAATAAGCCCTGCTTAAAGGATGTAAAATTAGTAGCTGAATTGCTAATCGAATTGAATTCCAGATGCCTTTCTCATGGGTTGTGTCCCAGATCCTGTAGTGGCGCTGTGATGCTGGTAGCACTCCTGAAGCATTGGGTGGGGTCAGAAAGAACAATAATGTGCAGTGACAAACCTCAACAGATGTGGTGCCTTTTAGGACTAGTAGCAAACCTCTGGTACTGCTCGTTGCTGTGAGTAAAATTTGGGAGCAATGATTTGCTTTTAATAGACTGCACAGCAGTCATTTGCATGGATTGTTCGGACTAACTTCAGGAGCTTGATTGTAATTATGCTCTTAAAAGTGGCTTCTTTGCTTACAAAATGAGGTCTGTCTGTGGGGCTTGTGAAGAGATCCGGCTTGGACTTGCCCTTTGGGTTCCATTTAGCAAACAGCCAAAAGATAAGAAGTGGAAATATCTTGCGAACATCAGAGGCATGATTTCCTGTATTAAGAGTGTTGGGCTGTGATGCCCTCAGAGCAGGGGGAGCTACGCGGTGGCTGTTGTAATCCTAAACAACAGGTCTCTTCAGCACGTGCCCCCCAAGGTATTTAAGGGTGTCAGCCATGTCTTTCCCACATGAAAGTTGGGCCACCTGCAGCTGTGAAAGAGCTATGGATAAGGCAGTGTTTGACTGAGAATCTGTAGTACTGTACTTCTGATTTTAAAATATTTGGAAGAAGCAATTTCCATATAGGCAAGCAGACAGTAATTTCAGAAATAGCTTTTTTTGTGTCAAAACCTTGATGGGAGCTTTTATGCCCTGCAAGACTTTGTGTGTCAGTGAGGGACGCAAATGCCATCTACTCTAGGGTTTATTTCTTCCCTTGACAGGCTTCGGTCAAACTTGCACAAGGAAAGGACATTTTGACAGTTTGTACCTAGATAAAATATCCTTGTGTGGTTAACAGTCTCATCTGAGATCCAGGGTGTCTTTCATTTTGGAGTTTTTAATTGATTATTCATATATTAAAGTTGCTTAGAATATGCAGTATTCAACTGCGTATTCTTTGACTCTTTCCATTTCAACTAATTAGCTTATCTGTTAACAGCATAACTTTTTTTTTTACTTAGTCATGAGAATTGCAGTGGTTTAGAATAGATTTTTTTGTTGCAGTACCAGAACAAAACAGGAATTTAAATGCTGTGGCTCTTAGACCTTTTAAAATTAGGCATCCTGATTAACAGAGCTAAACATCTTAATTACTTAATGTAATTAACAGAATACCTATTACCTTTTTAGTTGCTAGGCTAAAAGGTTTTTAGCCAAGTACAAGCTTTTGCTGTGCATGATGACCCTTTAAAGGCTTTTGGGACTCCATCCAGCTGGCAGCTTGGCATTGCTGAACAGATGTGGCTGGTCTCTGCAGAGCTGATCTGTACTGCTAGCTTTATTAATTCTTGACATTCATATTGATCTGTGGGTCCAAACAAGAGTAGAGAGTCTCGTGTGGAAGTGGTCTCTTCCTGATACGTTCAGGATATATTTTGGTAGGTCTAATATTAGTCTTAGCAGCTCTTATTTGTTGTTTGTACATGTGCATGTTTCACTGTTTCTTGGCTTCATATTCTGTTCTTGGTGATTCATAGAGCATCAAAATGCACAGAAATTATGTTCTTGGCACTTTGGAAGACCTCTCCAGATAATTCTGAACACTGCTTGTTCACGCGAAGCAAGTGGGCGTGCTGGAGGAGCATTCAAGTTTCCTGAAGGTGCCCATGATTACTGAGGAACTGCTTTGCAGCTGTCCTCTGAGAAGAGAGTTCTTCACTTCTTCCAAATATTATCTAATAATTAAAATCTTGAGGTTGGGAGAAAGTACACTTTCCTGTAATAAAGACAGATGGTGTTGAGAAAAAAAAAATTGAAAATTTGTAGTGAGGTACTGGAGTTTGGTTTGTCCTGGAATCTAATTTATATCCACAAAAGGCGAGCTGTAGTAAATTGGGATTAGTATGACAGTAAACTCAAATCACAAGTGACAGATTTTTCTCTTAGTTTAGGGAGAGTTATAGTCAGGTGTTCTGTGTATGGGAAGTCTTTGCGGGCCACCCATTAATGTATTATTATCAAGGTACTAACTTGAAGATTTATTTTTTTATGCTTATCAAATTTAAGAGAAAACTTGAAATGGTATAGGGGTTTATGAATAGGAACAGTGTGACCAGAAGTTAGCATGTTGGAGACACTGATCGCAGGCAGTTGCAGATCATGTTCTGAAGGCTATCAGTGGAGGATGCCAGTCCGCTATGAATTTCTGTCTTCAGCCACACTCTGGCACAAATAAACATGCTAATTACTGCAGCAAAGGCACTGCATTAATGTGTTGTTACCGACGTTATCCCAAGAAACGTACAGCGCTAGCCAATTTCTGATATAATTCAGGGAAAACATTTATTTAAATACTTACTGAAAACAGATGTTTGGGAGGTTTTTGTGGGTATGTTAAAGTCTTTAAAAAAAAAAAAAATTAAATAGATCCTGAACTGTAATTACAATAGCTGATCATTTATACCTTTCCAATCCTTGGTCTCTAAGGCTGTGTTTTTATAATTTCTCCAAGGGAAGCACTTGCTGGTCAGAAAGTGGATTCAGATTGAGACCACCCAATAGACACTGAATAGCAGTCATGGCAATATGTATGTTTTCATTTAGTATAAACATTTTGAACTTAATGACTTCCTGTTTCTAAGGATGAGAATAATCTTGCTTAAAAAAAGGCGGAGGGGGAATATTAAAACAGGAAACTTGAGTTTCATGTCTGCACTTGGCTAGTAAGCCTATAGGTTGATGCAAACACAGGAGAAAGTTCATAAGATACTATGATGTTACAACTTGCAATTCCTGAGGTGTTTGTCAGGCAGTTATGGTTGTTTTTGTACCCAAACTTGTTTTGTTTTTGTTTTGCACCCAAACTTGTGCATTTTTTCCGAACAGAAATGGAACAAGCAACAAGAGCTTGTTGAATGGAGCAAATAAGGAAGGAGTGGATGGCCAGGAAGACAGTGAGGGGAGAATACGGATGGTGTGTTAAGTAACATCTTGACTTAATAACATGTTACACTGGATAGGATTTCTGTTTAACTAGGTAACAAGCCTCTGTTTACATTTCCAAACCCAATCTTAATAGGCAAATATTACTATAAAAGAGTAAAAAGAAAAGCTTAGATAAAACCTCAAGATTAGACTTGAATCATTAAAACATTCAACACTTGGGCTCAAGTTGAAGATGTCAGCCAATTCTATCCTAGTTTTGCTCTTGTTTGTAGCTGAATTTGATGTACAAGTTTTCAGTGTGGCAGAGTTTTAGAAGCAACCTGTAAAAGTGACTATTTATTTTGTTTCTTGAGTTTAGCAGTGGAAGCAAGTGAGTTCCAAAGATCAGTAAGGGCTTGTGTAAATTGACTGAGGTGCAGACTCTCAGGAAATACTACACTTCTGTAGTAGTGCTTTATTTTCAGACCTGGACTTGGATTAATTCTGGTGGCCTTCAACATATATCTTCTGCAGTCTTGCATCACCACTTTATGTAGCGCTCTGTTCGATCAGCACGTTTTCTTCCCTTTTTTAAGTAATTTTTGTTGAAGGGATCAAAGTGTGGACAATAAATGCCCTTTGCCAAAACTGATGATCTTGTTAGAAAGGTGGCTACTGAGAGGTAAGGGGGATGGCATGGTTTGATTTAACTTTGCAAGAGCTGGGAGGGGGGAATTGAAACCAAATGGGGTCTCGTCCTTCTTTTCTTGAGGAAGGAACACATAAAACTAGCATCCTTTTTACATAGCAATAATTTACATTTATACTGTTATAACTGTACGCTTGACTGTCACTTGTGGTTTTGAAGGAGGAAAAACAGTCCCCTCCCAAAAGAGCTTTGCTAGAAGTGTGCTGGAGGAGCCTGTGGAAGTGAGTCAGTTTGACTAAGTTACAAATAATGTTCTGTCTCAACTGGGGGGGAAAAAAAAAAAAGGAAAAACTTGATTTCTGAAGAGGAAAGAGAAGTTAACCGGTCGTGTTCTTATAGCCTGATAATTTCTATTTTTGAGAATGCTTGACCTGTGTTAAACTGCAATGTTCATACTGATTTGGAGATGGGATTATGGGACTTGGACAATAATATGTGTATTGTGAAATGAAATCTCTTTCCAAATCAAAATGTACAAATTTTCTTTTGCTTTTGGTGGCAAAATAAGTTAAACCAATTGAGCAATATTCTGAAGCTTTGCACGGTTCAGACATTCATCAAAGTAGGGATTTGTCTTCTGAATGTAAGTGAATTTGAATATTGTTCTTGTTTACATTTTCTGTAAACTAACTGTAACACAAGTATAGTTTTAATGGTCCTGTGTTTTGGGTTTTTTCTCTTCCCCTTTGGAAACTGGAATCCTTATGGTAAATGACAAACAAGGATTGCATCAGTAAACTTTGTTATAGTAGCTATTGCAGCAATATCTGACGGGATCTGTCTTTTGTCTCAGTGTGGTGATCCAACCAGGCAAAACTGTGCAGCAGCGTTTTCATTGGACTGACCCCTAAATCTCTTCCAGTTATCTATCATTTAAGAAGTTGCACACTTATTTTCCTGTATTGTTATTTGTATGGAAATTCTTCATACCTTAAAACTAGTCTAATCTCAGTGTGAAATTTATTACCTGTAAGTGGCAAAAGGCCTTAGAAAGCAAAGCCTGGGACGAGGGGAAGTGAAGACCACTATGCCATACAGCAGATAGACATTCTTGTTGCATTTATGCCTGAGGTAGCTACTGTCGTTGTGGCCACTGAAATTCTTTATTTGTTCTTTTCCAACTGATGGCCTAAATTTCTTGAGTTATGGAACGGTCTCATTAAAAGCTTAATCTCCCCTTAGTTGAAATTTATTTTTAACACGTACTGAAATTTGGCTTTATAGCATGGACAGTGGTATAACGAGTTTCTCTAGTACCAGGCATGAAGAGGAAGGCAGTGGTTCCTGCTGCCTACCTGGCATGTCTGACCTGGGCATTCTCATCTACTTCCACCTGTTCAGTTTTAGCCCTTCCTTTCATATGTCTCTAGATTTCTGCATGGTTTGTTTGCTGTGTAAGACATAGCCTGAAATAAAGAAAATCCTACCTGCTAAACACACCTGGAATGCATGTTAGGGACTCATTTCCACGGCAGGTGTTAGGAGTTAATTACTTGCTGTGGGTATGCCTGCCTTTCTCTCTGTGGAGTGGGAAGTGCCCCTCAGCACAAGAATTGAGTGCAGCCTTCCTTTATGGACGTTTTGAATACAAAAGCAATCATGCTTTGCGTGAATGACAATAATGCAGTAAACAGAGTATTGTTGCTTCTAGTGTTTTAGCAAGGTAGTAAGTGGCAGCAGTCTTCTGTTTGGGGAAATACTATTATTCATCTCTATTGGAATATCTTATAGGGTACGTTTTGTAAGGAAAAGCTTTGAAACTCAACAGGAAAAAAAAATGCTAAATATATCTATCCCATTAAATACAAAATGGTATCTTAAAGAAGCGTGTTCTTGCCAAAGACAAGATCAAAGTTATTTTACGTTTCTACATTGTGTTTACAGCTAAAACCATCATTCTGATTTGCATTCAGTGATGCGTGTGACAGGCCATTATCTGGATTATTTGATGTGTATAATTAGGCATTTACTTTCTTTCCCTTTCAGAATATCTGCGCAGGGGTTTAAAAATTGGAAGTAATAATGATCTGTGCACTTTTATACAGCATTTGCATAATTAATTTGGAAGGTTGGTCAGAAGGATTTATTTAGAAGCTTTTGTCCCTAAAATAGGTTCCATTGATTTACAGATGGAGATGGGTATTGACGTGCAGTGGAACAGCATAGTGAAATAACGTCCTGGCCTGTGGTAATGTATTCGGGATTTCGGGCCTGGGCTGTTACCTCTAGGCTGCTGGCCTTCACTAAAACACTTTTGGAAGCAGGTTCAAGACATCAGTCTTAAGAGGTGCATTGGCATTTTCCTTTTGAAAAGTGGACGGCTGTGCAATAAGAATTGTCCCTGCCCAAACCAACGCACCACACATGCAAACCAAGGAGCATTCTCTCTGGAGCTGAAATTAGTCTCGGTTGAACACCTGTATTGAACATGCTTTAGAAAGATTTTATTTTCAGTTTACGGTCCAGTTTTTATTGAATGTAAAGGAGATGTGGATAATTTGAAAACACGAATTTAAGATAACTTTTTTCTTTAAAATCCTGTGTATACCCAGAAAGAAACTGTCTTGCTGTGTTGTAGAATGATGGATAACAAGACTTGTTTCGCCTCTTGCAGATACATACACATGTTCAACCTCCGTTGCTAAGCAGTGGGTTATGTGGCTGGTTGGTAGAAGGAATGTTTCATTTCAAAGTTTCGGAAATGCACCATGTACTTCTGAAGTTTTAAATTCTCCAAAGAATTCTGATTATTTTTGGCCTGGAGGAACCAATCTTTTGGAGATCCCTGGCATAGCTCCCTTTGGGTCTGTCTGTCCTGAGTGTGATACCTTGCATGTGGGGCGCAGCCCTGGCTGGGGAGAGCATCCAAAGCAGCCCGGTGCCATCAGCCCCCCCTAGCAGGGAGGCTCGAGGGAGCCTTGTCCAAGTCCAGTACTCATTGCAGCAGGGAAACCTACTTGGGGTTCGTAGTGTGGAAACGCCTCCTGAAAATCAGCACCTTTTACCTGGCCTCCTTTGAGTTCTTGGAAAGAAATAAATGTTTGCTGCCTCACTAGTTAAAAATTTGGTTTCCCTCTGAAAAAGGAACCACGAGATATAAGTAGTCAGATTTTTTTAAAAAGTCATAGAAGAACTGCGGCACGCATGAACAAGCAGACTATATTAAGTGCGAACTGTATTATAGGTTATTTTTAGTGTCTCTTCCTGCACTGTTGTTAAGAGGAGTAGGCTGGTACTGGTGGTGAGTGTGTGTGCATCCTGCTTACACATCTGGGCTCTCCCTTCTTGGATGGATGGGTGTGCCTTTCTAGCGAGGTTGCTAGTTAAATTGCTAGTTCAGGATGCTCAACATTCAATTCCTTTGAGAGGATGGAGGGATTTTGCTTCATGCACCTTCTGCAGCTGATGCTGTGTTTACTACAGAAGCAGCACAAACTCAGAAATTTTTTTCCCTCAGATTCTGCCCTATTTCCTTAGAAACTAATATCGTACCATAGCTGCGGACCGAGAATCAAGTGCTTCGTGTTCTCTGTTAGAAATATGTAAAATCACATTGATGCACACTGAGTGCAAATATATTGGTCCTCACTTCTTTGCAGATTCTTCTCTTCTCTGCAGTGAATCTTCTCTTACAGATCATTTTCCAACTCAGATGCTCTAAAGAACAGAGCCCATTAGTCTGTGATTACTATTCCTTTGATTAAGCTACGAGGAGTTGTGCTGGAAGTAAAACTTATTTTTAGTAGCTTGCATGAAATGTTCAGCTTGTGTCTCACGAAAAGGAAGGTCAGCTGCCTAATTGATTATTGTCCATATCTTCACTTACAAATTCTGGGGAAAATTTGAACAGCTTGAA
>VYXH01000748.1:0-30684 GCA_013397275.1 Burhinus bistriatus | reverse complement strand
GGCTTTGGCCCTTCTGATTTTCCTCCCTACTGTCTTGGCTTGGGGTAAAATAGGACCAATTTTGTTCAGTAACTACTTTTTAGCTAGGCCTCTTCTAACTGCTGAAATTAACAGCATGTTGTGCAGAAAACTGTTCACTCTCAGAGTGATAAGACCCATGTTTATAACTGATGCCAAGGAACGGTATGCAGAGAGGCTCTTGCTTATACTTATTGCTATAACAGCCAAGGCCAGCCAACTTTGTTTTTTGCCGTGGTGGAGGGTCGGAAGCGGAAAAGCGTAGAGGGGTCACACCTGCGGGGAGGAGCGGACAGGACAGGTGACCCAAAACTGACCAACAGGGTATTCCATCCCATCTGCCTCATGCTCAGTATAAAAGCTGAGGGATCAAAGGGTCAGGCCTCTTTCATCAATGTGCGGCGTCCGAGAAGGACTCTGTCTCTGCGTCTGCCTTTGAACCTGATCCTGATCCTGAATCCAGATCTGGAATACAGTTCCTGTCCGTCACTGATTCCAGCCTGGGACTTCCCCAGTGTCTGCTGATGACGTGATTATCATCCTGGGAGCTTGATACAGTTTTGTATATATTTCATTATTTTCTTTTTATTATTTTATTATTAATATTTCATTGAAGTAGTTTAGTTACTTCTAAACTCTTAAGTCTCTGTTTTTCTCTCTCTATCTTGCCTCCCTTCAGGAGCAGAGCAAAAGAGAGAGAGCACCTGTTGTTCCTCCTGATTGGGCCAATCTGGCCCAAACTACGACACCTACATAGCCTCACAGCATCTTTGTAGTCCTTATGAGTGGCCTGCCCCTTCTTCCAAGGGTCATTAATTTTCCTTTTTTTCCCTGAGTTGCAACCATAGCTCTCTGTTCAACCAGGATGGTCTTTTTCCCCAACGGCTCATTTTTCAGCACATGGGGACAGCCTGCTCCTGTGCCTTTAAGACTTCCTTGTTGAAGAACATCTAGCCTTCCTGGACTCCTTTGCCCTTCAGGACTGCCTCTCAAGGGACTCTGACAACTAGCCTCCTGAAAAGATCAAAAGCCGCCCTCCAGAAGTCCAAGGTGGCAGTTCTGCCGTCCGCCCTCCTTGCTTCTCCAAGAATCGAAAACTCTATCATTTCATGATCGCTATGCCCATGATGGCCTCCAACCGTCACACCACCCACAAGCCCTTCTCTTTTTACAAATAACAGGTCCAGCAGGGCGCCTTCCCTAGCTGGCTCCCTCACCTGCTGTGTCAGGAAGTTATCCTCAACACCCTCCAGGAACCTCCTAGACTGTCCCCTCTCTGCTGTGTTGCATTCCTAGCAGACATCTGACAGGTTGAAGTCCCCCACAAGTACAAGGGCTAGCGATCTTGAGCCTTCTCCCAGCTGTTTATAGAATATTTTGTCTGCATCTTCATCCTGATTGGACAATCTGTAACAGACTCCCACCACAATGATATAACATCATCAGCTACAAATACATGTACAGTCCTATACATCTAATGTACAATTTCATACATCTCAGATGTTTGTACCTACAGTTCTTCTTTAATTGCAGTTGCCTCTGCCGCAGTGATACCAGTAAACTGGTAGATGTATAATTCACCATGTTAAGCCTATATTGATACATGCAGTTTTTAACACATCTCTCAGGTTCTTGTATCTGAAACCAAGCAGGAATATTTTTTAAACCATAGGGGGATGATTTTTAGACAATTACATAATGTCTATTGCTTGAAGCCAGTTCTAAAAAAATAAAATAAAATAAAATAAAATTAAAACTATTAATGTGGAAGTTGCAGCTGCCAGTCTTTATAGAACAAAATATTCATAAGTTGTCTGAATGGTTATATAATAAATTTCAGTTTCTGTGGTCTGCAGCATCTGCACAGCCAGACTATCTTTTTGTTAAAAAAAGGGTTTGCGAGAACTTGAGCTTTGCTCAAGACAAAAATAAACAATTTGACATTGCTTCTCTAAAGCTGTTAAGATCATTACAATCAGTAGTGCATTCTGATGCCAGAAAGGACCTTATCCTCTTATATGATTCTTCACCCTATGAGGCTGGTATAATACTATCACAAAGTACAAAGATGACTGCTGAAGAAATAATTGGTTTTATGTCCAGAACCATCTCCAGCAGAGATGGCATATATTTCACTTGCTAACAAAAGTTGGATGAAGTTGTCTGGAGAGCAAAATAGTTCATTATTGCTTAACTTCCACTACACTGTATGTACAGGTCAGAAAATGCTCCAGATTCTTTATGCAATGGGTGTAAAAAGATCCATCTTATGTCAAGACAGGTCATTATGATTTTGTTTGGCTGTTACTTTTACTAATAAACACACACCAATGCTTAAAAGAAGATGCTATTGTGACAACTAAGTTACAAGTAAAGAACTGCCAGAATGAAGATTTCTTGGTTAGATGTTGAATTTCTGAGTGCTGCTTTGGCCGATAATCCATACCTCTTAGGCTAATCAGTTACTGGAAGGTTTGGGGGGCAAATATGTTCCATCTATCATACTACCTCACTGATGAATTTACGTCTACTTGATAGTGACTGAAGTTCAGGCCTTGTGTGTCTGACAGAGAAAATGCAGAGGTATGTCACCAGGGAGCAGAAAACAGAATGGGACTCCTTACAGTGATCTTGTGAATCTTATTCCTGAGAAAAGAGTTGTCCTGAATTAAATGTATTTCAGGAGTGCCTCTTTGCTTCAATGTAGTCCAGAGGGAAGATGGTGTCTGAGTTTCACTGGGATGGTTCACTGAGACTTTTCAGCTTTAAAGCTGTCATGCTGTGGCAGCCTGCAGAGGCTCTACAGATAAAGCTATGTAAGTCTGACATTTGCTGAATACAGTCCTTAATGATCACACTAGATCTCTCTGAAGTAATTTGTGATCTGAAAGCTGAAAACAACCTGTTAAGGGAAAAGGTAAAAAGCTATAATGAAGATAAGAGGCACCCAACAATTCACATTCTGCATTTCTTGCAAGAAAGTTGTTGTCTGTGATCCCAAAGAACTGTTAGGTCAGTTTATCTGAATAATTTTACAGACAAAATAACAGAGCTAGGTTTGCCAATTTAAATTCCATCTCACATTCCATTATCTTCTCAATATATAGACAAACACCAAGATGAAGGCCAGTTATCTTGTGAATCCTATTTTGTGAATACACTGCTTGGACTGCAGCTGCCTCTTTACCTGGAAAAGAGCAAAGAAAGGAAGACAGGAGAAGCGGAAAAGTAATGCTTGCATCTCTGTTTCTAACGCATTTCTAAAAAGACAGAATTAGGGCAAAGACATGGGTAAAAAATATTTATGCTCAATGTAGCTGTGGTACAAGAGAATAGTTCCTTGGATGTCCAAATGAAATGAAAAAGAATTTGAACAAGGAATTTGGTGGGGGAGGGAGGCTGTATTTTTTAAGAGGGCTGAAAAAAGAATACGGGAGTAGCAGGTCTTAACTAAATGATTCATAGAGAATATTAAGCCCTTGATGTAGTCTCTATAAGCTGGTGAATCATTTGTGGCAGATTTTTGCCAAGACACTGTTTCTTTCAAAAATGGAAAGTGTTATGTCAGGAAAAGCATCTGAATAGTAATACTCATGATTTTATTTGCTTCTCTTCAGTTTATGTATTTGTTATTGTTTTCTTACCCTATGCCTTTTCAGAGTACTGTGCTGAGACAAATGGGTATGCTTTCCTTTTAAGTATGTTTTTCCTCCTCAAAGACTTGTTTTGTTTTGTTTTGTTTTGTCTGCCTGAGAGCAGCAAAAGAAACAACTTGTACTTGAGCACAGAGCAATAATAAAACCATTGTACTGTTAGCTGTGGTATTCTTCGAGGAGATGATGCTTCTGCATGTTTGTTATATTTGGGACCATACTCTAGAGAAAGACTGTTCAGATTTTTTAGATCAAAATAAGAATAACATTGCAAAAATTAAAATTGAAAAAAGGGGATCATCTGAGACAAAAATGTACTAAAAGTATGCGTGCCGTATGTCTTAATGACACTAAAAGGACAATGTTTCAAAGAAATGTTGATATAAAAATATGCTTTTTAATGCCATATCACCATCTCAGCATCAGCATCAGTGAGATTTACTTCATATCGTCTCTTTAAGGTGTCAGATTTAGCTTCACTTTTCAGCAAAGAGGAAAACTAACTTTTCCATTCCACCTTTCCATACATACCTGCAACTCTCTGTGGGCTTCCTTCTATATTGTAACCACTGAAAATGCCACTTCACTGCTTGCTGATTTCTATACAGGCTATGTGGAGGATTCAAACAAAACACCATCGACATTTTGGTTCAGAGCAGTAGAGCAGTCATGAAGTGAGTTCCCTGGTCATACCACAAAAAGCGTGTTTGTTTGATACACACAAAGAGGTTTTTTAGCAAGTGCAACCAGATTCCTTCTGGAGGAAAGTAAACTGGGATGTCTTTTCCAGTTGCTTACCATATGTGCACCACAGATTCATAAGGATCTGAACCAACTGCTCCACGCTACCATGAGTTTCTTCAACACACGTCCCATTAAAAGTATATGTACTTTCACATATGCCCACTACCTCTTAGCTCGTTGACTAACGCACCTTCTTCCTTCAACCACACTTCGCTTGGCCGCAATTCATTTTTGTCTTCTTCTTCCATTTGCAGTTCATGAATATCTTGCATATTCTGTCTTCCTTTTTCTTATTATTGTCCCTTTGTTATTATTGCTGTCTTTTGCAAAGGCAAAGATTCAACAGGATCCCAGCTGATTTCCCAAGGAAATAACAGAGCTCATTCCTAAAGAAATGACAGTGTCAAAAGTTTATGTGTCAGCAGGATAACCTAAGGGAGTATCTAACTGCTGATGGGTACCAAGAGGGTAGGCAAACAATGCCTCAATTCATATCAGAAGATGAAGACTGTTTATGAAGACTCAGGACAACCACCACACTTTGAGTGCAATGCAGAAGATGTTCATCCATTAGAGAGCTCTTGAACTGATCGTCAGGTGAGAAGGTACCACCAGGTCTGCTGTTTGACTGCATGCTCACACCTGACGTCCTGGGATCACCATATAGGAAAATTATGGGAGCCTTTCTAGCACTGCTTTATCATTCCCATTTCTTGCTAAGGACAAGAGCACACCTACAGATACGTTTACAGCCATGGATTGTATCAGGAACCCCCTCTAGTTTCCAACGTGAAAAAAAGTTGTGATGTTCTTCTGTACCTGTCATTATTACAAGTGCAGAAGGAGAGACGAATGACAGCCCTGGTCTCAGAGTTGCAGAGGGATGACACATAGCACTGAATCATAAAGGCTCTTCTGTCTTTAAAAGCTGACCTGAGGCTCTGAGCTGTGAGGAAATCTTCTGCCTGGCATTTAGGTATGTCAGAAAATGCCTGCCCGGCCTGTGCCCTGTGTGAGTCCAATTCAGCCCCAGTACTAACCAAGCCATAGTAATGCAGCCGCCACAGGCTTCTCTAAAGACTTCCTTCCCTTTTTCAAAAGCAGCGGGTTATGAGCTGATGATATGATCAAAGAGCCACACACAGGATGGTTTTCTGTCATATGGCCTTTTGAATCTCTGCCTACAAACTAGAATGACAAGCAAGGGAGAGGGTCTTTTTATTTAGGATACAGAGCACTTAGTGGTAGAGTTAATTTTTACTCCCTCCTTCCTTTTTCATCATTCACAAAGTCTCACAGGACACTCCAGCTCTCAGTGGGCTACTGAGAGTTAGCAGTGGCAGAGCAAACCTGCTCCTGGGACTTCACTGGGCCATGGATTTCTTCATGTGGTTTTGAGTAGCCACTTCAGGCTCAGGTGGCTAACGGTTTGCATCAGGTGCAGGTTTTCATCTCTAGTTTTAGTAAGCAGTCTGGAGGTAGAGAGGCTCAGGTGTGGGTTGTGACCTTCTTTGCAGTTAGGTGAAGAGGAAGGCAGGTTCTGCCATATTTGCAGCCAGTATAACTTCTGGTGAAACATAGCCTCACTGCATGCTCTATTGTTACTTGGTTTGAAATCAGAAACAGCAAACTTTATTACCAGTAAGAACTGCAGGCTGTTGATTCTGAAAAGGGCAGCATTATGGTGTTTTGCACAGTCTCTATGGCACACATCCCAGACCTCGACAGGCAGTTACAGGGTATGGAGCAGAGTCAGAGAAAACACAGGTTGTGTGACCCTGATGCCTTCTAAGACCTCAACCACTGTACTTGGGAGTGCTCAGAGCAAGAGATTTTTAATTTTTTGCTTTTGTTTGTGTGTATTCTTATACAGCAAGCTAAACAAAGTAAGAGATTACCATTACCATGGCATTACATTTTTTTATAGAAAGCACCATATTTTTGAAGGCACTTGGAGTATCCCACTCCACCCCCCAGTTTGTCACGCAGCCCCAACTACCTTACATTTAGACAACCAAAGCTACCTCTACATCCACCCTATTAAGGTTTATATTTTCCTTGTCCAGGCACAACCTTATGATCTGTTACTGAGGGGAATAGGTAGCATTTCCCAGTGAACCAACAGGAACTAAAATCAGCCAATTATTGTGTCCATCCTTTCAAAGAAAATACTAAAACCCCCACAAATTTGAGATAGGAATCTGTAAATAACCACATTGAAATAACCTACAAATTTATTAGTGGATAATTCAATAGAAGTTCCCACGCAGTTTAAAAACTCATGGAAACGAAAGTCTGGAATTTTTTCTTGACGTTATGCACATTATTCAAATAAGAAGGTTTGGAGAATGACATCTAAAGTCTTGACCATTATTTTGCCCACAGTAGTGGATTTTCTGACCTTAAACTCGTCAGGCCACTGATCAGTAGGGCTCCAGTGTTGCAGGGCTTCACAAGAAGAAAGGAGAGATAGTCACTCCCTTTAACATAGGTATGACTTTCTGAAATGCTAAGCCATGATAGTGGAGTAGCAGTAGCTCACGGTGCTGTCAACTCACAGAAGAAAGCTTACACTGCCCCTGCAAAAAGAATATTGCATTCATTGCTAGTTATCCCATATCCCCAAGACAATCGAATGCTGGTGTGTTAATTGAGCATAAGCAGGAATGGAAACAGGCAAGAACACAGGCAGGAATAGAAATTATGTTTGTTTCCATTTGTGAGGTTTTATTTGAGTCATGTTGGAGTGGGCTATGATATGCTACTATCATTTGCCTGACACAGAGAACAGGCCAGTGTGACACTTTGTAGTGTGGTGAGGCTTTGTGGAATACCTTTACTTTTTATAGCTTTGTATCACATGTAAGATGGAAATATTAAGTCTAGGATACAGAACTAATCTATCCTGAAGTAAAACCCCAGACCACAGAGAGTGTGCTGTAAGGACAGAGCTTCAGTTTATTCACTCCTCCTATTGTACCATTAGTAAGTAATTACTTGCTAATGTAGACCTAGCCAATGAAGCCTCGGGGCTGTGTTAAATTTTCTCTTTGGAAATCCTCTCCATAGCCCTGTCTTCAAACCATCTAACTTCATATGGTTCTTTGGACATGAAGAATGATCCCTGTCACACTAGAAAGAGTTAGCAGTGATAATGCAAAAAAGGCATGTTAGATCACTTATATTCATGGAGAGGGCCACTCTCTGAAGGACAGTGAGAGTAACCAGCAGGGAAAAATATAACTAAAGAAATCCTTTTGTAATCCCCTTTGCTTTTCTTTTTAGGCAATGGAATGTGGAATATATAACATTTCTATTCTTAGTCATACCACCAGATTAGTCTCTGCCATTAATAAAAAATTATTTACCTGTGTCTAACTGTATCTTTGTTTTTCTGCCCATCATCATAGTGTCCAAATGTTGTGCAGTTTAATCAGAGCTTTGTAATGAGGACCATAACAGAAACTTCAGAGAAAAGCTGTGTCTTTCCTATTATCTCTTGATAGGTAAAAACAAACAAAAACAAGCAAAAAAAAAAAAATCCAAAACATTAGGGGACAAATTCTGTTCTCCAGTAAGCCTGCAGGTCTAGCTCTCACTGAAGTTGAGTCACAGGTGCACACAGGAGGGTAAAGAGATGAGATCCCACCTATATATAGCACTTCTTGAATAACACTGCTGTCAGGTATTTAAGATGTCCTCTTTCCAATGTTTATCCAGAATGTATTTTTGGTGCAGCGGGGAATATTATACTAACAAATAAGCAAGCCTGAGTAATGAGAATGTAGCACAACTGATATTCTTAAAGGTAAATATGAGAATTTGTATTACTTCTAGTACAAATGCAGATATAGCTCCCAACACTGATGTGTGATGAGTGATTAATGTCAGCTCAACATGAAAGACCGCAAAGCAAAAGAGGTTCTCTGATCATGAATCCTTCCAGGGTATCACATCATCACTTAAAAGCCGTGGAGTTTCTGAGTAGAAGAGGACTGGCTAAAGGTCAGTTATAGATTTATTTATTGACAAATACTCTGATGATTTCAAAGCAAAGCTATAGTAAGTATTTTTCTAATATTCTCATTTTCTCTACAGTAAGTTACAATTTAATAACTGTTTTATGAACAGAAATGTGTAGCCTACCAGTAAGGGTGGAGAAGGCCCACATCATAATCAAAGCATGAAGTAAATTTGTTCAGACTATGAAACACTAGCATTAAGAAGGAAAGGGTTAAACGATATGCAGAAAATAGAGTCAAATACTTCCAATTGTTTTGATTTGAATCTGGAGCATTTTTACTTACTTTGTTTAGAATGTTCCAGAATGAAATATACAAGGAGAGAAAAAAAGGAGTTCTATCTGACCACTGGTCCACAGGGGAGGGAGACCAGATCTGCTATCAGCTCGATATTGGTATAAATCTGAGAATTACTTCAGTGAAGTTCAAGAGAAAGATTTGCATCAGGGTATGGCAACACATCGCAGGTCCAAGGCTCTGGTCTCAAGTCTAAATTAGTTTTTGACTTGGACTGTGTGAATATACTGAGAATAAAGACAACAATAAGAGCCCTCTTTGAATATCCCAATATGCAAGAGTTCTTGGTCAGAATATGCAGATTTAAATCGATTGTACTCATCCTATTAACTCATCGTAAGCGCATGGAGAAAGAGAGTGGAGGAATGAGACCAGGCTCTATGATTTCCTGGTTTCTATGGTTAATAAGAAAAAAGTAGTAACCATCAGGTAGTCTAGAACAGAAGTAATTTGTTTCCTTAGAGGAAGAAGAGAGCAGAAACAAGTTCATTTCCTCCATCATACTCTTGGGCAGGGCTGAAAGAAGATAATCTGCATATCCAGAAACTGAAAAGCTTTCAACACTGTTAATGAGCTTGTTACCCTCTATCTTTTCCTAGACTGTGTTCTGGTCCCTGTTTCCATCTTAATTAATGTTAAAATATCCATTTGTGTTAAGAGTATGGATATTTTACATCTCTATATCCTCTTATGTTTTGGGGTTTTTTTTTGAGTTTCACTTCCTTTTGCATAGGAAATGCTATAACTACTTCAATTTGTTTCATACACTTATTCTTAAATTGCAGGGAATTTGCTTATCAAGGCAGATTTGAAGAAATGTGCAAAGCTTTGAAATATTCCCAAATACCAAAATGGATTTTGTGACTTGACAACAAAACTATTTGTGCGTAGACCTATGAGTAAAACTGAATTTTTTAATGATACAAAACAAATCAACGAAGAAATACTTTTATGATATGGGACCATGACACGTTGCTCAATTTATAATTCATTATACCATGAAACTGAAGTTTTATGATGTCATTAAAGTACATACAAAGTAATAAGAAATCAACATTTATCAGAAAAATAATGATTTGAAAACAGCCTCGTAACAAGGCAAATAAATAAATAAATAAACCTATCATTTTTCATATCAGTACAGTAACAATAAAAGGCAATATCTGAGACAAATGCAATGAAACAATGAAAAGAAAAAGGTCCTATAATTATGTCCTTAATTATAGAAGAATTGTAACAGCTCCAATTTTTTTGAACTCATTTTGAAATCTATTTTTAAGTTTTAACTCATACAAGCTTATTTAGTACTTGAAGTGTATATAGTATATATTGGTATTTACTTGTCATTCACTGTTGCATTCAAATATCATTCACTAAAAAAAAGAACTGAGGATAAATTCAAGCTGTTAGTTTAGTGCCTGTCAGGTTTTGTGGATATTATCTATCTGATCATTTTGAATGGAGTACTAACAATACAATACACAATTCTGCCATCCTTCCTCACACATGGAAACAACTTGATCCATTAAAAGTTCCATTAGTTCCAGATGAGCTTCTCACAGAATCAAATGATCCTTAATGTATTTAAGATTGGGGAAAAAAATTAAAAATCAGAGCTACTGAGTACTGACAGTGAAGGTTAGAGGGTGCAGTTCTAAAGACCAAAGAACAAACCAAATACGTGTAAGCATTCAGAGAAATTCTAGAAAACTGAAGTTTAACACATTTTTACTTTTTTTCCTTATATTTTCCTTACATCCTCCCCTCCCCCCCCCAATAGGCCTATATCGGGGACTCATATGTCATTCAACTACGTGTATATTGTAGATATGACTTGTGAATTAAACTGGAAGGTTCATTAACCATTGATACAAAATAACAATTTTTTTTTCCTCTATGAAATCTTAAGACAAAAATTAAGAGAAGGATTAATTTCCAGGACTATGTAACAAAAGGTAGGTGTCTCACACAGCTATCTGTATGAAAGGTAGGTATATAATACTTTAAGTATTACAATCAGTGATGCCTGGAGAGTGATTTGGCTAATCAGCTGCCTACTTGCGGGGAGATGTAAAACTCGTTAGATTCCATTTATTGTATAGACTAGATCTTCAAGGAGAGATTAAGTTTCTCAAACACAGGCATTTTGGGTGTCATCTCATCTTATTTCAACCCTTTACATTTTGTTCTATAAATAGTGTTCTTTTAACAAAGAAACTAAATTTTTGATATAAAAGTATCAATAACCCAAAACATTATTCTTTTCTTTTTTTCCCTACATCTAGATCTGCCAAATCTTGCTAGTGAGACCCCAGAACTAGGATGTTGCCACTCAGCATCAACAACAGGATGACTTCCTGTGCCTCCCACCTAATACTGTTCTCAGGGGACTGTTTTGCATACAATAAAAAAGTTGCCAGTTACTATATACTATTATTATGAGTCATTAATCAGACATTTCTGACAGTTAAAAGTATTGGTCTTCATATCTAAGCAAATATTTCTGTAGCTTCGTTTTGGAATTCTGTCTCAGTATGTGAATCAGAGGATTTCAGGCTGCATATTGGGGTGACTAAAGACAAATATCACATTGAAGAATGTGATGGAGAAACCTAAGCCATGTATCAAGTTGTGTAACCCCCTAGATACCATAATTAATGTTTTATTATCCTGAAATAAGCATGAATAAATGATAAGCTTTACTTAACATACTGAGCTGAGAGAAGGGTCAGGAGTTTGAGGGAAAGTATCAGGACTCTAAATGGAGGAGGAGGAGAATTGATGAATAATCAAATTAATCTCTGAGAAGAGATATTATATGTGGGGAGTAATCTCTTATTTCATTTTTTTCTGATGTGTTAGAATATTAGGGCTATCTTTCAGGCCTAGGAAAATTGCCCCCAATAGTAGTGGAAAAGATAATGTAAAAATATATAAATATTATAGCAATAATGTAAAATCATACAATTTTATGGCCATTTCAAGGTCAGAAAATGGACCAAGGAGGCGGCTAATTTTTTACTACCTCTTTCTTCTCTCTAATGCACAGACAGCCATGTGCAGATTACTCTAAGCACACAACTTCAAACTCTGCTTTACAGATGGCAGGGAAGAGAATGGTATCAAAATAGATCACTACATCATGAAATGATACCCCAGTGAAATGACAAGAAGTTATGCATTAATTACAGTTCTGGTGGGATGGGTAAGTCAACCAATTAAGATACGAGCTCAGTTTTAATGCATATTTTATATTCAGAAAGAAAAGGGTACCAAAAAAACCCTCAAAAACATGCCTCTCGGCTAAATAACACAAAGCTTTGAGGCAAAGCAAGTTCTGTGTTCCATTATAGAGAGGAAGGGGAAAGCTTTTCCATACTACTATTTATTTGTATGTCTAAAATATAATGTGGAGCTAATAAAACATTCAGGAGCAATCATACTACAAAACAATGCAACAGTACATCTTTATCTTCAGGGACATCAGCCATGGACACAGATGTGCACTGTGCATCCATTCAAGCAACTTTATTTTTCTTTCTGATTGAGTTTACATGCTGAAAGCTGTTACCCTGAACAGGTCATCAGGGTCAAGCAAGGAGTTTGAAATTACTTTTTTTTCTCTTACTTTTTCTCACATTTTTTCTACAATCCTCACAAATTTTGCACTATATTGCTGTTTTATCTGCAACATTATAAAGAATTTAGATCATATGTAGTTTTAAGCCCATGTAATAATCAAATTTCTTTTAAAAAATCATTGCCTTGTGTTCTCTGAGTTATAAATGAAATAGCTTTATGGTAGCTTAGTGTAAAAAGATGTCTCACGATATTTCAAAATATCGTGAGATGGTTACTTGTTTTACTGACTGATTATGTGAAAGCAATTCCTGAAGTCTAGATAATTACACACTTGCTTTGTGACTATTTTCACAGCATATGGTTCCAAAGCTTTAGTTAAAGCTGGTCTGATGACTGGCCTGCTAGCACATGGTGCTACCAAGAAGAAAGATCTAGGTTAGTACCCCAGGCTCACTAGAACAATCAAAGAGCTAAACTTAAGTGACAGTGGGATTGCACCATCACTGTGACTTACTTAAAAAAGAAAGAAGATAAGTAACATTGTAAGGAAAGCTTTGTCCCAAAATTAAAGACTCACTAGAAATTCAGCAGTCCCGGAGGTATTGTATTTTTTAATTTCCAGCAAGTTTAAACTTTTACTGGTGTACTGCAAAGCACGAAATTGTTCCAAGGCTTCTCAGCAAGATAATTGAATTTTGCCACCCTGACTTTCCAGGGTGAGGGCCAGCCAAAACTGCAATGCTCCTCGTCAGAGAAAAGGGAAGGAGAAAAGGGTGGAAGATGTGGAATGAATAGAGAAGAAGGAGGAGGGACAGGAAGGAGTGCCAAAAACCCATCATACTTTTCTCACTATTGCCGCAGAAGGATAAAGACAAACCACAGAGCATCTGCCACCTTCTGTTTCCCTACCACATCTTTGGTAGCAGCAACCAGCTTGACTTTCTAGGGCTCTGGCAGACGCAGAGGAGGGAAGTGACTTGTTTGTCCATCTCCAGCGATGTGATGCCCTGAGCAGCTGATTACTCCAGCAGTGCCTAAAGGTGTCACTTGCAAGGCATGCATCATAAAAGGAGTGAAAGCATCCTTCCCACCACTTGACAAATAGGAGAGGCATAAAAATGCATGAAACAAAAAGCCATCATTTTCAGATGTGACAGTTTCACATAGTTGTTGGGACCTTTTCCAGGTAGTGAAACTGATACAGTAGAAATTACATGCCATATGAAGAATCTGATTTCATATCTTTCTCTAGTCCATCTCTAGGATTCTATAGCCAGGAACTTATTTATGTCTTCCCAAAGCATGTCTGACTGAACCCTGTGCAACCCGTTGCCCATCAGCTTTGACTAACTTTTAATATAAATGATAGTAGAAAAAAGTTCTATACAGAGTAAAGCCAAAGACTTTTGACCACAGAACAAGGATCTCTGGGCAGCAATAGACAGCTATAGACATACAGACATACAGAAACAAGTCCAATAAAAATGCACTCATTTATACAAGGCAGAAATGCCTTAAAGAGAACAATTGTGAGAGATTTTTCCCAAAAGTCTCCAGAGAGTAACAGAAATTTTAACCAGTTACACTGCGTCCCCAGTGAGAGCTGTAGTATCTCTCAGATGGGACCCACTGCTTTGGTCTGTATTTATCCAGTCTACTACACAATGCTGTTCATTTATAAGTAGGAGTATGGGATGCTACCTGCATATAAGTAAGTATAAGAATAGCTACCCCAACACAAATGCACTGATACCTTTCTTATTATATGTGTCTTTTGTCATGTTTCAAGGAAGCTTTTGGAGCTAGCAGTTCAAACAACATGCTTCCTATTGGACAGGTCAGTACTTTTTACAGTAAAGCTGATTCACATAAAAAGATGCTTTTGCAGCATACACCTAGGGAAACCTGCAGCTGTAAAATCGGATCTGTACACATGGATTAGTACTATTTGTTCCATTGATACAGTCATATTATTGATCTTTGTCCCAATTTTTTTTTTTATATAACTTCGATAAATATTCTTTTCCTTTTTTTTTAAAATCCGTATCTACCTAATTTCTTTGTCCAAGAACAATGAAATTCTGTTTTCCAAAAATGGACTCTTCAGACACCAATTTGCATTTTTGTTTCAATTGGGATGCCTTTGGCCAGAAATTTGTGGTAATTTAGCTTCTTGCATATAATCATATGACTCTACGTATTTGGCTGGGAGCTGGCATTTCATCATTCTGGGGCACTGTGACATTATGGTGTGTTACATGATACAATGACCTTATGGTGTGACATGATGAATTGTTCACTCCCTGCAGAAAAAGTAAAGGCTTTTAGTTTGTGCTGTTTTTAAACCGGCCATTTGCTTGATACATCGGTATTGTGCTGCTACTACTCAGAAAACGCATTGTTTAAGCAACTTCATGCATTTGGCCAGTCCTGCTTCTGCGCTTTACTAGCAATTTTCTAATTCAAATATTATGAACTTGCATGCAGTTCAAAGCAAGTTTACCTTCCATCATAGGTCTACAGTATCTTCTCTTCCAGGCACTGCTTCTATTAGCTAGTTCTATTAAAGAGTACAGAAATACCCAATATTTTTAAGGAATTTGACTTTACCATGCTAATCCCCCAAGCAGTCATTCAAAAATAAATAAATTAAGAGGAGATAATTTATATTTAAGCATGTATTTCTTAAAATTCCTTTTATCAGATTGTGGAAAAACAATATGATTTTAATCTGTGACCTTCATAGAAATAGCTTGTTCCAGAAGTGAGCTGGATTTCAACCTCAGGCAAGGGGGGAAAAAAAAAAAGATATTAAGCATGAAGTCCTTGATCTAAACTCATAGAAAGCAACAGGAGTTTTCAGCTGGCTTTGGATCAAGTTCATAGTTTTGTTAGTGAATGATACTCAGCTGATATTTTTACCCCACTGGTAATAGAACAAACTTAGCCATGACATATAGGAGTTCCGTAAAACCATTTAAACCATTGCTCTGGCCTCTGGTAGTCCTCACTGTTCTCTGCAATAGTGACCACACAAAGAAACCCACAGTGTATGTAAGTGCATCTGAGCCTTTAAGTGTGAACATTTTTATGCATCTCTGTGGCTAGCTATTACTATTATGCAAAGGGCATAAGATAAAATAGTTAGCTTAAATAGTGAACTCATTTTTTAACCCAGGGAGAGTGTTTACTGTCTTTCTGTATGCTTCCTAGCATATCCAGGTTCATATCACGCTTTCCTGGCTCCTCTGTTTTACTAGACTGTTAATCACTACTGATTTCAAACCCCATGCTCTGTGAGACAGAGTATTATTATACTTTTTTATATGTGTAAATGATCTTGGGAACAGCCACATGATAAAGCAAAAAAGAAAAATTTTACAGTTTGTTTTTCATAATGTAAAGATAGCAAATTATAGGGAGAGTGCAGCTTTTCTACAATTAAAACTAATTTTTACCGTTAAGCAAATTTTGTCTCTCATCAAAGTCCCCCCAAAAAAGGGGATATTGGTGGTTTCCAAAAAGAAGTTTCCCCATCCCACTAATTTAAAATAATTCAAACAAACTTTTTTGAAAAAAATATTAAACATAACCAGAACCATTTTGGTTTTTTTTTGTCATGTATTATCTGGAAAAAATTAAACCAAACTAAAAGTCTGCTTGTTTTAGAAAACTCTAATGTATTTTCTTTACTCACTTCTTTTTACAGTTTTATTCCACAAAGATATGTCTTGTGGAGGAAAAAAAAAGAAAATGTTTCTACACCTGGGTCAAGGAGCCACGGAGCCACAGTGTTTATTGCAATACCTGCTATCTTATAACACGTGCTGACCGGTCTTCATAACTTCGGAGGGAGCAGGATATCAGCTCTGATTTTTGGCATTTCTCTGTCACTGACTAAAAATATAGTACCCTGTCTTGATTTCCTTTTCTTTAGAGCAGCAGGGACTGTAATGCTTTACAGGCAGTGGGGATCCCCCTTGCCGTGGGCTACTGCGCGGGCAAAGGTGCAGCATCCTGCCCATCCCTGCGCGTACCCCCGTCTGGTGTGTGACTTTGTGCTTTCATGTGCACTGCCTGTGCTTAGCACTGGCGGGAAGAAAAGCTCACAAAGATTTTACTGAGAGTTATAAAATTCTGGTGGGAATGGATCCCAACACCCCCAAGGCAAGAGCTGCCCTTGCTTTTTGAGTCAGAATTACAAATGTCTTCCAGCAGGGATAAAGTCTGCCTGTCGCTTTGGCAATCAAACAGTAGTTATGTGAGGCATTGGGAAACATGTGAAGTGTTGTGCATCCTCCTCTCTCGTCTGAATCCGTGGGAACTTTCCTATCAGTCCCTAAAGCACAAAAAACATGATTGGTGCTATTTATAAAGCCATCCTAATTAATGCTTATGTTTAGACATTATCAAGCCTTTGAGGATTTTTATTTCCCCTTAGTATTTATTTAATGATTTATGTATTTTTCTCCCCAAGACAATGAGGATCAGGTTTTCATGGTAGGAATTTCTAGGATTATTTTAATTGTCATATTTAAAAGACTAGTGTCATACCTGGATTTTTTCCATCCTCTTTTTTTTTAAATCTCTGATACCTGCTCCAATGTCCATGACTTTTCAGAATAATTATTAACAGTGGCTCAGTGAGCTAATTAGTTAATTCCCTGTGGGAAGCCTGAAGAAGGCTAAAAGATTCAAATGTTGGTTACCTAGAAACAAGAAAAAAATGTATTAAAGTAAGTTTTATAATTCTGTATGAGTTTTCTGAAGATAGAATTTGTGTGCTTTTGTAAAAAGAAATAATTCAGTCTTACTTTTTAATTATGATCGACTTTTTGCATGTCTCCTTTATACTCCATACAGAGATCATTTTGACAAGCATAAACATACATTTTCTTGATGAAAATAATTTTCTTTTCATGATTACACTTGCTGACTCTTCATTACTTAAACTGCTAGAAAGGGATCTCAAGGGAGTGGCTTAGTCTATTCCCTTAAGGTCAAGAGCTTCACAAGTGGATGTAAGTAATTGAGTTATAGGGCAAAGATGAGTAAAGCTTTTAGGAAGTTAGGAAGAAAAATCCTCTTGATAAAGAAATGAATCTAATTTACAGAGTGTTATTTTAGTACATAAATTGTCTAATTATATTGTATCTCACAGGCAAATTTCCTATTAATTACTAAAATGAGGGACCAATTCTGAGCCAGTTCCAGGGATTCTTTTATCACAGAGTGGAAGAATTAGCGATTCAATAAACCTCAGTGTGCTCTGAAAATGAATTTTGAATCCTATACAGGCTTGCTTACTAGTGTTTTGTCACATAAGTTTAGTTAAGCAATTGGAATGGGAGAGAGCTGTGGTTTTCTAGGGAGGGAACTTGTAGTGTTCTGGGTGGCAATTTTTCTGAACAGGTGCAGAAATCTGTTTACATCTACATCTCAACTAGTCATAGGGAAATCAGTGTAGGAAAATTGGAACTTTTAGGTCACCACTTACCTCACCATAAAGTACTTGTATGAAATAGACCATAAAGGAAGCTCAGAACAACTAGCCTCATGTGGCCATATCTGTGTGGGACCTTCACACTGAGGGTTTAATTTAGTGATATTAAAATGGGGTATATAATGCCATTGATGTTCATCAAGGGAACCTGCATGGGAAAGACAATTATGAGGCCACACTGTATCTGTCTTTCTCTCTCATAAGACTGTCTGGGTGACTATACTGATCTGATAACCTTAAGTGAAATGCAAACACCCTCTCCTTACACTGAGAGTTAATACATTGCTTCCTGGCGCATTTACATCATATCCTTTATTGTCTTTGAGTCTTCTGATTCAAACCTCTTGGAAACTCTTATGGTCTATAATTCTGCCCAACCTGTAATCATGGTGCTTGAGAAGGAAGGAAGGTTTGTGCTTTTTCTCCCAGCTCACAATACAGCCACCTGAGTAGCATTGCACTGCTACAGTGAAGATAGCCTGTAAGGAAACTACATATCAAGGAAAGAATTTTTATGGAAATTAACCAAAACCAGTAGCAACTTTAAAAAAGTCAGCTCTTTGGGAATTCATCTTGAAGCCTGATGTTACTATCTTTGTCATTGTCTAATATGCCAGTCACTACACAACTTAAGAGGTTGCCCAGGACTAGGTAGGCTTATCTGGAAGCTAACCCTTTGACGCTAATTCCTTGGTCATTGCTTTCGGCGTCCTCTGATTCAAAAATGGAAGCCAACTGATACCATAAGTATGTTATTACTGCAAATTACAGTGTTAAGGAGCCCTCATCTTGAAAAAGGTTTCCACAGAGATAGATGACAAAAAGTACACAATGAAAGATCAATCTTTATTTGAGAAAACATAGGGCTTTTCCTTGTTACTTACACTGCTCCCACCAAACATTTAAAACATATGAATTTTTAGCAAATATTTACCAGGATAGGAACTTTTACCACTGCAGACAGTCTAGGTGTATTTATTCAGTTAAAGGTCCTGTTGCTACCCATGTAAGTTGTACCTGAGTTACTGTTTCAGGTTTTGACCCTTATGAATGTTACTGATTATTCTCTAAAAATGTGTTGCTTTCCTTTAAATGTAAAATTTCTAAAAAAGAGTGAGAAAGAAAAAACAATTACACTTAAGAAAAAATAGTAAGATTTACTTGCTAAAGAACAGAAAAGAAATACTTACGAAAAGGTGCAGTTTTACTCACAGAAGTCAGTGGGTCTACTCAAAAGATAGTTACTCAGTTTCATAAATAGTTAATATCGCCTCATAAGTGGGACAGTTTCAGAATATTAACAAATATTTTAACTGCAGAGGTGCAAAGGAGAGACAAGAATATGGAGGTGTGGTAGATAAAGAAGTGATAAACCATATACATTCATTATACTGGAGCAGTAAAAAACAATAAAGAGTTTATAAAGTCAGGGTTTATTGATTTAGGCCAAAGGATGATTTTGCATTTTTTCACCATGACACAGAATGAAAGCAAAGGAAGGGAATATAGGTGCTAAGAAGATTTAGGATTTTATTTTTAATAAGTTCTTTCTGATCCTTTCTCTTCCATCATGAATCTAGACAAGAGGTAGTAAATAGTTTCAGTTTGTTGGCCACCCATCTTGACTTGAATATCTATAATATTTATTGTACATTATTCAGAGACTCAGAAATGCAGGGCCAGAGGGGATCATCAGATCATCTTGTCTGACCTGTGCTATAACCCCACAGAATTTGACCCAGCTGAGACTGATAATTTATGCTTGAATAATAAATACAATAGCATTTCTCCTACTGTTTTTTCCCCAAATCTTCTGAGAAAGAGCTAACCTCATTAAATAATTTCCTCCTGAGAGAGCTGGAAAACCCAAACTGACAAAATCTTAAGATAGAATGGTACCTCACCATCAGTCCTGAATAACTACGGCTAAGTCAAGGTGAAAATGTTTTTGATGTAGTTATTCATGTGTGCAGCATTCAGAGATTATCTCTTTGCTTAGCGAAATGTGGTCTGACCTTGAAGTGAGCCAGTGCAGCAGACCATAATGAGGAGACAGTTATTTCAAGCAGAATTTAGGCAGAGTTTAACCATAGGTTTTGGTAGTAGATCCCCGTGCATTAGCATGAGCGACCACTGTTTAACCTGAGCACATACCGTGACTGCCTTAACAATACCACCTCTATGTACCACTTCTAAGAGCTCATTTCTATGGAGAAGGGTAAGACCATATCACTCTCAGTGAATCTCATTGTGCCATCTAGAAAGTTCAGTATTGTTCAGGTAAAAGATTGATGACTTTGTTCACTTGAAAGAATATTCTAGAAACGTGAAGAATAGTGAGGCCATTGAACTTCCCATGGATGGTGACTGCACATCATGCCATGGTCAATGAGGAGGGGCTCATCAGACACTACAGAAGCATCAGAAGAGACATAAGATTTCTATTGCTTTCCTATCAATTCTGGTTTTTATAGAATAAATCATTAATTATCCTTGCTTGTGTGTGCATTTCTTACAGAGAACCCAAAGGAATCACGACCATCTTGGCGTAAAAAAAAGACCTTCGTGACACTGTTCTTTAAAGTTTATCCAAAATGATATTAAAAACTTCACACAACCATTACGGACATATCTATCTGCCTTCCAAAAACTACTTATCAACTTTTGTACATTTCCTTCTATGTCAGTTCTTTGTTTATCTTCCACAGTTCATCCTCCTCTGTCCTTGTTTTATCAGTCATGTCATTATTGCTTTCTTATGTATATAATTTTGATTTCTTCTTCTTTGAAGAACTCTATCTTCCTCTAGTTTCTTGTCAAACAATTTTTCTCCTTTTTCCAAAGCTTTATTGTTGGTCTTTTCTTCTCAAAGGAGCAACATGAATACCACAACACTGGCAATTTTAGAGAAATTAAAAGCAGTAATGTTTTTAAACATCATTACATATAAATCTGAAAACTTATAAATCAGGAAAAAAAAAAGAACTGGGGAAAAACTGAAAAATAAAACCTCCTTTTTATTTTTTTTTTTTAACTTAAGAAGCTCATTGAATTAAGCTTTTTCCTTAAAAAAAAAAACCCATTGTCTTATTAGTTTTTTAATGTCCAAAATTTAACAGTCAAATGTTAGTGAAGAACGTGCTTGATAACTCTTGCTATCTAACAGAACAACCCTGTTGTCTTCTATATACGTTACCTTTTGAGAAGTTAGTTATGCATGATAGTATCCTGCAAATTCTGAGATGAAGCAAAGCCAGAATTCTGTTCATATTCTTCATGCATGACTTATGGTGCACAGAACTGTAACAATGCAAGCCATTTCACAAAGTCCTTTAGCGTTGAACTGGCAGGACCACTTTCTCAAGGGCTTTTCTATGCCAGCTCAATCCTTTATCTCCTTTGTGTACAAATGCCAAGAATATGAACTTTTATTTATGAGTTCTAATAGATATTATTTTCCATTGAGAGCAAGTCTGAAAAGAGTGTGTACCCTCAAATTCTTTGTCTCTTGTAGCTCTTAGCATGATACTGAAACATCAGAAGTAATTAAACAAAGTGATATTGTAAATCCCAAGATAAAAGTGTGACTAATGATTAATTCTTTGGTATTTTGTCAAAGCCCTCCTCATAATTTCAAAGCTCTAGTCAATATTCATGTAGCTAATTCTCCCTAAGTGTATTTTTCTTTCCTCTACTAAAAAGTTTGTGTGTTGATTAATAAACAATTTCTTAAAGTTTTAAGGATATGGTTTTAACAGTTATTTTTCTTCAATATTTTGATCCAAGCTTTGGTTTTCAAAGGTATATTTATTTTGAGATTCACACTAATGAATTAAATTTTTACATATATGTGTATTTCATTCTTATATCAAGAAAATTAGTAAGACTTACTTTCCATAAAGATATAAAAATCCAATGCTGCATTTTATATGGCCTTTAGTAACACTTCAGTTAAAAATTAGGTTTTGTTGAAAAAAAGAGCTTTCAGAACTGTGTTTCTTAAACTGTATGTGCACAAATAAAACATATATAGCAAAAACAAAATTTAAATCTGGTTTTCTGATATATACTTACTACACATGAAACTATTGCCTTGCTGACTTCTCTAATCCCCAGCAATTCTTACATCTCACGTGCACGTGATTTACCTATTGCTCTATATGTAGCTTTGAATTCATACTACAAAAATAAGCAGTCTAATTCAACGTTTTATTTAGCTACAATACTTTCAGTAGTCCATATAGTAACACCATCCGCAGGTTAGTTTTAAGTGACTATATTTGATGGTCAAGTTCAAACACACCCTCCTTTTATATTTTTTATATTGATTAGAATTTTCAATATGTATGAGATGTCAAGGACACTACAATTATTCAGCCTTTCAAGAACAACTATCAAAAAATAAATTTAACATTTAATTCTTTGCACTGCAGTATGAGAATTGCATTTTATTCCTTTGGATATGTGAGTTTATTTAATTTGCCCCTATTTTGTTACTTTAGAAATGCACTTATTTTCTAGACATGTCAATAAAAATGTAAAACAACTCACAGTACTCAGTGACCACTGTGAACAAGCAAATAAGATGAACTGAATCATATTATTTTGCAGGTACTTCAAGATGTTAAAATGTGCTATTATAGTTCTGCTGAGATTGGGGCAGAGATAAGTAAGACAACAAAAATAGCTAGATACATAATGCAATTTCTTGCCTATTTGCTTAGGCCCTAATCCAACATTTATAAGTAAGGAATCGTATTTTACAGGACAAGGAAGTTTTACGTTTTCAAGAAGAGCACATGTGAAATGAATTGTATTATGACAATATAGTATCTCGAATGAGTTCACATGAGAAACCTGCAGACTACCTGCAGCTTGAAGTCCCAGTGATGAAAAAGAATGTGAATCTCTACCTTTAAGAGGTGAAAGCCAGCATAAGATTCTTCTCAATCAGCCTTAGAGACATACCATACAGATATCTTTGACTGAATTACTCCCCATAATTTCCTTTCCTAATTAGAAAGGGAGAGGAATAGACACTTCTAGGGAATGAAATTTGGATACTATGTCAGACATCAACATTAAGATAAGATAAACTGTGCCTTTGAAGTTCCTGTTTTTCTCTGTTGATTACGACAGAAGCCTAGGGTGAAAGCTCAGATACGGATGCCTAAGTAATAGACATCTCACTTCCAAGGCCCAGAGACCTTAGAGGGTACCTTTCAGAAAGTTCTAATTAACTTAGGTGCATAACAAATTGTTCCTTTACCACATTTACTCATTTAGAATTTTCCTCTCATTCTAGTCTGACTGAGGCTGCTTTTGATTTATTTCATAGAAATCGCCCTGGAGAGCTAGGACACAGCTCACTTTATCTCAGGAGTGTCAAATGGAAAAAAACCCCAAACATTTAAATAGTGATGAATTTTTAGAGACATGGGGAAGTGGAGAAGAGTTGGAGCATGTCCTGTGTATTGTATATATGGTCAGTCTAGAAAGGATTAGGCCTACACACAAACCATTCCATACCTGAAGGCCAGGATTGATCCTGGGATTGACGCCTTGGGCAGTGTAGAGGTCACCAGATTAGCAGAGAAGTATTAGGGAGAGATGGGTACCTAGAGAGAAATTCTGTCTGCCTACATTTAGACACCTGTCAGGACAACAAATTTGTACACCTCAGCAGCAAACTATCTCTATTTATGGACTGTATAGAGAAGTTCTGGAAAAATGATTCAGATAAAGATTTAGGTGCATGTTATGAAAGTATACATCCATATACTTACATAGCTCTGCTACATAACTTCTAGTGTCTACTAATACAGTTTCCATCACTTACAACCCTGTTAGTGTGTAGGTTTAGGTCAAAGAAAAGTGAACTTTTGTTATTTTGATTACTGGGAATTTCTAAGCTATTTGTGCCTCTTCACACCTCATGTCCATTTACCATGTCTGGCTGCCATTTATCCCATTTTTCACAGTTCTCCAAAATCTCTATTATACAGACAGATGTCTAGAGGTACATTAGAAAATGCTAGGACACTTAGTTTCTGTTTAATTATTTGAGAAGTAGGTATTTTGAAAATTCAGTCAAACATCCCCCCAAAACCTTAGTAAGGATAACAGAATCAGTTCGTGGTCAATGGTGTTGGTCTTTAGCTAGACAACATCCTTCTGCAAAAAACCACATTTTTTTCAAATTCTTCACAAATGTCTATAGGAATAAGTCCCTGAAGGTGAATCTGCACCTGACTCTAGAGAACAATATCTTCAGAGAAACTCTTTGTTTCCAAATCCAGCTCCAATCCTGAAACCAATATTCAGCGTATGTATAGATAGCCACCTGGGAGTATCCTAGAACAGAATTATGACAGTCACAAAATTTCCAGACCCCAGGAGTTGTGTAAGTGTCAAATCCAAAAGCTTTTGGTTTCTTCCTAAAAAAGCTGATTTGCAAGTGGAAAATGTATCTCAAGAAATAAATAATTTTGGGACATTTTCTGAGGACCATTCTTGCAGCATTTACAGAGACAAAAGTTTCACTTCCTTTACTGCTTACACATCACTATCTTTGGCAAGCATGCTCCTGCAGATTACTATTACTATTACTATTACTATTACTATTACTATTACTATTACTATTACTGACAGGAATTCAGATTTCATTATTATTTGAAATAAAACCCTAAATTCAAGTAACTCTAAGCTTTGGTGAGGCTTATAGCCAAACCCACAATTACATTACTGACACTTTCTGTGTGCTTTTTATGTGAAAAAAAAAAAAATACATTTGAACTCCATTTTTACCCTTTCCATTAAAAATAAATAGTATATACTTACATATACTGTTGTAAGACAAGACAGATTTTTTTATATTTTTTTTTTATTCCTGTAGCACCTGTTAAACCCATACAGAAACTATGGAACTTCAGGAATTTCAGGAACTATCCTAAGACTCTTTATCAGATCTTCTTTCCAGTAGAAAGACTAAAAAAATTGATTATGCTGTCTGGGGTATATTTATGCCTATTGTCATTTCTAATGAATGTTTCAAGTCGTAAAATCTTTATAATTATTAATATTAAACATTTATGTTTAAAGTCAACACATTGTAACAGTCTTACAGAAAAACTTTTTGAAATTTCTTTTCACTTTCAAACTCAGGGTTTTTTGAAAGAACTCCGCAGTTTTCTCTTTTTTTTTCATGCTTAAGCTTTTAAATCTGTAGCATCCTATGAGAGAAAAGATGATGGGATTTTATGGACACCAAAATGTCTCTCCCAATGCAAAAGGCATAATCTATTCCGCCATAAAAGGAAAATATATTGTAATGATTCCATGTTTATAAGCAGCTCTTGTTTTATAATCCAATTCCTCAAAAATGGGCACAGAAACATTTGAGGCATTAGTTATAAAACACATTCTGCTTCTTATGGAATCTGTTCAGTTTCATAGGTATGAAAAGAGACATCAGACATAAATAAAGCAAGGAATGAGCAGTTTTGCAAATGCTGCATGTAAGCTACAATAGCAATATTCTATTTGTGCCCAACCGCAACTTCTCTGTTAAATGTCAGGCTCTAGACTCCAACTCAGTATAAGGTTACCTGATAAGAAACATTGATAGAAGCAAGAGAAAACAGGCATTTGGTGGTTCGTAGAAAGAGCACCACCACATTTCCTTTATTTACCTCCCAAGGGAGTAAACAATTTTAACATAATCAGACAGAACACTAGAAACATGGCACCTGTCTTCAGGCACTACTAAATTAGGAATTATACTTTAGACTAGAAAGTTAAGCTCCCTATAGAGTAAGAGGGTGGTAGTGTTCTATGGCTAATGATTAACACCATACAAAAGCTCAATAACAATCTTAAGGTGCCAGATTAACAGTCAGAGAATCATAGATTCATAGAATTATAGAGTTGTTTTGGTTGGAAGAGACCTTTAAGATCATGAAGTCCAACAGTTAACCTAACACTCTTAAGTTACCACTGAACCATGTCCCTCAGCACTCATCTACACATCTTTTAAATACTTCCACAGATGGCGACTCAATCACTTGCCTGGGCTTGATAACCCTACCTGTGAAGAAATTTTTCCTAATAACCGTCCTGAACCTCCCTTGGCGCAACTTGTTGTCCTATTGCCTGTTACTTGGGAGAAGAGACGGACCCCCACCTTGCTACAACCGCCTTTCAGGTAGTTGTAGAGATCAATAAGCTCTTCCCTGGCCTCCTCTTCTTCTGAGTAAACAACTTGAGTTCCTTCAGCAGCTCCTCATAAGACTTGTGTTCTAGACTATTCACATGCTTTCTTGCCCTTCTTTGGACATGCTGCAGTATCTCAATGTCTTTCTTGTAGTGAGGGGCCCAAAACTGAACACAGTATTCAAGGTGGGGCCTCATCAGTGCTGAGTAGAGGGGGATGATCACTTCCCTAGTCCTGCTGGCCACACTATTCCTAATATAAGCCAGGATGTTATTGACCTTCTTGACCACCTGGGCACACTACTGGCTCATATTCAGTCAGCTGTCAACCAACACCCCCAGGTCCTTTTCTTCCAGGCAGTTTTCCAGCTACCTCTCCCAAAACCTGTAGTGTTGCATGGGGTTGTTGTGACCCAAGTGCAGCACCCAGCATTTGGCCTTGATGGAGCTCATACAGTTGGCCTTGGCCCATTGATCCAGCCTGCCCAGATCCCTCTGTAGAACCTTCCTACCCTCAAGCAGATCAACACTCCCACCGAACTTGGTGTTGTCTGNCTGCTGATAAATGATGGAAAGTGGCTTGGTAAGCACTTCTGCCAGGTCCCACAGTACGCTTGGGTGGATGCCATCCGGCCCCATAGAACTGTGTGTGTCTAAGTGGTTTAGCAGGTCCCTCACCATTTCCCCTTGGATTATGGGGGCTTCATTTTGCTCCCTGTCTGTCTTCCAGCTGAAAGGGCTGGGTACTCAGGGAACAACTGGTCCTACTACTAAAGACTGAGGCAAAGAAGGCATTAAGTACCTCTGCCTTTTCTGCATCCTTTGTCACTATGTTTCCATCCCCATCTACTAAAGGATGGAGATTCTCCTTATTCCTCCTTTTATTGCTAATGCATTTATAGAAACTTTTTTTATTGTCCTTAGCATCAGAAGCCAGGTTAAGTTCTAGCTGGGCTTTGGCCCTCCTGATTTTTTTTTTTTTTACAGAACTCCAGATAGATGATATCTGTAGCTCTTCCCTTGTCCACTGATGTAGTCACTCCATCACAGAAAACCACTAGGTTGGTCAGGCAGGATCTGCCATCATGGATGATGTTTAGGTTCCTAAAGTCAGCATGCCATTTGCATTGGTAGATCGGTAGTAAAAAAGTTGTCCCACAAAGAGTTTCTTGTTAATAGCTAAGGATGAAATCCAAAGAGCTAATGTGGCTGATATATAACTCAGCTGACATCTGAAATCCAAACTCAGCAACCTAGTGATCATTCACTCAGTGGCTTCTAAGTCTGCAAGTTTGTATGCCAATCTGTTGTCACCACTGGACCTGCTTAGAACATTACATTTATAAACTTGCCAAAATCCTGCGAGATCTGAACAGCTAAGCATTATCTTGTGCTTGAGGACTTGCATAAGTAGAATACCCTGTACCTGATTAAATCCTGAACAAATTAGGAAAAGAAAATTCTGTAGCTTAGTGATGAATGCACATCTTCTCTATGCTATTTCTTATTGGTTGACTTAGGTATTTTCCTGTACAACATATTCGCTGCTAGAAAAACAGCTCATAGGGCCTCTTTACAGAAAAGGGAGCCAAGGGTGTGTTTTCCCTACAAAATATTATAGGATACAAATCTTCTGGCTGCTCCAAAGTACCATTCTAGTCATATGTCAGGGCAGTAATGTGCTGAGATGCTACTGCATTATTCAAAATTATACAGGTTCATGAACTCTACTTGGCATGGATTATTAGCTTGAATATTTCACTGCATTCTTGATGAACAAACAGATACTGACTGCAGTTCTAGAATTTTTCTGGGCAACAGTAGATTAGAACTGCTTGCCCACATTACACTGCATGATGCAGAAAGGCATGGACATGTGCAATTTGGGAATGTGGTTTCACTCTCAAAGCCCTGGAATTTAATTTAGCTTTCATTTTGGGATCTGGCTTTTATTATTTAGCAAGCTGAAGAGTTAGCAGGCTTCTATCTTTTAGCACACAGATCATGAGAAAAAGCAATACATTAATACTGGGACAAGCCACACAAGTCAATATAAGTAAAGGATAGCAGACTAAAATGTTAGTACTCTGTTGGATAGCATACAGCGTGCTGTCTAATATTCAGTACTTAAAGATAGCACCTAGTTAAGAAGGACACCGAAAAGTAGGCCGAGCAATACTCCTTTTTTCTCCTCCCCTTTTTTGGTGACTAAGCAAACAATATATACTACCTCTTGATTATAAAAGTTCTGCAATTTAAGTATTAAGTAGTCTTTTGTATCTTAATAAAATATCACCTGATATTAAAAAGAGATTTTATTAGCAGGCACCAAGCTCATATGTCAAGATATAATTTTAAAAATACATAAAAAAATCTAATAGAACTCATGCAATGTGTTCCCAATTATACACCCAGACTGAAACAAGTCTTCAGAGACACATTCCATTTGCTACTCACTAGCCAGCTATTTTTTTGTTTTAACAATATATGTAATGAAAAAGAAAAGGAAAACCTCTCCTTGTACATGGTCTACACACTCAGTGTGAAGTGAGGCTATTACTGATCATGTACCAATGTGCTCACCTCTGTTTAAACATATGGAGGAAGATGAAGCTACCACTTACAGAAATAATTTGCTACCAATTAACAATGAGGCTAAGTTCTTCCAGATAATTTTTGAAAAGTGTAGCATCATTTGTTTTGTGGTGTGGTGTGGGTTTTTTGGTTTTGTTTTAAAATATGACTGTGAGAAAATGATACCTTTTCTTTTAAAAATGTACTCTTTTACTTGAACAAGCTCTCAAGTTGCATTTTGTAGCGGTTGTGTACCTTAGGTTGGAAAAAGAACGTATCTTAGGGGATGATTTGTGTGAATTCCTTCTTTGAAATAATGGCAAAAGAATATTTAGTAGACTTCTAACAAACTAGATATCCAGTAAGCCAACTGGAGTCAGTAAGATTACTGAAGTACCTTGAGGGGATAACCTGAAGACCTCTGCTAATGGTGCAGTCTTTTGCTATGACAGAATGTAAAGTCTACAGTTGATCTGTAGATCTATTTGTATTTGGAAATGATCCTGTGTATTTTTAAAATCGGTTTTCAGATAACAGGCTTAAGCAATTTCATCCATTTGATTAAGGGAATTTAGTGCACTGTTGAAACTGTTCTCCTGAATAATTCTTACCTGACAGCACACACAAATTCTGGTCTTCTCAGCCATGTTTTATCCAACCTCTGTTACTCTCAGAGTGACTACATATGCTTCAGGAACTAAACTTCTGAAGGCAGTACAGCATTTTTCCTTTGCCTTATTATCTAGGAAACAAGTTATCCAACAGCTTAATTGTTTAAAATAAACTATAATTCTTTGCTTAGAAAAGAACCAGGAACTGAATAGATCCAGCACTACAGAATGGTTGGGGAACTTCCAACATTTTCCGTATAACCACCTGACTTGTTTTGCTGTAGATAAATACTGCTTCACATTTTCGGAAATTAGCAAATGAGCAAATGTTCAGATACAAGTGTAATAAAGCACCTGGATATTAGTTGCTTTTATTCTCCATCTTTACTAAAGAAGTTAAAATGACAGCTTTTTCAAAGGGACAGATCACAGGCAAACACAGATTTGATTTTGAATGGATGTCACTCCCATCTGAAAGCCTGGAACTAATGCCACATATTAGGAACTCAAATATCATGCAGTTTATAAGAAGCTAAAATCAAAGCACATGATCCATCCTAACAGAATTTACCTGCTATTAAAAAGGATGTTTTCAACAGTCAGTAGCTTCAGTTCCTTCAGTAGTTTGCACAGCTAAAAATTCTGGAAGTTTATAGCTTTTTCTCCCACAATAAGCCAATATTTTCTTTATCTATTTGCTCCGTGGCAATTTAAATTAAAATCATCTTCTTACTTATAACATTTATCTCATTTCTTTATAAATGCTACTATGTATGTTTAAAGATTTATTTTCAGTGGCACATAAAACTATCTCCCCATATAATAGATCTAAAATTATTAGGCAAAGCTGTGCACACATATCAATATTTTTTTTCTTTTTTCCTGCTTATTATATTTGAATACTTTTAATGAAAACTATGTATTTTTATATTTCTTTCTAAATTAATTACTAAATGTTTATTCTACATTGTTTTCTGAAGTGAAGAGGTCCAAAATATCTATAATCTATTAGGTATGTCCTTACAAAAATTATTTTTTAAATAATTCATAAATTCTCCCATGAGTTACAATGTAGCAGTTTGTTTTCTTTTTAATTCTTTTCTACATCACAAAAAGCAAATTGAGGTGCATTCCTGACTGAGATTGGCTAGCATCTCTTTTTTGGAATCATAAGAACTTCACTGAAATCCACAAACTAAACACTTGGACTTTCCGGAGCATGCAAAACTGAATGGATTTCCTGACTATCTCTTCTATGCATAAATCTCTTTTTACTTGCAATCAAGTAGGATCTCAAAAACCGACAGAATCTACTGAAATTGTTTGCAAGATTTGTAAAGGAAATATTAGCCTTACTCATTCATGCAGCACGACTTGTCTTCAGGCAAGTAACGTGCTTCCCTATGCTACAGACTGCTTGAATGTATCATTTAAATGTGGGATGATTTTCATAGAATCATAAAATCATA
>VYXH01000747.1:28528-42518 GCA_013397275.1 Burhinus bistriatus | reverse complement strand
GAGCCAGGCAAAGCCCCCTCCCCACCTGGAGCTGCTGCTTGGGAGCTGCCCCCCCTCGGCTCCCCAAAGACAGAGTGGGTGCAGGGTAAGGATTTGGGGGGGGGCTCAAGGGCAGCCCCTCACTTTGAGGATGGCTCAGAGGTGGGTAATGTAGGGGAGCTGCTTGCCCGGCTCCAGGGGTGCAGCCTCTGGGGCTCCCCCCCACGTACTCCAGAGACCCCTCGCAGCCCGGCCAGCCTCACCACTGGGGATGTCACCCCTCGGGGGCTGGAGCCCCCCATGCACCCCCACGTCACCCCCAGGACCAAGAGCCGTCTCCAGTCCTTTGCGGCACGGCTCGGCACCTCCTCTTCCTCCTCCCTCTTTGACGAGTCGCTGGAGATGCCCCAGAGGCCCCCCAGGCTCAGAGCACCCCGGGGTGTCCCTAGGGACACTGCCACCACCTCAGGGCACTATGTCACCCCAGGGAGCGGGGATGTGTCCAGCGGGGATGGAGAGGGGACAGGCTCTTTGGATGACACCGAGATCCTCCCTGGAGCCCCTGGCCAGCCCAGCTCACCCCTTGGGGCCAGCAGCTCCCCCAGCTCCAGCCCCACGGTCCTGCTGGTCCCTGTGGACCACGGCCACCCCCAGGACTCCCCGTCAGATGCTCGGGGATCCCCTGGCTCCAGCTCCACGGTCCTGCTGGTCCCTGGGGACCATGGCCACCCCCAGGACTCCCCGTCAGATGCTCGGGGATCCCCTGGCTCCAGCTCCACGGTCCTGCTGGTCCCTGGGGACCACAGCCACCCCCAGGACTCCCCATCAGATGCTCAGGGATCCCTGAGCAGCCCCAACCCCAGGGTGCTGAAGGGTGGCCCTGGGTGGCAGGACCCCTCTGCCTTGGGGACACACCAGCCCCCATGGCCCCACAAGAGCCTCAGCCGCTTCCTGGCCCCACGGCCAGTGGGCAGCACCACGGTGGAGCAGAGGAGCCCGGCTGTGCCGCTCTCGCCTGCTGGCTGCAGCGCCCACTGCTCTGAGGAGCACCTCAAGGATGAGGAGTGGCGACAGTCACCCACCGAGTGGCACAGTTGCGGCACAGAGGCCACCACCAGCCCCAAGGACGCTGTGGTCCAGGACAGGCAAGCGTGCACGGTGCCACTGCAGCACCTCTCGGATGAAGCTCTGCGCCGGCGGCTGCGGGCACTGGGAGATAACCCGGGGCCCGTCACGGAGCTCACCAGGCAGCTGTACCTGCGGCGGCTGGAGGAGCTGGTGAGGGGACCCCGGGGCAGGCTGGCAGGTAAGTCCCAGGGAGGTCCCCCTGCCCGGCTGGCTGGTCCCCACAGTGCCAGCATGGGACTGATGGTGCCCCCCAATGCTGTCATGGCCACCCCAGGTCACAGCCCTGAGCTGGCGGCTGCACTGCGGACTGGCCACGTCCCTGACTGCGCCCAGGACGAGCTGGCGCTGGCCCGGCAGTTTGACCGTCCTGACCGGAGCCGGCACTGGCGGGAAGGGCTGGTCAAGTCCAGCTTCAACTACCTCCTCCTCGACCCCAGGTAGGTCCACACCACTGCCCTGTCCATCCCCCATGCCACGTAGGTCCAAGCAGGGACCCCCTAGGAGGCGTGAAGCCCCAAAGCTGGGCGTTTGCACCTCCAGGACCACCCAGAACCTGCCATTCCGCTCCCACCGCCTGAGCCCGGCCGAGTGCTTCAGGACCTTCATCAAAGCCATCTTCTATGTGGGCAAGGGGACGCGTGTCCGGCCCTACTGCCACCTCACTGAGGCTCTGAGCCAGCACCGCGCCGGGATGCAGAAGGTGGGCTGGGCTGAGGGGGCTCAGGGCTGTGGTGATGGACATGGGGGGCTGCAGCAGGGGGCTGGGGACCATGGTGACGGTGCCCGCTGTCCTGCAGGGCTGCCCCAAGGTGCGGCGCATCCTGGAGATCTGGGCGAGCGGGCAGGGCGTTATCTCCGTGCACTGCTTCCAGAGCACCATCCCGGCAGAGGCTTACACGCGGGAGAGCTGCCTTGTGGAGGCTCTGGGTGAGTGGGACCAGGGGGGGAAGACGGTGCTGCCCTGGCCCCCTACCCCTGCCGCAGCTCCTGGCATCGTTTCTGCCACCGCTCCCAACTCCCTGCATCCCTCTCTCCCACCCCATGCAGGAGTCCGGGGGGATGCCGCCCATCCTGGGGCACATGGGGACTTTGGGGTCCCTTGTTGGCAGCGCGGGGCCTGGGCGCAATCCCCCAAACTCCCATCTCCTGCGGGAAAAGCTGCCTGGAAGCGGGTGCTGGTGCGGGGGCTGGGGGGCTGCCCCCATCCCTGTGGGGCTGTGGGTGCTGATGGGGAGCAGGGGGTCGGGTGGGTGCTGACCCCGTCCCCGCAGGGCTGCAGACCATCACCAACCGGAGGAAGGGGAACTGCTACGGCGTGGTGGCGAGCTGGCCGGCGGAGCGGCGCCGGCGCCTGGGCGTTCACATGCTGCACAGGGCCATGCGCATCTTCCTGGCCGAGGGCGAGCGGCAGCTCCGACCGGCGGACATCCAGGGTGGGCGCTGAGCACCCTGGGGGACGACGACACCCCCTGCCTGCACCTTCCCCTCTGCCCTGCCTGAGGAGGTGGCTGCGCTCTGGGTGTAGTTTTTATGTCGTGAACACTGGTGAGAATTTTTCTATTTCCCTAAAGGGTGATAAATAAATCACTGCAGGTCGTCTTTTGCTAAGAAAGCCAAGCTGCACGTGATTTCTGGCTTGGTTTCCCCGCTCTGCCGTGCTCCTAGGATAGCCCCCTGTGCCCGGCACGTCTCTCCCCATCACCGAGTCGGACACGGCTGAGAATATAACACGGCTTTACTGTATGAAATGGCACTAACACGGCGTGTGGCTCAGCGGCGGGGTGACGGTGCGCGGATTGCCTTGGCCTTAGCACAAGCGATGTGGGTACAAAGCAACACAGACTCCGTGGCAAACAGAGGTTGAAGAGCCGTGGCTCGCAGCCGGGCACCGACAGTCGCCTGGAGCTGGCTGGGGGGGGAATCACGGCAGGGGGCAGAGCCGCGTTTTGGGGTACGGGGGCATTTCTGGCTACCCTCGTTGCAGACTCTGTTGCTGTGGCATCTCCCCTGGCCAGGACAGGGTGGGAGGGATGTCATGGGGGAAGGCTCGTGGAAACAATCTGAACCCAGCGTCATTAAAATTCTCATTATGAGACAGGTTGTGGCAGCAGCGGGCAGGGGCAGAGGGGCAGCTCTGCCCCAGTGCTGGGACAGAGGAGGGCTGCCTGGGGACACTCGTCACACGGGGTCCCTGTCACACTAGGTCCAGCTCCAAAGAACCCTTCCTCTTTTACATTGCTCAATTTGGGGAGAAAGACGGGCTCAGGCTCGGGGAAGGTGCGTTGCAGGTGGGTGCCAGCTCTGGTCGGAGCAGCCCGGTCCAGCTGGGAGCCCCTCGAGCTGACCTGGGGTGCCTTGGTGCGGTGCCAGCCGGTCACGGTGAGGGGGGACTGGGTGGGACGTGGGCCAAGGGTGAGGTTTCTGTAGGACTGGTGGTTTCTTTGGTTTAAATGAGGGGAAATAAGAGGGAAGCAAAGCTTTTGGGGGAGCGAGGAGGCTGGGGCCATCCCCAGCACGTGGGTACGGGGCTGGAGAGTGGCTGTACCGAGCACAGCATCCTCCCGGCTTGCTCAGGCTCCCACCCATCCCGGTGCAGCCAGGAGCCCCAGACCCCGTGGTGGCACCTAGATCCTTGCTCAACACTTCTCATGTACCTTCTCGGTCCTGCCCAGCTCCTGGCAGCGGGATGCAAAGCGCAGAGGGGAAGAGATGATGGGACCAGTGGGTTATGTACAGACCGGTGTCGGCAGGTAACGAGCTGTTGTCCGTTAAGATCAGATGGTTGCAGTTTGCTTTGTCGCTCCCATGTTGCTCCGAGACCTCACAGATCCATACGGGAGCTGTCAGCAAGGACAGACACAGTGGCAACGTGACAATGTATTGCTGATCCCCCGGTGCACGAGGGATGGACGTGATCCTGGCAGGGATGTGGTCTGGGAGCAGGTGGTGGGTCCCGGAATTGTGGAGGAGCTGGAAGCCAGGAAGGGCAAGCAGATCGGACGCTGCGAGAGTCACTGTGTGATGGTGATGGCTCTTAGCATCTTGAGGATGTGGCAGCGGGAGGGAAGCAGAGGGCTCTGCAGAAGCCAGTGCTGCGGTACCTATAGCGATGGTGGTTGGCGACGTGACTGCATGGATGGTGGCACTGGGGACTGCGGGAGAGCTCAGGTTCGGTGTTGTCCTCCCCACCATAGCCGTGCCAGTCCCACCATGAGGGGGGAGCTGATGGTCCTTCTGGCCGTGCCCACAGGAGCCGGTCACCTCCTCCTTATCTCCTAGCCAGGCAGAGACGAGCTGTGCAGGCAGACTCTCGCCAGTGCCAGGCAGGAGCTGCTGGATGCCACGTGCACGGCTGCTGGCAATAATGGTGGTCCCATACTCCCGGCCCCACAGACAGCTTGAATGAGGTGCTCCAGGGCTCAGAGAGGCAAATCCTGCTGCTGAGGCCAAGGAGCCTTTGGCTTCCCCTTAAAGCAATCCCAGCTCAGCTCCTCCAACCCTGGTGGGGAAGGTGCCAGCGCCGATGCACTCTCCCTGGAGAAATCACTCCAATTTCTTCCCATTTTGCTGCAGGTGTGACCAGTGTCTCCGCAGCCGCCTCCTCTCTGTTCCCGGGGGGTTGCTGCGTGAGGAAAATAATACTACAAAGAAACAGGATGAAGACGCTCCAGCGGCTGCTATGCCGTCCCCGAGGAGATGGGGACCAGGTCTGCCATGTTCCTGCTGCTGGCCCCACGCACCCCTGCCCAGGGGAGCCTCCGTGCTCCGCCACCAGCCTCCAATGCGGCCAGGAAAGAAAATCGGCTGAGCTCCCGGCGAGGGCAGCCTCCACCGCATCCCTTCGCTTTCACAAACCCCTCTCCTCTCTGAAACGTCTCTCCCATCGGAGCAGCCCGGTCACCACGTCCTGTCGCCTTATTTCTTCTCCCCTTGCCCGTCCCCAGCTGGCGTCTCGGGCTCCCACAGGACGAACTCGTGGAGCAGTGTGTTCACCGTCTCGGGACACTCCATCATCACCATGTGGCTGCCCTCATCGATCACCTTCAGGAAGGCAATCAGCAGGATCTGGAGGGAGATGGTGGCAGTGGCAGGCGTCAGTGCTGGGACGAGCCCCCTGCCCGCATCACCATGTGCTGACAGGCAGACCCCAGCCCTCGCCCACCCCCCCAGCCCAGCTCGGTGCCCTACCTCAGCCATTCGCTGGTCCTCCTCCACCGGGACAAACTTGTCATGCATGCCGTGGACCAGGAGCACAGGCACGGCCAGCTCCGCATGGTAAACCTCGTCACCCTCCGGCCAGTACTGCCCGCTCATCATGGCGCGCAGCACGAAGGAGGACACGTTGAAGGCGTTGCCTTCCTTCAGCAGCTGCTTTTCTTTGGCACCCTGGCGAGCGAAGCCAGCCCTGCGGGAAGGAGCCGGCATGGGCAGAGGGTTAGCCCCGTGTGGTGCCTCAGCATCGGGGGGAACGAGAGTGTGGGGTGTCTCTGCCCATGCTGGGGGTCCCCGTGGTGGCTGGAAGCCAGGGTGGTCAGGGACAACCCTCCCCAGTGCCGCGGTGTCAGGATGACCACTCACTTGAGGAAGCTCCATGCCAGGCACGGGGACAGGCAGTGCAGCACGCAGGTGGGCATGTTGAAGATGGAGCAGAGGCTGGGCTCCAGCGCTGTTGGGCCCCCTCCATTGATCATGATCACCTTATGGACCAGGTCTGGGTACTCGTGGGCGAGGAATGTGCAGAAGGACACCCTGTGGGGAGAGAGATGGTGGGCATGGGGGCCATGCTCTGATCCCATGGCACTGGCCAATGCTGCACCCCAAGGCAGATCCTGAGGATCCATGGCTGGACCCCAAACTACAGCCCTTCTTTTGGCCCATGCTGCCCTTTCTGGGGCAGGGTAACCCCAGTCAAACCCCACAGGCGGTGCCCCACAGAGCCCAGGCAGAGGGGCTGAGCTCAGGGTTTTTTTCCCATGCAGACCAAAACAGGGTGCTGGGACCCACCTGGGTACCCGCCAGCCTGGACCAGCCTTGTCCTGATCTAATCCTGCCCAGCTCGGAGCCCGTCTCCAGCTCCCTCTCCTCCCAGGGCTGCTCTCTGCACTGCTTAGTCTCCATCTAATTGACTTTCTTGGGCTTACTCTATTTATAGGCTGCATTCTGCCAGCTTCCCTGCTGGAGGATGGGCTCTGGGATTAGCTGGACCCAGGGACACACACCAAGAGGATGTAGGAGATCAGAGCTGAGGGATCAACCCAGAATGGGAAATCCCACACCCCCCTCTGCCTCTCAGCCCCTTAAACGCAGGATTTCTTGGGTGTTCACTGCCAAGGAGAGGACAGGGGGGATGAATCCATTCCTTCCCTCCTGGAACCCCCCCAGCCCTTACCCGCATGAATGTCCCTTACCCATATGAATGTCCTATCAGGATATTCCTCTTCTTCGCGTAGCGCTTGAAGACAGCCCTCATGTCCTCCGCCAGCGCGTAGAAGGTGTATGCGGCGGCAATTTGGGGAGCTGAGCTGCAGCCGTGGCCAGCGAGGTCAGGAGCCACCACTTCGTAGCCCAGCTTGGTAAAGAAGTCCAGCTGCTCCTTCCAGATGTCCAGTGAGCCGCCCACACCGTGGATGAAGAAGAGGACCACATCGCTGTGTGTCCCTTTGCAGCTCGTGATCTGCTTCTTGCAGTCAATGTTGACAACTTTCTTAGGTTTACGCTTCCGACGCTTGCCGGGGGCAGCGGCTGCCTCCCGTGTGCCGCATCCCGGTGTGCCGCATCCTGGTGTGCCGGCAGGACCCTGGGCAGGAGTTTGGCCGGCCAGGTCAGAGAGCTCCAGCTCCATGGTGCTGTTGGGTTCCCCCGAGCCATTCTGGCAGTGCAGGATCTCGGAGCGGACGGCATCCCCCAGGTTCTCAATCACCAGCTGCCCATTGCGGTAGACGGTGATCTTGCGCTTGCAGTGCACCGTGCCCCTCTCCGGCCCCCCGGGCTGGCTCTCCTCGGGCTCCTCTGGGGCCAGGCGGTTGGGAGTGCTGTGCCTGACCCGCAGGATCCTCCCCGGCTTCACCTCCATGAAGCTGTAGCCGTTGCTGGACTCAACACTGTCCAGCGGCCCCACGGCGTTCGTCGTCTTGCCCATCAGGCAGCAGAGGAGCCCATCGGTGATGCTGTTCAGCATTATGCTCCCTGCAATGAAGGCAAGACGGGGGGGGACAGGAGAAAGGGGGGTTAGTCACGAGCTCCAGCACCCAGCAGGGACCTGTGGGTGGCCCTGGCTGTGGCACAGGGGACAGCCCCGTCCCCCCCTGCTTTGCTGCCAGCCCCCACAGTGGTATGAGGCAGGGTAGAACGTGCCTCCGGGAATGCATTGAGGGGTGAACGTGGTGCTCCCCAGATGTACAGCCCTCCTCGGCCACGTGCAAACGGGCTTCTGTTTCTGATCAAAGATGGACCCAGCACTCCCCGTCCAGCTTTGTCTGGGCCATGTCCCTGTCACCGAGCCGGTGCGACGTCCGCTGGCCCAGCAGAGATGAACTGGAGAGGCTGCAAACCCATGCAGTCCCTCTGGCACGCAGCTGCGGACCTCTGCGGAGGGACCTGCTCTGGTCGAGGGAAGGTACATGCAGAGAAAAGCCTGTTTGAAATGAAAATGCTATTTCTGGCACCAAATGTGGGGCTAAGGAAAGATTCAGCTATGAAACTGCATTATTTATGCCAATTAAATATATATATGTATCTCTAGTCTAAACCACCAATACAAATAGCGAGAGATGGAAATTACAGGGACTGGAGATGAAGGTTTTGATTAAAGTCGCTCCGCAAACCAAGGCTGAAAATAATACGGCAAGAGAACAGGGGAAGGGGGGGGAAGCAGCGACCCAGCACCTGCTTGGGGGGTGGGAAAGGCCCTCCCCACATCCCCACCTGGCACCACATGGGCTGGGAGGACATGGCAGTGTCCTTGCTGTCCCCAAGGCTCATTCCTTGACATTTGCTCTTCTAGATGCGCTCGGGTGGCTTTGGGAAAGGGCTGCAGACACGGGGACCACGGACCCTGGCCGAGAGCGAAGCCGGACCTGAGCAAAGGCAGATGCGAGGTAGGAAAGGCCGGTGGCACCGGGGGCATCAGTGCTGGGACCAGAGCTCGATGCCATCCCAGCAGAGCCGAGGGTGGCTGCGGAGGGGGCTGGGGAGGTCCCTGCCTCCCCTGGCTGCCAGCCTGATGCATGTTTATTATTGATGAAGCTAAACACGGTGAATTATTGATGCCGATGGGCAAAGAGAGCCGGAGCGAGTGCTGCGCAGAGGGGCTGTCCCTGCAGGAGGGGGCACCGGTTGCCCCCTTGGTGGTGGCTGCGGGTACCAACCATGACCCCTGCGGAGGAGAGAAGGAAAAGCTCGTTCCCAGAGGGGAATTAAACATCTAAAGCCCAGTGATGCTGTCAGGAGCAGCCCACTTAGCTCCCTGAACAACCCTTCCAAGTGCACCCGGCAGGATTATGGGCACTTTGCTGGCAAACCGCAAGAGAGGGAATTAGTTAAACAAAATAAGGGATGGAGGCAGGCTCAGAGCACAGGCTGCCTCCTCCTCTGTGGCTTTTATCGTTCACTATGTTTGGGGAAGTCAACACCGCATCCTCCTCAGAGACCCCACAGACCCAAATACACCCAGCCTGGCCCCCGCGTGCTCCCGGGGACTGGATGGGCTCTGCCAAGAGCTGCCGGCCGGCAAAGAGCCCAGGTGCTCTAGCCCCAGCCCAACACACGGTTTGCGGGTTTTCCCAGGAAAAAACAGCCTGTTTGCTCCAGGCAGGCGATCCAGGTGGCGGTTCCCTTGGCAAAGCCGGAGTGGCTTATCCAGGGAGCCTTGCCAGCCTTTGGAACAGCAGCGAGTGTTTGATTCTTGCCCAGCTCTGTTGGGGACAGTGGCCTGACTCCCACGCAACTGCCGTGTAAAGCTCTGGGTGCTGAATTGTAGGGACTGGAAATGCAGCAAAGCCGCTCCCGGGGGCTCCTTCTCCTCGCCACTGGCCAGGGAGCTCCTTGGGGGCTCCCCCCTGACGCGGGGCATGGCAGTCCCTGCTCTCTGTGGTTTGGTGCCTGGGCTTGCACTGGCAATCTCTCTTCTGGACACAAGCACATCCACGCAGGATCCGGCTGCACCAAGAGCTTTCCAGCATCCTCCTGCTCCCCACTGGCCGAACACGGTGCTAAACAGCTGTGTCACCCACCGGGCACCCTTTGCTGCTCTGGGGATGGACCCAACCAAGCTGATGAGCAAGAGCAGGAGATCTGAGAGCCCTGGGAAGGAGAAGCCAAATCCAGAGCTCGCTGGCAAGGGTCCGGTCTGCTCTGCTGAGCCGTGCTTCCAGATCGGTGATGAGCCCAAGGAGCTGGGCACCAGACTGGCTGGAGCCCTGGCTGGAAGATGCCCAGCTGCCTTTGCGCTGGGATGGACACGCCACTGCTCTTGCTGTGCTTTTGAGCACCAGCTTGGTGCCAGGCTTGGGCTGCTCTTGATCCCCGAGCAGCTCGGAGCTGTTTATGCCGAACAGGGAGATGGGGCAGGCAGAAAGCCTCGGGGGAGAGGGGAAACCAGGCAGACCCTGAGCCTCGCGCTCCCCATGAGCGTGACTGCAGGCTCTCCGCAAGCCCTGCCCATGGCTGGCAGGCTGCGTCCTGCACCTGCGCTGGGTACGGCTCCCCCAGGCTCAGCCCACGGGACCTGGATGTGATTCTGCCTCTGATTTCCATAAAGCCTGGCTTTGCACTGCGCCTCCATTTCACAAGGTACTAATGATCTCTGTATGGATTATAAACAGGACTTCTGGCCAAACCGCCTCGACATTGATTAACTTCTCAGGATTAACTCAATTAGTCCATCCTGTTCATTTCCAGAATTGATTTGCTGGAAGGCTCTGGCGGTCAGGAGCTCTGCAAGGCAGATCCAGAAGCCCAGGCTCCAGCCACAGAGCCACCCTCCAGCTTCACTGGCACTGGGTACAACCCCGGATCCCACTGGGATTATTCAGCAGGGGCTATTCAGTAGGGCAGGGCCTGGGTCCCCGAGCTGAGGTGCCTCCGCTCGGATATACCCAGGCTGGAGCTCGTGGTCCAGGACGTGGCAATCCCTGCTGGGTATCAGACTGAGAAAACACCACCCGAATCCCATCAGAGAGCACATCCCGGTCGAGCTGTGCTAGGTGTGAAATGGAGGGATAGGAGGTTAAATGGCTCAACTCGATGTCGGGCTTCGTCTGAGGGGCTGGGAGGCAAAGCGTGTCCGTCTCCCACCTCCCACGCGCCTCCTCTAACCCACCACACCGTCTGCTGCGGCTGATGCAGCCAGAAACATCAAGGGATGTTCCCTCCGCGAGATGAAAAGGGCTGAAAATGAAACCAGATGGATGTGAAGAACTTTGCAAAGATGCTGGTAACCATGGTGATGAGCTGCTTCCCCCCGCCCTCCATCCCGGCTACCTTCCATCACCGCCCCCAGCAGAGAGCGAGATTTCGGCACCGCTTACATAAGGCCAGGCACAACAATGAGTCAGGCACAGTGTGAACCTGCCGTCGGGCACCGTGTCCTGCGAGGCCGAGGACGCTGAACAGGCTTGGGAAGGTGGATGGCATCACACCAAGCTGATACCCACGTCCTGATCCCCCCTAAAATCACAGCTGCCTCCAGGAAACTGCTTCCAGCAGACAGGGGATGCTCGAGGGATGCTGGGGATTAATGCTGGGAGGATGATTTATTGCCCAGGTCCAGATATTGTCCCAGAGCACCCATGTGGAGTCCTCTGGTTTCACCCTCCCCGCCACTGGGATGAATAACCCAGCTGGGGAAAAAACAACTTACTGACCTACTTCAGGCTGCAGCGCCTCAGGTTTTATACAACTTGATGGCACCATGTCACAGCTGGAGAAAAATGGGACGAGATGCAACGTGGCAGGGTGGAGGGCGGAAAGCCTGACAGGGTAATGTGACAGGCAGCCATATGGGGCTGACATAGAGCCCGTGGGGCTGACATAGAGCCCGTGGGGTGGTGTATCAGGGCAGTGGTCTGCCCCAGGGATGTGAGAGCACGGCATAGGCATGCTTACGGCCATGCCGGCATGGACTAGCCAAGCTGGGTCTTCCCTTGCCATCCCTGCAGACAGGAGGGTCTCCCCTGCCCCAAACAGCCTCCTGGTCCTGCCTCCTGCGAGGGTCCCGTCCCCACTGGTTGACAGTGGCATGCCCATCCCTGCTGGGGAGACCTTGAGTTGTGGGCAGCAGAATGGACTGCGCGTTTCTCCATGAGAGCCCCCAGGGCAGCAACGAGCCCATCCCCGCCGAGACAAGTCCTGGTAAACACTTGGCCCCAATAAGCGAGCCGAGAGCATCGTTTACCGCAGGGGCAGCGCAAGCGGGAGTCAGCGCTGGAGCCGATGGCCGTGAACCTCCCCATAACCCAGCAAGTCCCATCAGCACTCAGCACCTCCGCTCCCCCCCGCCCTGCACTGAGCCCTGGACCCTCGCAGGGAGTAGCAAGGACTTGATATCTGCTAATTCCTTGCAAATCCTCAGAGGAGAGGTGCCAGAGAGGAGCGTGAGATGCGCTGCAGCCAGAATCCAAGCTGCCATAATAATTTGTTCAGCTCTAATCCCTTCCCTCTGGGGCTCGCGAGTATTAATGATGACACACAACACTCCTGAGGAATGGGCAAATATTATTATGCTCTTCCCAGCCTCCCCCAGTCATTCAGTCTCTGCAAAGTGCAGAAACTGCAGCATCGAGAAACACATAAAGAGAACGACTGTTTAAGCACTGATCTCAGATACACGCAAAATAATGTTTATGCCGCTTAGTCTCGGTCCTGCAAAGTAAGCTTCCCTCTGGGGGAATGTGAAAAAGCCACTTCAGCTGGTGGCAAGCACCTGGATTTATTCTGTTACGCCTGGCTTCCCCATCCTGATACAATTATAGCAGCTTTATCAGGACAGTCAGGAGTAAGTAGTCAGGAAGGCTTTATCAGTTGCACAAATAGAAAACCAAGGAGGCAGCCCTGAATCCTCAGCACAGGCAGGGATGCAGCCTCCCAGGATGGGGAGGACGGATCCCCATCCGCAGGCAGCAGGACTTCACTGAGGGCCCACAGGACGCAGACAAATCGCATTCAGTCAAAAAACGGCATGGTAGGCAAGGCAGAGCGTCTGTAAGACATACGGCAGCCTGGAGCCGCGGCTGGCCGCCTGCCACACGTCTCTCTTTAGGAAGGAAGAAGACCTTGAGAAACAAAAGATTATACAAAGCACAGCCTGTGCCTGACCTCTGCGACCAAAATCCTGCTTAACCCCCTGCGTTTCCCAAACCTCCTGCATTTCCAGGGGGATCGCCCACTGCATAGCAGTAGAAAAGCCGGTTGGATACCTCCGGCAGCAAACGTCCTCCAGCAGCGAGCTGGAAGAAACCATTGCAAGGAGGCAGGAGAAGAAGAAGAAAACCCTGCCCCCTCCGCCGGGCAGCGATGCGTGCAGATGCCCCCTCGATCTCCATCCGAAAATCCAAGCAGATTTGACACGCACATAGCAACAGCAGGTCTTCGGTCAGAGCCAGCAATCATTTACTGCAATTGCATCACAACAGAAGCCGTCCCTTAAGTTTTATTGCTGGCCAGGTTTTTATAACCCTGCGCTCAAAGCATGCTCAATATAACAGGGCTATTTAAGCCCAAGCAATGCCGTGTTGCTGTGAGGCTACCGTCTCCCCTTCTCTCCCCGCAATCCCATCTAACGCCTCTCGAATGCCTTCCCATCGTCAGCTTCGAAAAAACACATCTTTTGGCCATTTTGCTCCCCGTGCAGAGCACCTTCCTCCCCTCTGCTTCAGCGCATGCCCTACATCACAGCTTGTGCTCCCAGTCCTCCGCACAAAGAGAGAGAGACAGAAGAGGATGCTCACCTCATTTATTGACAAGGATTGTCAGCAGTCGAGATTGCAAATGAAAGGCTCAAATCTTGCAGGAGGCAAAGGAGGAGAGGAAGAGATGCCTGAGGTGTCGGGAGCCTGTGCAGGATGCAGGGTGCCAGCGCTGGCAGGCTGCTCAGCTTTTCAGCTCCTCCGATTACATTTTTTTGCCTGTCTGGTGGGAAGGATGGAGCAATGTCTTCAGCTCAGCTCATCTGCTTTAGACCGAAACCTCTCCTTCCATCCTCTCCCCACGAGCAGCTTCATAACTGAGCTCTGGGGTTTGGGGGTGCTATTTGTCCTTGTAGTCTATAGCCATAGAAAGCTCCTTAAATCCCTCCTAAAGAGGAGGGCTCTCGGCGTGACAGACAAGGAGACTTGCCAGTCAAAGCAAGACCCAGCGCAGCCCGGCCGCCCGCCCGTGGGGAGCCTGCCAGGAGTCGGGGGAGCTGGAGGGCTCGCCCTGGGTTTTTGCCCCTTCCAGTGGGATGAGTTACCGAGTTCCTTTTTTACCTTTTACCATTTTCTCACCATTCCAGTATTTGCGGCTTCCCAGAGGCCGCGAGCATGTCAGTGCCACGAGCGTGTCTGTGCCACGAGCGTGTTGGAGCTCAGCAAGGGTTGACCATGCACCGAAAGCATGAGCGCGCAGACCCCAGGGGCCAGGGCAGGAGGACAGACATAAAATCAGGAACGTCTCTTGGGTTTATTTTCACAGCCATGGGTTTGGCAGGGCTGCAGTCGCATCCCCTCACCCCAACAGGCTGACTTCTGGCCGGAACACACCAAACCAGCGCAGAAAAACCCTGGAGCTGGTGCCTGCTCTTGGCGATACGGCTGGGCTTGCTTCCAGCGAAGCCGTCTGAAGGATCTTTTCCATGATCAGAGCAGACAGCGAGGGTGATTGAGATCCTGGGGGTTAGTGGTGACTC
>VYXH01000747.1:5344-24607 GCA_013397275.1 Burhinus bistriatus | reverse complement strand
CTTTGGGAGGTTGGGATAAGGGGGCCTGGGACACCTTAAGGTGGGGACACACACTTTCTCTAGGGGTGAAGGGGCTGGGACACCCCAGGCTGGGGGGGGCGATTCCACCTGTCTACTGATTGGGGGGCCTGTGGTACTTCAGTGTATGGGCTGTTCGCCACCATGGCTGGAGGGTGAGGGCTCCCCCAGAGTGTGGGGTCTTCCCCACGCTCAGGCATGGGGGGCTGAGAGCAGCTGGGGCACTGCCAGGGTGTGGGGTGTTTCCTCCACTCCCAAGGCTGGGGGGCAGAAGGGGAAATTGGGGCATTTCCGAGGTGTGGGGTGATCCCCCATCCCCAGGGCTGGGGGGTGCACTCAGGGGGCTGTGGAGGTTGTTCAGTCCTTTCTGTGCTTTCTAAGCAGCAACAGCGACTTGGTCTGGTGCCTGAGTGTTCAGCGGCGGCTATCATAGCCAAGAGGCTTCTAGTCTCCCTCCCTCCCTTCATAGCCACGTAATAATTTTTGGAGAAAGAGAGTTTTCCTTCTGCCCCTCTGCAAGGGAAAGACAGTGGTGTCCCTGTGGTCTCCGTGCACAGGCGTACCACGGTCATTCCCAAATCTGTTTTAATGGTTTTCCTCTAACCCGCGTCCACGTGTGTGCATCATGCTGGGACAGAGCTCTGCTTTCAGCATCTGTGTGCTGGGCCTCATCTTTCTGAGCATTGTTACTGCAGTTTCCTTCAAAAGCTGAGAATGGGGTGCATATATATGGGGTTTTTTTTCACCTTTTTGCTTTTAGATGAGAGCTGTCGTCTTCCTAGGAAGCTGAGCACCCTTGTTGACACAGGAACAGTAGATGCATCTTGTCTCTACCTCACTTCCCAAATCATAGAAGGAACCAGTGTTGTCTTCTGAGGTTGCATAATCGCACTTGTTTTGTCCTTTTTTTGAGTTTGCCTTTCCCCGAAGGAAACGAGGCATCTGCTCAGTTTGGGTGCTGGTTTTTCACTTCCATGTAGGAAGCTCCATCAGCTTCACTAGCTTGGCTGGGGTGTGCTTTCCTTGGTTAAAGAGTGGCAGAAGGCAGGCAGGGGGAACGTTTCCTCATGTGACATTATACAGGAGGTATGACTCGCTGTGCTTTGTGCCATAGGTGTGTAAACACAGCACTGACCTACTGGGGCTTATTTGTCTGGTGCCCTTGGAGCAGATAAGGATCATTGCACTTGGAGTATTGTCTAATTCTGAATATCCAGGAATATGACTCCAGAATATTCCCCCGAGGGGGCCTTTTCAGTGATCTCTGAGATCGTATCAGCTGCTGAAATGTGTGCCTGTGCAGCAGAATTATCATTATCGGAGGGGTAGTCTTTGTCACTGACAACCAGACTCTTCAGTTGAACTGGTGATGAGTGCCTAACGTGCTGGCTGGAGCCTCGGTTGGAGAAATGTCCGTCTGTCCTTGTTTTAGTGTCCCTGTTGGTCTGCTCTAGCTAAGTTATGGCTGAGCAGTGGGCACTGCTGGCAGGGCTGGAGCTGGTCCACCCGAGGGACTGCTGGCCTGAGAAAAGGAAAGGTGGTGGCTGAGAGCCAGGGATGCTCGTGGCCGTTAGAGCTGAGGTCTCCAGGTGTTGTCCGAACGTAGTAACCTTCCTGCTTGCGAGTCTGCGCTTAGCTGGTATATATCCTGCTTTAGTTGTTTGTACGGTGGGGGGTGGGGTAAAAAACCCCCACATTCACCATTTAAATTGCATTTTGACTGATAATTGTAACAATATTTTTGCAGTTTACTGGACGTAACTTGCTCTGCTGTGAAAGTCCATTAAAAGACTGCAGAGTCCCTGGTGAGAGCTGTGATTCCACTTGCCCAGCTTCTTTCCAGGGAAGGATGGGCTCTGCCAGACCAAATACCCGGCTGGAAAGTGGGGAATAGTCTAGCATGAGGAACTTGGGGTGAGCTGTATATTGAAGAGGTACTTGAAGTTGTCTGCTCTTATTTAGAGCAGTTATTTTCCATTCTTATGAGCAGTAATAGAGCCAAGTAGTTGTCAGGCTTTTACTGCAATAAAAGAAATCAAGGACATGTCTGTCTCTTTCTGGATTAGGCTGGTGTAGCAGAGCAGGTTACTTCGTCATAAAAGGCCTGCAAATTTAATGCAATGGGAAGGTGAGGTGCTTTGAAATGTAATGCGATACTTTTAAAGATCCTCGATCCTTCTAAACAGAGTAATATAATTAGTAATTCTTCAATCTGGGCTGTGTGGAGAAAACTGTGTCTGGCGGTGCCTTCAGAAGTCGATCAAGGGTTCCCCGTCCTTTTCAGCCTGGGAGCCCTGGGGTAGCATACATGTTTGCTAATCGGTGCCGAGTGTGGATGTGGATGAGAACAGATGAACAGAGAAATCCACTGGGGCAGGCGTGGGAAGCGGTGAGCTGAGAGCACAATGCGGTCCGAAACCTAGGGCTTCTGTTATAGCAGAGCCGGAAGATCCTGCCTTAATTCCTGAGCTCCGCTGTGGTACGGGCATTATGTGGACGAGCAAGCGATGGACTCTGTCCTGGAGAACTCGCAGCCGAAGGCAGCGAAGGCACAGGGAAATCGTGTTGGTCCTGTGGGGGTTCAGATGGGCAGGAGAAATTTGCAATTTGTTGTTTGAACCCAAGTCCAGTATTTTAACAAGATTATTTCTAAGACCAGGCATGTGGGAAGGGTTGGATGTGTAAACTAGAATGTCAGTAGAGTAGAATGTCAGTAGAGTTCTTTTTAAGAACAAAAGTATGAATAATATTTTCTGGTTTGGCTAATTATAGCTCTTTGTTTTGAATTAAAGATGCAGCGTTAATAAAAATAATGGCTTCTATTTAAATGAAAACAATGACTTCCAGCCTAGCAGTTTTGTAGCAGTAGTGTCCGTTTACGCATTGCTTCTAACACTGAAATTAAGTGACTTCTCATCTGCTGCTTTACTGTCCTTTTAGAATTGCTTATAAATCAGGTGCTGCGTGTCCCGCAGTAGAGTCCTTTAGTGTTCAGTATAACAGGCTTTGAATCTTTAAGCAAGTATCATTACAATACAGGTAGCTGGTCTGCTGATTCAGAAGGGAAGTCTCAAGGCCACTCTCTCTCCTGCTTATCACACAGGTGCATCCTACGGTTATTACCCATCTTCTCTTTACTTTAACGACATTGCTGGGCATCTTCCTTTGTCTCTGCTGTGAGTAGAGGGGCTCCAACACGCTTTTAAGCTCGGTTTTCTCCTGATGCCATCATGTTCTCCTCCCGCCCTCCTTTTTCACTTTGGAGAAGGAAATTCCTGTTTCATGCTGCGACGGCTTAATTAAACTGAGAGGGCTCTGCAGGGTTCCCGTGGCTGTTTAGCAAATAGCTTTGCTGGCCTGTGTGATCGACGGTTTTGTTGTGAGTGACGATCTAACCACTTCCAACAAAACTTGGGATTTATTTTTTTTTATGTACAAGTAGCCTTGACGCGTGTAAGGATGTGATCCTTGAAAAAAAATAAAGTTGGGCCAGGCTGATAAGGGTGCGATAAGGATTGGGCTTTTGAGGCCGCGTGGGCTTTTATTGCTCTGTGGAACCAGCCTTGGTCTGTGACAAAGAATGTTAACTGGGAAAACGAAAGAGCAACTGGTTTGATATGGTGTAATATTCAAGGACTTCAGACACCAGCGTAGCTGTGGCAGAGGTTCTCATGTTGTGGTTTGTGCTGGTAAATTACTGTGAATTCTGGTTTGCTCATCAGTGGCGTTTGTACGTGTGTGGTGTGAATCCCCTTCTGTCAGAGCTCACCCAACTGGACTCAGTTTTCTTTTTTTTATCACCTGTATGCCAAAATAGACTTAGTAAGCAGCTTTCTAACTGAATTACTGAACTTTGGGGATATAACGAGGCAAATGCAGAAGCTGGGAGTTGGCTTACTTTACAAAAAGAGTTTTGGGCGCGTTTCAGTATCCAACAACCATCTCGCTAGCTGGGACCTGGCAGCATCCTCCAGTTCCTGCGGTTGTTTATCTTAATGACCTGAGTGACTCCTTCGAGAATCAGCACAAAGCGTACAACCACTGCAATATCACTCTTTCTTTCCTCACCTACTTCTTTGCATTCTGTGTCTTTTTAGGCAGATTTTTTGAAAGGATTACCGGTCTACAACAAAAGCAACTTCAGCAGATTCCATGCGGATTCTGTATGTAAAGCATCGGTAAGTATTGCCACGTCCTGGTGCTTTGGGGGAAGGTTTTCTTGCATGGCTCAAAGGATGCTAGAGTGAAATAAACTTGAAATGAGTGTTTTGTTTCTTAAAAAACATGCGTGATCACAGCTGATAGTTCATGAGTTGAAATTTGGCAAGGAAAACTTCCTGCTTGCTTTGGTGAGGAATGTGTCATCGCATGAGCCAAACCACATCTGTGGTGCTTTCTTTATATATACATTCTTTAATAGTAGTCATATGCCCTGAAAAACATACAAAAAAATGGACCTCCTTCTTTATATGTGTGTTTTAAAAAGCTGTAGCCGCACAGTGTCACGTAACAGGGCAGAATATCACCATGCATTTGTAGCCTGCGTTAATGGTGGCCTTTTGGTTGGTTTAGCTGTGGTTGGGTTAAAAACCACTTTTTTGCTGTCTTCGTTCTGTAACTGTTGTAATTCTTCTACAGAATAGAAGACCATCAGTATATCTTCCCACGAGAGAATATCCGTCTGAACAAAGTAAGTCTGCCCCACTAAAGTTTGAGTTTTTTAATAACTTTATTCTGTTCTAATACTACAAATCTGGCATACACATAACGTTCTTTGTTTTAAACTTCAGATCAGGTGATATTATTGAACTGTCACCACAGTGATTAGCAGTGTATGTCTACTTACTGTTTTTTGTGCTTTTCCTCTATCCTTATTAAGTGATCGGTGTTCCTGCGTACTGTCCTTTCATTAAAAAAGAACCATGCTTAGTATATGAAGTAACGTGGTGATTACTGCAGTGTTTTAAAAGTCATCTTTAAAATGACCTCAGTATGCTTCTCTCTCTCTTTTTTTTTTTTGGCAGTCATAGTAACAGAAAAAACAAATATACTTTTGCGTTATTTACATCAGCAGTGGGACAAAAAGGTATGGTTATGTTTTCTTAATAGTAACGTTTTGTCTTGATTTGCTGACTCGGGCTAATTGAGCTGAATATTGATCACAACCAAAATATTGAAGATTAATTAGAAGAAAGTGCGAACTACACTTCAGCAAAAGATAGCGTAAGGAGGCTCTGTCTCTGCGCAACGCTTCTTGTAAAAAAAACCAAACCCAACTTTTTCTTCCCTTTCAGTTTAAGGGGCATTAACTCAGTGTTTAGGCTAGAACTTGGGAGGCTGCAGTTACATCTCCCGCTTACTCTGGTTTTCCTTTGTGACCGTGGCAAATTGGTCTCCCTGTGCCTCAGCATCTGGTTTACAACCAGGGTAAAGCTGCTCTTACCTCCCAGGACTGTTAGGAGAAGACAGATGAACTTGTGCAGAATGTGAATGCACTAATGAGGCGCTGTAAGTACCTTGGGTACAAAATCAGAGTTCTCGGATGAGGAACACACGAATGAGTATGCTCTAGCTAGCGTTTGAGACAGGGAAGCTGGGATACCTGGGCTGGCAGTACTCGGAACAAAGCGGTGACTTTGGAGTGGAGATGTCGAAGCAGTGAGGTTGCAGAAGAACGTGGAGAGAGGCAAAATTATAGGGAACCTTGAAGCTGAAAAGGAAGTATTTGTATGTGACAGAAGGGTTTGGGAGATTTAGATAAGTTCGGGGACTGACTCAGAGCAGTGGGAAAGAGGATCTTACTCATGTTTATGCAATATTTGAGATCTATAAATAAAAGGTGCTGAGATCAATGACTGGTGTTTTAGTCCCACCCTCAAATTTGAAGAACAATCTAGAAGGAGCACCTTTTGGCTTTGGGGAAAATCCTCTTCAGTGTTTGTTGCAGTGTGTCGGTTAGGTCATCACATCACTGTATTCCATCCAAAAACTTTTACAAGCAAAAACTTGTTCTACTGACACTAGCTCCCACCAGAATCTGAGGCTTTGGAGAGTTTCACTGTGGCTTTCTCTGTCCCAACAGAATGCAGCAAAGAAGAGAGATCAAGAGCAAGTGGAAATAGAAGGTGAGAATTCGGCGCCACCACGGAAAATCGCTCGGACAGACAGCCAGGATATGAACGAGGACACTTAAACTCTTGGCTTTCTCCTCTACTACTTTGCAGGCGCTTCCTGTTTTGTCTCAAAGTGTGTAAATTTTGCCCCTTGCCCCCATCTCTCACCCTTCCACTATGCAGCCCAAACCACTTCTGACTTCATAGGAGCCAATGTATTTATTTTTTTTCTCTCCGTTTTTTATTTATGCCGTAAAAGTTACGAAGCAATGGTGGAACAATTCAGTAAATGATGTAGTATAACCTTAGTTCCTCCTTTCTAAAAATACACACTGTCACTTTCACAGGTTTTGTTGAATCTGTTACCTTATCAACCAGGTCTAGCTACGGGAGCCTGGGTAGGAGACGTGGGTTATTACAGAACCCTTCAGTGATACAGGCTTTCCAGTTCATCTACCCGTTGATGTATTACAAGTGGTTAACTCTTCTTTGGATGTGCCCAGTCCAGCCATAAGTGTGGGGCCTCACTATTTTTCTCAAATATTCTGAAACTGGCACTGCACTAAAAAAAAAATCATGGGTGTCATTTAGGGTTATGTTGATCTTAGCAACCGTGTTGTCAACTTGATCTATTAGTTGTATTCTTTTGGTCTGTTCTGTAAGGGCCACGGGCATTTGGCAGCATACATTGTCTCATGCATCAGTGGTCATGGAGAACTCAAGTGAAAGGTGTGTTGCTTTCGTTGCTCTTAAATTCTAACCGTCTCTTGGTCTTGAACGGACCGATGTGTGCAACTTCTCCGTTGGAATAAAAGGATACTCTTATCCTGTTCCTGAGTATTTGATCAACAGTGTATTTAAGCAACAGCTGATGGAATGGAGTTGGGTAGGCACCCTGCAGGCAGCGCTTGGCTGGATAAGTCTGGGAGCACCTCGGCAACTAGATCTAGTTCTCTGTCTCAGCTGCCGGCTCTGAATAATGGTACGTTGTATTTTCCTGCGATATCAGCGTGTCTGGAATGGAGTCCAGGACTTGGAGTTGATCAAAATGTGAGCTTCCATGGTCTCTGATGAAGACCAGTCTCTTTTGGACTGTGACAGTTCAGTGCCTGTTGCCCGTAACCCTTCACTGACTCTTTGGTAAGAGCCAAAATGGAGACCCGTAAGTCGTCAGGGTGGATTCAGAGGTTCAGAGACTAAAAGGAAATGAGCATCGTCACCTGAAGGGGACAGGAAAGGTGTAGCTTAGTAATGATGTCTTGTCTGCTTTAACGTAAGAAGCTGACTTCACACTGTGTTAGTTTAAATTGTTGCATTTATAGCTGTGGTTTTTCCCTCGTTGACAAATCCTGAACACCAATTCAAGAAATCGCACGAACATTTTTCTAGAGATCCTGGATAAAGCCTTGTTTGGAGTGGCTGCAGCGGCCGCGAGCTTTGAGGGTTTCTGCTGTCCCCTTCTCCACGGCATTCCCGTCCAACCGGGGAATGCCGTACATCCAGGTTTGGGGGCGAAGGGAACAACGAAGGGAGATAAACTGTTGCTGACAACCGTATGTTGCAAAGCAGAACCTAAGGAAGAGCAGGGCACAGCTCACGTTGCGTTTTTAAATGTACATTAGGCACCAAGTTTCTGATGCAGTGAGTGAATTTAACTTAACACTGAGTAGTTTAGAACTTTGTATCTGCCTCAAAAAAAAAAAACATGACCTTTTTGCTATGGCAGTAACCTCCGGATTACTAGAATGTCGTTGAAAATGCCAACTGTGTTGGTGAAGATAAACTATACTTGGGTTTCCGTGTGATTTACTGGCGATTGCAAGAGGACTCCTCCCAGAGTTATGCCGTCAAAAAGCGCTTTTGTGCAAAGTGCAAGACGTTGACTGAAGATGCTGTGTTAGCATCCGGCCTCACGGGGGTTATCTGAAGCTGAAACTGAAGAATCCTTTGAAGAGCTGGGAGATACCAAAAGAGGAAACGGACGTGCAGCTGGTGGTAAAGTGTGACCAATTTGTGTGTTTAGCAAAGCTTGAGAGCTGCAGCCTTGCAGTGATGTTTGTACAGTGCTTTAAAGTTGTAAAATGCTGTATAATTCTTGATTGATATGGCAAGGTTTGAGCTTTGCTGACTTCTCTGCTAGACAGAGTGATGTACTATTAAAGAGAGTTGGCAGTTCCTTCCTGTTGTAAACCCCCGTCTTTGTTCCCTCCGTGTCTTTAAAAATGATCTTGTTGGTTATGGGAGCCGTTGAAATACTTCAGATATTTTTAGGAGGTAAAAGAAAGTTGCCTTTTTAAAGTAGTTCTTGAAGTGATGGAGAAACAAGTCTTCAAAGGGCCGTGACTTTGAAGTGTCAAACTGGTTGGTTTTTTTGCACTGGTGTACAAGCAGTATGGATTTCTCGTACCCAGAGTGAGTCTTTCTGCATCCCATCTGATCCGAAGCGAGAGCTCTCTTCCTCCCTCCATCCTTCTCCAGCTCGCTTTCCATGCTGCTGCTGGCTCAAGAGTGCTGTCCTCAGGCTATTGCACTTTGATCCTATATTCACGTCTCTTTAACACGGGGTAAGTGTATCGGGTTTGAATGTTGCATGGAAGATCTTACTTGCCTAACTGTGACTTCCTGGTGCCTTAGTGCATTGAGAACAACAACAAATGCTTAAAAAACCAACCCTGGATTTTTGCTGACTGCACTATTTGTATAATACCTAGCTCCTCTGACTTCCAACTCTCTTGTTACAAAGTGACTGAGATTTAGTGACCCTCAGGGGTTTTTTGTATATGTCTGCATAGTGGTATTTTTATTGTTTCTGTTACCGATGTATACTAAAGGTTTGGTTTTTTTTAATGAAAACTTGAGATACTTGTCAGAGATTGGAATTTTGTTATTTTAGTTGAATAGTGCATCTCTTCCCGAAAGTCAAAGCAGCAGAAACGTGTTTCTTGAGATCTGGGGACAATGAGTCCGTCTAGGAGCAGCCCCTTCCAGCAGACTGTCCTGGTCGCAGGCATCTGTCCAGTATTAAACAGCGCTGGAGCTTGTGCCCAACGTGAGCAATTAGAGGTATGCTGGGTAAGTTCAGAATATTAAAAAGTTAGGCACTGCTTTTTTTCTAACATAAAAATACACTAGTGACTGCTGTGCAGGGAAACTAAAGTTTTGTTTAAGTTAATTCTTGATAGCCTACGATCACTTCTTTTTTTAGGGGACAAGTGGTAACGAATTACTTGCATGGTAGTTAGAGGTGGGGAAAATGTTGAAAGAAAGGGTAGACTTTCACATGTTCTGTCCTCCGCTGTGAATTCATAGGTAACTGTGTCTAAGCAGCAAAGTCTGTGTTAATTGTTTGCATTGATGGTTGACTCCTGGAGTTTGCTGGGTCAGTTTATTTTGTCAGAGCACATTCAGTCAGGTAACCTTGGCACGTTCACCTTTCAAGGTGTTTCCTGTTTCTGTCCTTGGAAGTTTTTCGAGACCGTAACGAACGATGCCCTGAGCAACCCGCTCTGCGTTCGGTATGGCCTGTGCTTTGAGCAGGAGGCTGGAGGCGACCTCCCGGGGTCCCTTCCAACCCGTAAACACCGGGAAGTGCAAACTGCAGGTTTGGTTTTGGACGAAGCTGGCAAGCTGTGGAGGACTGTTAGCAAAGCTTACGGAGTTTGCAAGCGTGTGCAAAAGTTCTTGACAAGCCCTGAAACCAGATTGTGTTACAAAGAACAGCAGCAGGAGCGGCAGAAGATCCAGGGCGGGAGGGGAGGAAGGGAGCTGCTCAGCTCCCCGCGTGCCTGAGGCTGCGGCTCGGCTTGGACCGCGGCTGTCCTGGGCTTAAACTCTTTACCGCAGGAGTATTTAAGGTGGGCAGAAGTTTTTTAGATGCATTTCACTAAGAGGATGCATTTAGATGCATTTCGCTGTAAGAGGACAGGCTTTTAGAATCATTTACATATGTTAGATGTGATTTTCTTTTTTTTTTAAAAAAAAAAGAACTTGTTTTCTTTGCCTTGGCAGAACATGAAGCACCAGCAGTGTACTGGTTTGGGTGTCTGGGGTACACATCCCAGTGACTGTTGGGAGCTGGTTGCTGAGCCAGGTTCTGATGAATCCAAAGGACGCGCTTAACCCAAACGCTGTTTTCTGTCGTCCTGGTAAATGTGCCAAGCTGTTGGTAAACTCCACGTGCGTGCAGTTGTTTGGGGTTGGACCGACGGCTCCACGTGGGAAGGCTGGGAAGTTGGCTTTGGAGTAGGATCGGCTGGAAAATGGGGGGTTTTTTTTCCCCCTCTCCAGTGTGTGCCTTACGCAGCAGTTCAGTTGTCGGTGTTTAGACTGTTTCCTGTGAGGTGAATTTTGAACATGCTGGACATTAATCTTAAAATTTTCACTCCACACTAGGTAGTTGTAACAGATGTAGCTTCAAAGCTGTGGTTTTTGGTGAGCTCCTTGACACTGGCCGTAAGGGCAAAGACTAAGCAGGAGCCTTGGATGTTTTCTAACGCTGCTGCTATCAGCTGTGTTACCACTTACCGTTTCCTGGCTTGTTTGTATACCACTAGCTTGATTTTTTTTTTTTTTTAAAGATTTTTTGGAAAGACCTACTTATCTGTAACAGGAAAACTAATTTATTTTCCTGGATTAATGACGTCAGCCTGGCAGCAGAGGAATTGTGAGACAGGCTGACCGTGACCAGAGGGTTTCCAGCTGATCTCTCTCTGTGTTGGGTTTTGTCTTATATTTTTAGATGTGTAACAGAAAGTGGGAAATCCTTTTCTTTAGAGAAGAGAGGGTTGTGTTTACCTGGGAGTAGCTGAGGGTATTTTTGGGAGCGGTGCAGAGGACGTGCAGGCCGCTGTGCCCAGGAGGGGGTATTGCATCGTGGCTTTGGTTAAGCGCAGCCTGACCTCCGTGCCGTGCTGACTGCGCTTTCGGGTTTCTCTGCTGCCGGTTCACCACGGCTGTGCCCTGACAGCGCGGAGTGCAGCCCCGGGGGTCTCGTCTAACAGCTGATCTGGGGTGCTTGCAGATCACCAAAAAAGGCTGAGTCAGCAGGCTGTCCAGGTGGACTGGCTACGCCAGCTGACGGCTTGCTTACGAGTCTGATGGTTGTGTCCAGCCTACACTAAATGCCTTACTGTCACGGCATCGGCTTGCAGAGCTCGTCCTGAAACGCGTGCGTTGGCAGCTGAGTTATATTTTTATATAAAAGATGTGTGTCATCTTGAGACTTTAATGTCAGGGAGGAGATGGGACTTCTAAAACCGCGTCTTTTTTTAACTACAGGGGGGAAAAAACCATCATCTAGATATTGAAAAGGCTGAACCTGGCCTGCAGGGAAGAACATCTTTGTAACTGAAAGAAGGGAATGAAATGCCAGCTTTCAAATTCTCTTTAACACTGAGAGTCTGTTTTTAAAGGCAAAACTTTCCTAGCGTGTGCTCAAATATGAAGAACTAAGGCTCCCTACTTGTGTGATTTTAGAATTGGGTTATTCCAGGAATTGAAAAAAAAGCCTTATTGGCAGTCTTGATGCTTTTTGAGGAGTCTGGTGGCTTTAACCTTTGTGGTAGAGTTCCAGGTTTTACCAGCGTAAACCTCAAAGTAAGTATTGAGCTGACAAGATCAAAGGGCGGCACTATTAAAACTTGACCCTATTTCAGATCAGGGTTTTTATTATTTTTTTTTACTACGGGCAGTGGCTGGCGGAATCAGTCGGGTGACGCCGGGGGAGCGGACACGCCTGTGGGCCAGCCTTCGCCGCTGCGGTTGCAGACAAGGTTTTCCGCAGGTCGTCGGCCGCTCTCCTGCTCCTTCCCCTGACCAGCTCCTCAGCCGCATCCATCCGGAGGCGAGAGACAGCCCCGCTCCTCGGCTTGCCGGCCCTGTAGGAAAGCAAAGCTGCCCTACAGCTGCCTTGTGCGCAATGAGGGTGGTAATTTGTGCTTTTTGTGCTGTAACTCTGCTTTGAATTTCCTCGCCTTCCTGAAGGAAGCAAACTTTATTTGGCTAACGCCTAGCAGTAATATTTCACTTTGCCTCATTGCTACCAGCTCCATAAATATCCCCAGGATGACTCGTCCCTGTTTGCTCCTCAGTGAATCGCAGAGCTGTAATCCCTGGGATGTTGCTGTTAAATACACACGGTGCTTTCATTTTTTTTGAGAGACGCGATACTGGACAGTCTTAACAGGTCAAATAACACTCCCCGGCCTCGATAAGCGGCGTGCGAAGGGGCCGAGGGGCTGGAGAGCGTCGAGGCAGCGGCGTGAGCTGGTGGAGAGCAGGACTAGCTGTCTGGTCTGTCCCTTAACGATGGCTCTCGGGGACGTGGGGTGACTAATCACTTACTGTAAGGAATAGCATGAAATCTGAATGGATGGTCCGAGCTGAGTCACTGCGTTGTCCGTGCTACAGTTGTGCCCATTTCCAAACGCATTCATTTCTTATTCATCAGCGCACAGTGTGCCGTTAACAGGCTTTATTGGGTATTTTTAGTTAAACCACCCTGTCCTTGGCCAGTCGCGCATCGCAGCTGAGTGTCTGAGAGTTTTCTGTCGTCCACAACTGCTTTTAACTCCTCTGGTCCCTTCGGCACACGCGGCCCCGGGCTGGTTTTTGCAATGCAGCATTGAGCTCGTAAGTCCCTGTTCCTTCCAACCTGTCTTTGCAACGTGAATTTTCCTCTTTTGCAGAAGTATTGTCTTGTGGGGCTGGGAGAAGGTGGTTTTTCCTGAAAGCTGCGCGTTGGCAGAAGGGCTGCCCTCGTGGAGTGACTGTAAATAACACTGTTAGTCGAATGTCACAGCCATTGGATTTCTTTGCATTTATTTTTAAAACTATTCCATGTTTGATACTGTGTACAAATAAATTTGCAGAATTTAGAGGATTATAACTTTCTTCTTTCTTCCTCTGCTTGACAATACGCGCGCGAGCTGCGGTGTGGCTGCCGGAGGGCGCTTGGCATAGGACCGCGCTGGTGGGGCTTGTCCTTGTGTCGCTGTCTCGGAGCTTTGCCCTGTGTTAGAGGGCTGTGAAGGGTGACCGTGTCCCTAATGTCCCCTTCCCCCTTCCCCAGGGACGGGAGACCTGAGCCTCGTCCCCTGAGCAGATGCGGGCAATAATTTAGCCCACGCCTCAGGCTTGTTGAAATATATTTTTATTGCATTTCTGCAGGTTTTACAAAAATATGACAAAATAAATTAAAAAGAAATAAATAACCCCCTTCATTTCTTTTAATTTCCAAAGAAAGAAAACACAGCAAGGGGAAGAAAAAACAAACAACCAAAAAAGCCAACAAAACGACCTAATTCTTCCCTCCTTTGTACAGTAACTGCCCGGAGAGTGGGATACCAGACAGGCGGCTGCTTGTAGAAATACTCTGTGTAGAGAAATGTTTAAAAATGCCCTGGACCGCGGGGTCCTGGCAGCAGCGGGACCCTGCCCGCTCCTCGGGCGAGCGGTGCAGGAATTAGATGGTACCAGGACCGTTACTCTCAGGAGGGAAACGGGATAAAAGAAACTCCCTTGAAGACCAGCCTGTGTTCGAGGGGCAGAGATGAGAGCTGGCCCCGAGCAGAGAAACCGAACGAAACGGAGGAAGGGAGAGCGCTCTGCGCCTCTGCCCGCAGCCCTGCCTGCTCTCGGGGTGCGGGCAGGCAGGGCAGGCAGGCGTGGGGTGAGCCTTGGGGGGCTCTGCAGAGCCCCGAGGGCCGGGCAGCGGTGCGGCAGGGTGCCAAGCTGAGGCAGGGGGTGGGTGTTTTGGGTTACCTGATACCCCAAGCCGAGCCGGGGTCTTTTCTCCTGCCATCATTTAACACGCTGCTGCTCCCGCTCCGGGGCATGGCCGTGGTGCTGCTGGTCTCGCTGTGTTTCCGAGGGCCTGCGTGCCCCAGTTTCCCAGTGCCATGGAGCCCAGTGCTGCCTTTTTTTCCCTGGCCTCGGCCCAGATATCTCTCCCCCATCTCTCCTCGTGCCCAGGAGCAGGCATGGCTGGTGTGGGAGGGCGAGGGGGGAACCAGCAACCCCCTATTGCCCCAGGGAGGGCTGTGCCCGACCTCTGCGGGCAGCCGATCCTGGGGACAGCAAAGCTCAGGGCTGTCCCCAGCTGATGCAGGGATCTTGTCCCTGCTGCAGCGCAGGGAGCCCATCCTGGCAGGGAGAGCATCTCTCCATCCGCAGCACCTCGGCTCCCGCGCCGGCAGCAGGAGCGCTTTGCCCTCTCCTGCCCTTATTGCTGTATAAGATGGCTTGATTCAAAGACCAAAAAAAAAATTACATGATGTGTGGAAAGAGACGGCGGGGGGAAGAAAAAACAACCTGACGTTTTCTACAGCCCAGGCCATGGGGAGAGAGGGGTGCGCAGACCCCGTGTGACCACCCGGGCCTGGACCAGGCACAGTGATGGGGTGGCCACCGGGGCGTCCCCCCGGCTCCCGGCAGCCCCCCGCCTTTCCCCTGCTTGCTTTGGAAATGGTTGGTGGCTGGCGGGCAGAGAGCAGAGCCAGCGGTGAGGGGTAGGAGGGAGGTGGTAGGGCTGGATGTCCCCAACCAGGTCACCCGTGGGCACCGCCTTGGGGTGCCACCACCCTGTCCTGGCCTCTAAAGCGAAGCAGCACCCAGCAGAGCCGCTGAAAAGCGAGGAGCAGCTGCATCGCAGCCCCTTCCCCGCACAGCCCGAGCGAGGACGGCGGCTGTTAAAGCACTAAGACTAGACCCTGCGATGGCAAAACCTTCGTCCCCAGCAGAAGCGAAGCTGCTCCCACCCCNTTCAAGCTGTCAGACGAAGAAGGGGAGAGAGTCGCTTGCGTTGGGTTTTGTTTCGGTTTTAGTGCAAGAAATGCTGCCCATGCATGGGAATCCAGGTGGCTGGCGCTCGCCGCTCACCCCCCTCCCTCCTGGCCGTCGGGCAGGAAAATGTCCCGGTGCTGGGAAGGAATCCACGCAGAGGCTGCCAGGAGTGGGATGGAGCAGGGCACGGCCCCGGTGCCGGCAGGACCCTGGGCAATGGCTGTACGGGGCTGTAGGCACGGGTGAACTGGGTTCGTCTAGCTGCCACTCCCACGGTCTTGTATCTCCACGATCGGAGATGTGGTGCCGAGCCCGGCAGGCTGGTCCTGGTGGATCTGGCAGCACCGAGGTCCCCTGTGGCTCCTTGGGCTGGACCGCGGCATCTCCCTGTGCTGACTCCTCGGGGCAGTGGGTGCAGCACCGATGGCCAGGATCCTGGTGGATGCAGCACTGGCAGCCGGGACCCTGGGCTCGTGGCACAGAGCCGGACCGGGACGTCTCCCACCCGTGAGCATGCGGAGGGGCGCAGGAGGGAAACCTGTCAGGATGCTCCATCCGAGGCCGTGGCCGGCCCTTGCTGCTGCTCGCACCGACGGCGCTTCGCTCCGGTGTCCTTGGTGCAGGATGCAGCCAGATCCCCAGAGTCCCATGCGATGGGTCCCAGCGGAGGGGCTGGAGGGACGCGAGGGGACACGGCAGAGGGGGATGGCGCAGAGCGAGAGGCCAGCGCTGGCACCCGGTGGGCTCAGCCCAGCCCTGCGCTCCCTGCGGCGGGGGACGGCGAGGGGAGGCGAGAGGGTGACGATGTCCACGGCTGCCTGGAGAGGGGAGCGGGCAGCCCCACTCGCTCCCGCTCCCCCAAAAGGTCCAGTTAGAGTTTATAGCCCCCACTCTCCTCCTCCGCCCGGCTCTCCGGCTCCTCTCGGCCCCCTTCCTCCGGTGCCCCATTGAGATGGGACTTGCTGGGGACCGGCCGCTCGCCCGTGTCCGCTGAGGGGCCAGGCCGGGGTTGGGGGGAGGCGGTGGCCGTGGTGCCATTGCCCCCGGCCCCTTCGGACTTGCCGAAATTGAAGAGCTTGCCGGGATTGAATGGCTTGGTGGGCGACTGGACCTTCTCGGTCCCCGCGTCCCGCTTAGTCTCGGGGGATTTCAGGAACTTGAAGCTGAGGAAGCCGGGGAGCTTGTTCTCGCTGCCAGTGGGGGACTGGGGGGACCTGGCGGTGGCCGTGCTGCCAGCCCCGGCCCCCCCGGAGAGGAACTTGCCCTGCAAAGGGATGATCTGCTTCAGCTTCATCACGTTGTTGGTGGCCAGGAGGGAGCTGGGTCGCTTGGGCTTGTCAGAGCCATGCGAGGAACCCCCGGAGCCCTTCCCTTTGCTCTGGCTCTTCTCGTGGGCCGGGTCCTGCCCGGCGGCCTCAGGCTTGGCCTCGTCACGGCTGGACTCGCGCTCCTTGCGGGCCTGGTACTCGGCGTGCCGCTGCCTCTCCTCCTCCTCCCGCTTGCGCCGCTGCTGCTGCTGGAAGTGATGCTGCGCCTGCCGCTCGTGCTTCTGTCAATGGGGAGCCCGTCAGCCCTGGGGACACCTTGGGGACACCCTGGGACCCCACTGGCCCCGGGGATGGGGCTTCCTGGCTCCATGCTCGGCCCCGAGGAGGGTCCCACCCCGGCATCGCCTACCTTGAAGGCCTCGCGGCGCTGGTATTCCAGCTTGGCCATCTCCTCGGCCACCCAGGCGGGGATGTCGGGGATGGCCACTTGGATGATGTACTTCAGGAAGAGGGCGAAGTGCTGTGGGAGGCACGTGGGTCTGGCTGAGCATCCCCCATCCCTGCCCCATGGGCACCGCCGCCCCCTCCCGAAATGCACCCCGCAAGGGATGGGGGACCAGAGAGACCCTACAATAACAGCCTGGAGGGTTCTGGGCCCCGTTGCATTGCCTGGCAGCACCCGCTGCCTGCAGGCGGCTGCCTGGGGTTGTGGCAGAGGGTTTAGAGACCCCATCCGTGGAGGGGAAGGGCTGTCCGAGCCAGGACACCACCTTGTCGTGCACCGGGAGACCCTACAATAACAGACGGCCGTGGAGCGGGTGGTGGGCGGGTACCAGCCCCGGGCGCCAGCACCGTACCTCCAGCACCACCACGGAGATGATGGCTCCCTCGGGGCTGAGCCAGGGGAAGAGGCGCTGGAGCTGCCCGCACTGAGCGATCAGGTAGCAGTTGACCACGATGGCCAGGACGCCCATGGCCTCCATCACCTTCTGCAAGAGCGACGGAGCTGGGGATGAGCCCCCAGCCAGCCGGGACCCCCGCCAGGCCCCCACCACCACCACCACCCCCCAGCCCACCTGCCACTGCCCGATGCTCTCGACCCGCTGGCCGAAGGGACGCTGGAGCCCCGTGCACAGCTTGAAGGCGTCGCTCCGGATCTCGATGACGTTGTTCACCAGGGCGCACATGGCGGCCAGGGGGAAGGCGGAGGAGAAAAGCACCACGTAGCCGAACTGGATGAACATCTCCTGATAGTCCTGGAAGGTGTCCTGGGGAGGAAGAGGAGGAGGAAGAGCACGTTGCAATGGGGCTGGGCGGGGGGGGGGACACCGCACCCCACCAGCCCCATCACCCCCCTGGAGCTGCTCACCTCGTACTTTTTCATGCAGCTCTCCACCTCTGCCTGCGTCAGCTGCGTGGAGTAGTCCTCCTCCGGCGGGTCAATCCACGACGCCCGGTTGCGCTTCCGCCCTTCCTCCTCACCTTCCTCCTCCTCCCGGCTCTCAGCCACCCGCCTCCTCCGGCCGGCCCGCGGGACCACCGCCGGCTCTGCCGCCTTGACTGGGCTGCCGGGTGGACCTTCGGCCTCCTCCTCATCCTCGCACAGCTCGAAGACGGAGGCGGGGTCCATGCCCTTCTCCACCATAGTGGGGCTGCCCTCCTCGAGGAAGCTCTCGTCCTCGGGGCCACCGGGCTCCCCGCTGCGCCGCTCCGCCTTCTCGATGAAGCTCACCTTCTTCAGCTTCAACCCGCAATCCAGCGCGCTCTCCTCCTCCGAGTCCGACTCCCGCCGCTCTTCCTCCTCCTCCTCTTCCTCCGGCCCCCCGCAGCCCCCGTTCAGACACTTCTTCTCCCCCCGCAGCCCCTCGGCGGGGGCCGGGGTGCGGCGGTGGGAGGTGAGCAGGCGGAGGACGGCGTGGGCGAGCTGGCGGAGGCTGCGGAGGCTGAGGTCCCCCCGGCGCAGCCGGCGGTACAGGTGGGGCTGGGACACCTCCCTGACGTTCTGCAGGAACTGGCGGGTGATGAGCAGCGTGGCCAGCATCTGTGCGGGGACACGGGGCGCACGCTGTCACCCAGGGGAGGGGACAGCACCCGGGGAGGGGGCTGCGTGTGCCTGCATCCCCATCGCCTGCCCCCGCGGGGTCCCTGCTCCTCCCCGTGGCCGTGCTGGCGGAGGGGGACACCCAAGTCCCGTGTCCCCCCACTCCTGTGACACCCCCCCACACACATTGGTGACAACGGATGGGATGGGACCTCAGCGGTGCTGGGGTCGCATGTGCCACCGCCAGCCGGGGATGCCCGTGTCCCTCCTGGGGGCAGCGGGGGGTCCCGGGGTGGGGTGTGAGGGGTGAGGTGTGGGGGGATGCCCAGCCCCCCCCCTCCCCGCTCCTACTTTGGATACTCCCAGTCTCCAGCAAAAGCCCAGGAGGCCCTTAAAGAAGATGAGAGAGAGGTGGAGGTGGAGGAGGATGAAGGGAAGGAGAGCCTCTTTGAGCTGACGCACGAGGCTTTGGGAGAGAGAGAAGATGAGCAGGAGCTGTGGAAGGGACAGAAGAACAGACAGACAGACAGACAGAGAGAGACCGTGAGCAGCAGCAGGAGCTGGGGAACCGGCGCAGCCTCTGGCCGGGAGCGCATCAGCCAGGGACCGCAGCGGGGGCATGCGGGGACACCGGCCCCCCGAGAGGGCACGGTGGGGATGGTGGCAGGGGTGGCTCAAGGACATCCATCTGTCTGTCCAGGCGACGCTGGGGGGGGCTCAGGTTGGCCCCGCCGCCCCCGGGCACGGCCCCTTACCTCCTTCAGCCGCTCCATGTCTTTGAGGTAGAAACCGATGTAGAAAAGACTCAGGTATGAATTTACAAACTGAAACTGGGAAAGTGGGGGGGTGTGAGTGTGGGGCGNCCGGGTGCTGCCCCCACGCACCCATATCATTCAGCCAGTAGGCGATCTTCTTGTAAACCTCGTCGCAGGTGGTGACGATGACGGCCAGGACGATTTTGGGGAGGAAACGGATGATCCGGGGCAGCTCCTGGATGCTCAGCACAAACTCCTATGGGGAGCGGGGGATGGGGACGGGGGGC
>VYXH01000740.1:82403-118097 GCA_013397275.1 Burhinus bistriatus | reverse complement strand
TCTAAAAATGTAGTAGAGAGGACACCCCAGCGAAGTGTATCACATGTTACAATTAACCTTGTATCTGTTAGAACGAAGCAAGGAAGGAAGAAAGCTTTCTCACACTGCTTTAGCCGTTTCATATGCAATCCCACTGATAGTGGTCTCAGTCCGGTTCTTAATATGGTAGGAGGTGAGTTCTACTGAAAGTTCAGTTTGGCCATTTGCTGAGATGTGAGAAGGAAACCAGAATCAGCAGAAGGAATGAGAATTGTTTTAACACCTGTGTGGGCTTTACAGAAGGAAAAGGGAGACATTTGACATGGAAATCTGTGAGAGCTGTCTACAACTTTATTTACTAAACCTTTTTAAGGCAGTTGACACACACTTAGAAAATAATACTTTTCCTTGCTTCACAATATCGGGCATCTAGTTTATGGAGATTTAGTTTAATCTTATCATGGCAGAATGACACAACTGGGATTTTGCAAGGATACTTCATTAGAAAACTTCTTGTATACCTAGAAGATATTTTAATGAGGTAAAGCAGGTAGTACGAGTTTGTGATGTTTCTGCCTAGCACTGTAATGGCTCAATATTTAATTTTCCTACCATAAAAATGAACACTGAAAATAGCTGTTAGAGGTAACTTGGATCTAGGAAGTAGTTGAGCAGCTGTACAGACTGAGATTTCAGGATGTTTTTAATGTAATCTAAAGCAGAAGATAAAACTTACGAGGCACTTATCAATTTTTTAAAGATATGAGAAAGAAGCATTAAATTAATTCATAACAGGACCAGTAAATTTTACCTTCTTTATGACCAAGAACTCTGAAAATACCACGAACAACTAACTGGTGCTGAAAATCAATTTTGCTGGAAAAGCCTGTCATACAAATTGCACCAAGAAATTGGATTCTTAATAACAAATAAATAACTGCATCAAAGTATCTCTTTAAGGAGTTTCTGTTTAGTCTTAAATAGGTAAGTCTAATTTATAGAGACAAGCAAAATAACCTGGATGCTTCAAGCAGAGAGTAGATGCAGACATAGTCACTAGACTTTCCCGGGGTAATGAAGTGGAGAACAACCAGAAAGGTCAGGTTAAAAGCGTTCATCAGATGGTTTGTAACGCAAGTTGTGGAGGATCACTGTTAAAAATGTCATTGGTGCTACAACTAGCTTTCAGTAACATTCCACTAAGATCACATTAGAAGGCACTACTAGCTATTGTGAAGTACTTATGTGGAGCTATGCAATTATCAGACAGACGGCTTTTGACAGCTGTTACTATTCAGGATGTTGATGGATAGTTCGTGTTAGGAAGAAAATCCAGGTGCTTCTTGGAAAGAGTCGTCATTGCTTCCAGAGAATGTGCCTGAAAGCCCTGTTTCTCTGAGCAGAGCAGAAACAGCAGTAAGGCAGCATTGTCGTCAGGCTGCCCACAAAGCTTTCCTCTCAGCTCCCACTAAGACCATACAGCTCTCATTTCTCCTCTGGGATCATACAGGTCATGGGTGCTTTGATTTTCTGTCTCTGACATTGACAGATACCACTTGTCCATGTGGTCCCAGTTTCCCCCTCTTACTCGTCTTGGATAGTTCTTGCTACGTTCTGGCACTGTGAGTACTAGTACTACTAAGGTTCATTTGTCTCCATAAAAGAGATTAATTCCTTCTTGCATTATTTTTAACATGATCTGTCCGTTCTTACATCAGAGACATGGTTGCAGGCCAGACATTGACTATATTACAGTAAAACACTGTATTAAAATCAAACTGATGCAGATTTGTAATCCGATGCAGTTGTATTTCCCATTTCTGACTTCCCAGTACACACTGGCAGGGGTGACAAGGCTGTGACTTTCTGATTTGGCCAATGCTGAGGGAAAAATACAGAGTGCAGAGGCAGTTCTGTGGGCACAGAGGTGAACCCCAGAGATGGCTTTAGGGATACAGCTACAGCTTTAGTCAAACAAAGCCAGTCGGTCTGGGGCTGTAAGAGACAGACGAGGAGATACGTTCTCTAGATCATGTTATACCTGATACACAGGCAAATAACAAAAGCAGGGAGACACATAGAAACTGTGCCTGCCCCTTTGCATAGCAATTACTTGCTGTGGGTGCCAAAAGAGAGTTGAATTTCAACTTGAAGCATCAAAAATGTGTGCCTGTATTGCTCTGTTTCTTGACTTCTCTTTTCAAGGACAGGCTTCTGTGTAGCAGATTTACAAAGAAACCAGACAAATGTAAATCCTTCGGTACCTAAACTGAGGCCAATTTGGCTTTCCAGTGGAAGTCATCAAAAGCACCCTCCTGTCTCCATTGACTGTATAGGGAACTTAGGTATTTCTTTTAGGTGAACTGTCTCACTAAGAATTTAAAATTTAGATGCTAAGTGCCTACCTTAGGCATGCCGGAGCACATCTCATAAAACAAAATCAAGAATTTTTTGCTTCTTGTTTTTACAGAACAGTATATATTTGGGCTCACATACGCGCACATTGGAAGAAGAAAAAACTTATTACAGCGTGAAAAAGTCTTTTTTCGTAACCACTGAACTGTGCTGTTTGATAGTGACTTCCCAGTGAACTGGGAAGCTAGAAATACTGTAATTCCGTTTCCTATTGTGCAGACTATTGTGGGCTGAAACTTGCAGACTAGCAGTTTGATGTGATTTTAGTGGTGAAAAAAATCCAGTGAAATCGAAGTGAGGGTCATCTTGAAGTACAGGTTAAATATAGCTCTGTCCTTGTGGACAATTTCCCCTGCTTTTGGATTCCAAAAAGTGCACTGAAACATTTTGCATCTACATGGAGCAATTTTAACCTTCAACTCCATATCTGAAACCTGGTTTTCCAGGAATGTTAGGCCAGTCTTGCCACTCCATAGAGTGTGGTGTTAATGTAAAATATAGCAAAGATTCAAGGCCCAAGGTGCATTGTCCCCAGTCAGGGTTTGTTCTGCTGCAAGTCAGGTAAACAAATAACCACTGTCACTGAATATCTTGGAGGCAGCGTGTTAGCTGTTTGGAAGACACTTCCCAGAAATAAAGAGTCTGACAAACAGCACATTTTCCTGCCCATTAAACTAGGTACTGCAGCAAGCAGACTTTCTTTAATCGCTTGTTGTTTCGAAGTATTTTCTAGATAGGTGTATGCACATTTGATTCTTCCAGGACCATAATGAACATTATTAGCTATTAACAAATTACTGTGAAGAAAGAAGGACAACTGTAAGTGGATTGTCTCAGAGTAGAACATTATCTGTCTTTTACATGGACTTTGATCACGGCAATATGTGAGGTTTGGACACAAATTTGGATTTCTTGGGCACAGAGCTTCACTTTAGTGTTTTTAAAAGTGAGATGGTCACATAGATAAAGCCTGTGTTTTCTAGAAGTATTAGGTAATACAAAGAGAGGAAATAGACAAAAACAAGATATTACCTAAATTACTTAAATTAAATCAACCAATCTCTGGAGGTACTTAGTTAAAAAAAATAATTGTGTAATCAGGTTATTCCAGAATTTTCCAAGGCTTTCTAAACAACTTCTGAAATATATCAGCTGTTTTCAAAGGAGATGCTGAACTAGGCTGTACTGTGCTTTGACCTAATCTGATCTGACAGTGATTTTCTTATTCCACTGAAAGGGTAAAGGAACCTGAAGAACAAAAAAATAAATTTCTGCAATTGGTTTTGCAATATAGTACATTACAAAATAGGAATATTATGTAAATTAATACAGAAAATGGTTTAGAAGTCACCTTAAAGAAAGAAAAATCCTATAAACACTCTCAAAAAACTACGTAAAGACTTTATGTCAAATTTCTTGAAGCACATTCTATTCCAAATCCTAATTAGATCATCCGTAAGGTATGGCTGGAAAAATCTCATATGGGAATCTTCAGGTTTCTTTGAGATGAAGGGAGCAGGTGATTATATTATTTGACAGAAAACAGAGCAAAATGTTAATTAAAAATGTTTACTCTTTATCCAGATTTCTCATTTTGACTACAGTATGTATTTGAGGCTTACCCTGTAAAATTAGATAGTTACTTCACATTTTCATGTGAAAAGGCTGAAAAAAAAACATTTAAAGTATACTTGTAATGTAATAAATGAAGATATTCAATTGCAAATTATCTATATTATTAGTGACTAAAGCTTGAAATCATTTCATCAAGCAAAAACTGAGTATCAAATCTTATTTTTATTCGACACAACAAAACAAAAAACTTTTGAAAAAAACTATTAAAAAAGAATCAAAATAGATCTCTGGATTTCATTTAAACCTTGGTGCAAGTAACTGATAACAGACCTTTTCCAATTTTGGACTGTTTCTAATTAAAAAATATTTATTACCTGAAATATTCCTGAAAAATAGGATGATATGCTATGCTTTTTCCTATACAGATCCTAAACTATTTGAGCCAGAACTTGTTGAAATCTGTATTATTTTTCATTGTTTGTAATGGGAGTGCCTTAGATCCAAAATTAATGCAACACTGTTTGATATCTCTCTAAATACAGCAGCACGCAGAATTCTATTAAGTACTTTGAGTTTTATGGTCCATTTGAAAACTTCCAAAATTACCTTATAGGTACATTAATATGTTCTAGGTAACTTTTCAAACTGTTTTTGTGAGGTACTCAAATCTTATTATTTCTGGAAAAATGGAATTAGTCTCTATTTGGTCGGTTGTGAGGGTAGAGTACTAACCGATTACAAAATACAAGGCTTTTCAGGCAATTACATTCAAGTCAGTAAGATAGTAATAATCTTATAGTAATAGCTATTTCCTTTGGATATTGGAGATCAGATTTCACAAACAATACATGGTAGAATGAGAATTTTTAGGTCAACTTGTACTGACATTTCCTCTTCTTGGGTGTAACAGCAGAAGCAAACTAGGATATAAATGTAAAAAACCAGAAGGCAAAGAGATTTCAGACTGCTGATCTTGGTGTCTGGCAGATGTGGGCAGATAGCAACTAAGTTCTCCAGGGTCTGAGCTCTGCTTAAGTCTCCAAAAGGACACAGTGGATGTGTAGTTGTTCACACTGCATTTGAAACATGTAGATTTTAAGAATATTTCCAAGTCATCTCATGTATGGTGTAGCTGATCCTGACTCCTTTTCTGTGAAAATGTAGTAGTTTGGTATCTGCCAAGGGAACAGTAAACGTTAATTCTGGGCCTTTCCCAACACAGTTGATGTTCCCTTGCTCAGATACTTCTGCTTCTAAGAAAAGCTGTGTTTGAAATAGAGATGCTTACTATTAAATTCCATTAAAAATGGGCAGTTGGGAGCATTTTATTTTGAATTGGATCTTGCTTTCTGTTTTGCAACTGGTCTGTCTTCCAAATGATGAACCCTAAGCTATTATTTAGTATGATAGTTCAGGCACTTTCTAGGAAATTTCTACTTTTTTGTCTTGGTTTTTAATGCATTGAAAAGTATTTGTAAAACAACAGTTTTCAATTATAATTAGTCCTATCTTTGTTTATGCATAATTTTGCAACTACTGTTGTGAGGCCAGATCCTCACTGGCATATACTGATCAATTCAACATGAGACATAAAATTACAATATCTAGACCCTCAGCTGTACATTTTCCAGTAAAGGAGCACCCTCTTTAAATTCACTGTGATGATGTGTGCATATGATCCGTTAAATGCCTCAGTAGCAGGGAGTGGGAAAGAAAGATAAAATCTGGATCGTTACATTATGCTAGTGGGTTTTACGAACACTTTAGAAATAATGCAGTATGTAGAATTACATTTCAGTCTTAATAAAATACATACATAATAAATAAATAAAACAAATAATAAAATAGTTGAATGTTGAATTGTTCTTCACTGACTGTCAGCTTGCCTTTAACCAGCATGTTGCACTCCTGTGAGAAGGGTTCCTGTTGTACTCAGTATTTAATGTGAGGATATAGAAGAAAATTTGGCAGCCAGGTCCTGGGCAAATACCATGAAAGTCTTTGGATCCCTATTTAAAAACCTTAGTGCAGAATTTAGCATCCACCGTTGATTATTCATGACACAGTATTAATTTCAACACTTTCTAACCACTTGTTAATATTTTTCTCCATAGTACTTAGAGAAAAGCATGAAAGGATAGCTTGTGTATTTTGAAAGTCTGAAAGCTAACATAGTCTTCATTAAAAGTATGATCATACCAACAGATTCAAAAGCATTCAAATAATGTTGTTAAGGCCCAAATCCTTGCATACTTCTGAGTATATCTGTGTTAAATTTCCTGCAAGTTATTCCATTGCTTTCAGTTATCATGACAGATAGTACAGGTACAGTAAATTACATGTTGGGTAAAAACATGAATAAATTACGTCTCCTATTCTTTCCAAGGGATGCCATAAGATCCTTACCTTCTCTAAATATGCATCTTGCATGAAAAACAAACAAAACATTGCCAATTGACATGTCTTAGCTGAATTATAGTTGATTTGAACTATATTTCCATTTGTACTGAACTGCATACTTGCAGGCTAAGATTAATAATTCACCTGAAACAGAAAGCCATATAATGTAGCAAATGCTTAAGACTGTACAGGGGAACAAATACATTAAAATGTTCACTGGAAGAATAACCTAGATAAAACAGTGAGTTGTTGTTTTCCATGCTGATTGTGGCTGTGGCTTTCTCAGAGTCACAACACCCCTTCATGATATATAGCTATAAAGGATGTTATAATGTCATTCCCAGTAAGTAACAGGTAGTCCCCTGAATCTGATAGTGGCAAAAATTTACACTGTGAAATCTGGTTTGACGTTGTTCAATAGTAAAATTTCCTGTCTTTTTTTTCTATGGGTACTGGTGAGGTTTTTTCATAACATTCATATACTTTTATTTTGGCTGCCATCTTTCACAACACCAATTACATGAAAATTAATTGCTCACTATTCTCTTCTTTGTGCCTTATTAGCATAAGAAATGGCAACATGGGAGACATACCACACATAGGACATGCACTAAGTGTTCACAGTAAGAAGGTTTGTGTCTCAGTTATGTTAAAGTAAATCAAAAGAAATGATTTGAAAACAACTCTCTGTAGGCTACAGCATCCACAGGACTAATTCTGAGGACTCTGTACAGGGTAACTATGTGGAAGTGTATTATCTATAATTTAAATTTGATATTGGGCAAATATTGAAAATATATTACACTTTGATGTATATTTACATTTTATAAAAATGAGGAAATTTCCATTAAGACTTTAAGAAGCTTAACACTTTAATAAGACTTTATTAAAACTTTATTGTAAATCAAAAATTCATAAATTTTGAGAAAGTCCAGAAGTGACTACTGTGACAGTGGCATCTCTCATTAAGTATTGCCATGTGACGTACATTTAGAGAAAGAGTTGTGATTTTGCAGCCTTTGCTCTTGGACATACGCTTCTATGCACGTTAGCTACATTATGGCAGGCAGCAGGTAACGGAGACATAAGGATGACCTGGTTAGAGCTAGAGCAAGGATTTCTAGAACTGTGTGGAAAGCGATGTGGTGGAAAGCAAACTCCCATGTACATTGTTCATGTTCATCGTACACGTTCATCATTCGAATCTATTTGCACGGGAAAGATGAGTACCATTTACCTGCCCAAGTGCAATGACAGCGCCATTTAGCAGTGCTGACCAGTCACCTCAATGAATAAAAGGTTTGATTATTTCTTAGTTATGAGAAAATGTGCTGAACAGAACCCCATGAAATTAACCTTTAAGATGACACAGTAAAAGGAAATGAGTCATTCCAGGCGATGTTCATCACTGTGTGAGCACCAAGTCTGCTAAATTAGTTCTGTCATAGTGTGGGTGAAGTGGAATCAATCCATATCATTCATACATTTGCTGCTCATACAGACAGTTTTGGGACTGCTAAATAGGAATAAGCATTGATTTATGTCTAAATAAAGCAAAGTTTTGTATTACATGTACTGATTATACTTTCCAAATGAGTCTGAAGTGACTGATCAGGGAGAACTGAAAGTTCCTGAGATGTGTGCGAAAGAAAGGATAAAAGGAAGCAAAATTCTAGGCAAGGACTTTCATGACTGGTGTTAATGGGGACATAGAAACAGTTTTAGTCTTAGACAATATTAAAGAAAGAAAAGACAATCCTTCATCTTCTTATTCACAGACCACCATACTATTCTTAGAAGTATCAGCCTATCTCAGTGATAGCAATAGCTCTGCAATTCGCACAGTGGAAGCTGATTGATTAGTTGAAAAGTAGGGGCTTTCTTCTGATTGAGTAGCTATAGAGAACATAAGACAAGAAAAACAATTCCCACTGTTTAGGAAAGAGTGAAGATCTAAAGAAGGAACTGAAAATATCTTCAAGTGCCACTGTGACCCTTGTTGAGTATGATGCAGACAGACTGGTAGATATGATAAAAACAGCTTTACACCAGACGAGCAGTTAGTTAAACACGGGCTGAAGCACATACTCCCCTATCTGGATGAATACCCGTCGGTGATGCACGCTGACAGGCTGCAATGCCATCTCAGAGGTTCTGTCTCTGAGTGGAGACTAGCTGGGAGAGCACCTGGCAGCTACTAGCAGATAAACGCTTCTCCAATGCCTACAGTTTCCATACATACAGAAAAATTTGGTGCCACCTAATGGACAACCCCCCACATCCCGAATTTTGAATGTGTTGAACTCTGTACGGGAATGCTTTTGCAAGGAATCTATAAAGGTGTGTTACCTATATTTGTTAATGCTTCATACTAACAATTTCTAATTCACTATGCTTAATCATATATCTTGGGATGTAATATGCATTGTTTAGATGCGAAGATTACTAAGCCCCACAGATAATACAAGGATTTCTGTGTTCGCTAGCTTTAAATTTATGAACTGGGGTCACACAGCTTCCTTGATTTCAGCAACAAAACACATGAAACTAAATTATTGCACCTAAGTGCTCTGGTGTCTTTACAGATGAAATTTAACTAGCTATTTTGTCAAAGTGAGATAGATTATTCTAGACCATCCTTAAACAAGTTTACTGCTATAGTTTCATGGACATATCTATCTCTCTTAGCAGAAATCGTGACTATGTCAACAAAGTATTGCTTTAGCGCATGGGGTTTATATCAGCATGTGTACATTTACAAAGTTTATTAGCAAAAAGGAGGTGGACTACACCACCACCAATACAATTACTGTTGTAATCAACAATACTGCGAACAATTGATATTCCTGCAAAAGCTGTTAGTGGTGACCTGATTATACGTCACATTTTCAGAAAGCGAAACAGGTAAAAAAACATGAGTATCTCTATTTGATCCGATGAACCATCTAGCATGTCCCAGAAAGAGTAAATTAAACATATATATCTGTGATATAGATATCATTTTGGTTGGAAGAGGTCTTTAAGATCATCAAGTCCAAGCATTAACCTAGCACTGCCAAGTTACCGCTAAACCATGACCCTCAGCACCACATCTACACAACTTTTAAATACCTCCAGGGATGGTGACTCAACCACTTCCCTGGGCAGCCTGTTCCAATGCTTGATAACCCTTTCAGTGAAGAAATTTTTCCTTATATCCAATCTAAACCTTCCCCGGCGCAACTTGAGACTGTTTCTTCTTGTCCTATCGCCTGTTACTTGGGAGAAGAGACTGACTGCCACCTCTCTACAACCTCCTTTCAGGGAGTTGTAGGGAGCGATAAGGTCTCCCCTCAGCCTCCTTTTCTCCAGGCTAAACAACCCCAGTTCCCTCAGCTGTCCCTCATAAGACTTGTTCTCTAGACCCCTCACCAGCTTTGTTGCCCTTCTCTGGACATGCTCCAGAACCTCAATGTCTTCTTGCAGTGGGTGGCCCAAAACTGAACACAGTATTCAAGGTGGGGCCTCACCAGTGCTGAGTACAGAGGGACAATCACTTCCCTAGCCCTGCTGGCCACGCTATTCCTGATACAGGCCAGGATGCTGTTGGCCTTCTTGGCCACCTAGGCACACTGCTAGCTCATATTCAGCTGGTTGTTGACCACCACCCTCAGGTCCTTTTCCACCGGGCAGCTTTCTAGCCACTCTTCCCCAAGCCTGTAGTGTTGCATGGAGTTGTTGTGATCCAAGTGCGGGACCTGGCACTTGGCCTTGTTGAATTTCATACCATTGGCTTCAGCCCATCGATCCAGCCTGTTCAGATCCCTCTGTAGGCCCTTCCTACCCTCAAGCAGATCAACACTCCCACCCAACTTGGTGTCATCTGCATGCATAATGTCCTTCCACAGAGTAACTATATGTTGTATGATGCAATATCTCCTTTTGTTTGTTTGAGCCTGTCCTCTGGGTAGCATCATCCATTGCTATACTGTGAGCATTAGTATTAGAACTACAATTTGGACATCATGCCCAGTTCTCAATTGTCACTGAATTCAGTGGAAGAACAAGTAAAATCATGCTCAGTCTGATGAATTTCAATTTGTAAAAGCACATGCTTTGAAGAGGTACATATGTGAATGAAACCAAGTTTCCATCTGCACTTTGTATTTATAGGTCTTCAGGATGCATTATGGGTTTGCCTGTGAAGAAAAAAAGTATGCAGTATGATCAGGAGTGGTCCTGCAGGCCTCCAGGCAATTGGCAAAGAAGAAATATGATTGGCAATCATACTTCTATTGCCTCAGAGCCTTTGGAATGAACTGGGAAAAGTGACTGGGCTTCTCATTATTTTCTTTAAAATTTGTTGTACACATTCAAGGCAATATTTATTATCATCTGTAAAAAATAATCAAATTAGATTAATCTGATTCATTACTTTTAGATAAAATACATTTTAGTTTTGGTGAAGATAAAGAAATGCCTTTGAAATGGTGATGAGTTGATAGGCAATTTACCAATTCCTTGGATACTTTTTACCCAAGGAGAATTGCTTGAACTCTTTCATCTCTAAAGCACAGAATATCATTTGTGCTTTACTCTTTTATTGTATTCAGTATGTTTTGTGGGATTTATAGTTTCAACTGGCATTTTTTACTGCTTGCATATATTTTTACCTTATTTACACCTATAGTTACATAACTGATTCACAATATTTCACAGATGTAATTGCTCAGTTTTGAGCTTTTGCTTAAATTTTCTCTGGAAGAAAGAAAGCATGTAATTTTTATTCAGTTAAATACAACACCTATTTTTCCTCTTTCTGCCTGGGAAAGAATATTTAGTGGTTTGATGTAAAGAAGCAGAGATGATTGTTTTAGTTTCTTACATTGTTTGACACTAATAATTTTAATATATCAGTCCTGGGAAAAAGATTTTGACCTGTACAATAGCTTTGGTGAAATGAAAGCAGCCTTAAAAGATTAAATAGTGAAATGATCAAGCTTCTTTGTCCTTGTTGACCCATAATACACATTTGAGCTTGAGTCTACAGAGTTTAAATGTCAGTTTAACACTTGCATTTGGCAGTTTAAAAATAATGCTTGCTGTCTCACTTGAGGCATGCTTTTGAAAGAGAATAGGCCATTGCAATACCCAGTGAAGCTAAAGTGAGGATGCAGTGCTGAGAATTCAGTAACAGTTCAATGTTTAAATTTGCGTTTGATGCGTAATTAAGACACACAAGTTTTAAGAAATAGGGGCAGAGGTTGTTGTAAGGCTAGCGTGCAGTTGCTAAGTTGAGACTATGAGAGCATCAAAACAGACAGGTTTATTACTGTTGTTGCTATAGGGCAAGGGGTTGCCTGCACAGGCAGCAATTATTGCTGCCCAGCAGCAGCAGAAACAGCAGGATGGGTGCTTGCACGGCACATTGGCATGCAGCACTCAGGTGGGGGACACAGCACCTTCCCTGCCCCTATCTAGCCACAGTTTCATCAAGCCCAATGCCTTATTCTTTGACTCAAGAAGTCTTAAAACAGACCTCGTAGGCTGTATTATTCCCTATGTTTTTTGATGTACTCTGTTACTTCAGCAGAAAAGCTCCAAAGTGCCTTCAGGAGACTTGAAAATGAGCCCTGAAACTGCCAGCCTTGTCCTCCTTTTGCTTGTCATCAGCTGCAAGCAGGGTCTTCTTGTGGCTGTTGTCATCCTTGGGGTAACAGCGGCTTCTCCCCTGGGGAAACTGCTTTCCCTGGAGGGGTATGGATAATATTTCTAGAGCTATAGTTATCAGTAAAGGAATGTGGTATCATACACTTATTTTGTTTGTCTTCCTGATGCTTACATGCTGAATTCCGTATGTTAGTGGTGATCGTAAGAAACACACACATATACAGGGACTGGCTGGTAAGAAATCATTTGTTTTAGTGTAGATAATGAGAAGAAATAGAAGCTGTTGGTAATCAGTATACATGCCAAAGCGAGCTTGAATTTGCCTTTATCTTCAAGTATTTTAAATAAATAAATAAATACATTGGATTACTAAAGCCAGCAGGCAATGAATGTAATGCGATCAGTTGTTCCGACTGGTTTATCCTTAGTTTCCCTCTACTTGTCAGATGTGAGACCACGAACACCTGCCTGCAGGGGACCTGGTTACAGAGTTTTGTTTGATACCAAAGGAGAACAGAGTCCCCTGCCCTGCCCTGTTCTCGTGCTTGCTTGCTTGCTCCCAGCCCAGCGCCACATTCAGGAGGTCCCACCTTCCCTTCTAGTACCTGCTGCCTGGGATGGTCAGGCGGGACATCATAGTGGCTCCTGCTGTGCCACTGCTCACACATGCCCATCTCAGGCACCCTCTGCCATGGTCCCTGGGTGGCCCCTGGCACTCTTTCTCCATCCATCTCCTGGATCTCCGGGGTCTTCCCCACTTCCCACACCTCTCCTCCAGCCAGGATCTTCACCTTCTTCTTTCCAGACCCCCTTTCCTTTCTAAGGCCACTTCTTTTTGGGAGCCCTCCTTTTAAGCGCCTCCTCTTCTTTCTGGACCCACTAGGGCCCCGATTTCCTCAGTGAAAACTAGGTCTGCTAACTGACGGTTCTGTCTCATTTCTCGTTATTAACTGGAGGACTCAGGAAGGGTCACTTGCCTTTAGTCCAGGTGTTATCAGTATTTCAAACCAGATCATACTGGTTGCAGTAAGCAAGTAGCAATTCTGCCTGAGAGTTCAAAAGTTCAGTTTCAAACATTCATACTCACACGCATGCACCCAATTATCTGCCTGCTGCTAGCATTCACAATTTAAGCTATTTTTGCCTATGATAATACTAAGTAGTTTTTCTAGTTCTATTAAAACCAATAAAAAAGAGCCACACATTTATCATATAAGTTCCCTCCAAGAACCTGCAGCTGTAAGGGATTTGCTATTGAAATCATTATTGCAACTTTGCCGTGCAGAAGGAACTCACGCACATGTCAAAAAAGTGTTCCTTATGTCTCTTGGGGGTAATGTAAATCCAACTTTGGAATCAGAATTTGACGTCAATAGAAAGTATGGAACAGTCAAACAGGAACATAGTTGTGTTACTATTTTATTACTTTGCTCCATTCCTGTAGCTTCTCTCCTGCCCTATCTGGCATAGAGTTGATTAGTTCTGGGTCTTCACATATTGTTTTTTCTATTCTTGCCTGGATGCTGTTTCTCATATCGAGTTCTTAAGCTATGACTAGAGTTCCAAAAGCTTATTATAATGTAAATAACAGTTACAGTAAATGCAAAAGGGCCTGTTTTTAACATCTGATGTGAGTATTAATGTAAGTTGATTAGGTGTATAGCTGCAAGATAATCACCGTCACATCCTGAATATGAAGTATAGCTTCAGTAACTGCGCATTCAAATTTCTTTTAGAGAACCTTACAGAGAATGACATAACCATGGGCCTAATCATGCATCGTTTATTTACAAGGCTATTTCTTTCTTCATGCACAAATTCTACATTTATTACAATGGACCTATTTGTGCAAATAATGCTACTTCCTTGATCAAGTACTGTGGATCAAATTTGTATACAGAGATGTTAATAAAAAAATTTTGTGTGACAGTTACAAGTACGTTGGAGATATGTAAGCATCAGCAGAATTACATTCTAAGGTAGTGAGACAAGTATTAATTATTTAAAATTATTGAATTTAAAATGATTTAATTTTGTTTTTTAAAAGGCAATTTTAGTTGCATATCGTGGACCATTCTCATTGAGATGTATAGCAATTGTTACTGAGGCTCACTTCCCTTTCTCTGATTCATGTTGCAGGTTTGCAAGTGGGGTTTAACCCTTGTAAGCAGCTAAACCCCACACAGCCACTCGCTCGCTCCTCTGCAGTGCAATGGGGGAGAGATGAGTCTATCCCAGCCAAAACCAGTACAGCAAGTTGAACTGCACTCTTAGATATGACCATGCACAAGTTTCCATCCCTATCTGATTTGATCTCTTTGCCTCTACTCATAAAGTCTACTCATAAATCACATTTAGACCTGCCAGATTTTCCTAGCTTAGGTAGCGCAAAGACAGTGAGTAGTGCTGAGCTCCCAGGAAAGGTGACTTTGGGAACTGGAAACACTGCTCCGCGCAGCCTCAGCAGCATACAAGGGAGCCTTAGTTGCTCAGTGAACCCAGCAGTGAAATTGGACTACCATTAATGTCACTCAGCAGATGTTCCTAAAAATGGGGTTTGTGCCTAATTTTATCACCAGCATTGGAAGAACAAATATTTATTGAAAACAGAAATCCTGCAGTTTTTTGACTTTACTGTTAAAATGCCAGTCATTTCTAACTGGTAACTTTTAGTATCTCTCATTTGCCTAGCAGATATTTAACTTGTACTTCTTAAAGTTGAATAATCCTAACATTTTTCACTAAAATCCTTTATGCGTGAGTTATAGGGATATGAAAGTTTAAGAATTAATACCCAGCCCTCGATACTTCACAAGTATTCTCTCCTACAACTCTGTTAATGGTAGCAACATTTCTGATGCACAAACGTTTAGCTTTACTAATAGCATTTGTCACTTGCAAATCTCAAAGTTAATGAACAATACCATTATCTTTCAACCATGCCTTTTTAACTCATAAACAAACTGAGGCATGAAGAGGCTAATTGGCTGGTCAGCTGGCTGGCTGTAGCAGAAGCAGAAGCAGAACTACCGCTCAGTCTCTGACGATGCCCTATTAATCCCTTTCACTTGAGTTACACAATCTTTCAGTTCATTCTTCTCATTTTTGATAAGGTACAGCTGCCAGTTTGCTAAATTGAGAAAGAAAAAAAAAAAAAGTCTATGTTTCTAGGATGGATTTATAATTTTAGATGACAAATGAGGGAATCAATGCACTTATTTATAGGTGTCTGAAAAGGAAATATCTTACCTAAGCTTGTATTATGGGCTCCTTTTCTAACCACAAGTGAAAGAAGGGTACCCCAAGGGTCGTGGTTCATCTCATTCCCAATAGGTGTCCATTGAGATGAACCATCCTAAGAGGAGCCTGCCCCTTTTCATTCATTAACTACTCCAAATTCCTAGAGAGCTACGGAGGCAAGACGCTTACCTTTAAACAGCTAAAAATTGGCACATTGACTCTAAGCCCAAAACAAGGTAAAACTGGAAGATTTTGTCTGTGTGCATGACAGTTCTTCCCTGCAGACATGCATACTGATATCCATGCTCTTTTCTTTATTGCTCTAAATATGTTTAAAATTTGATGGAAAAAAATTATGATTTTATGCATTTTCACCTGTAGTTCAGATTATTGGTTGTTGAAACCAGGAATAATCAAACAAATCTGCTCCACGTACTTTCTACTGTGATCCTACAGCTGTGGAAATGCTTTGTGTCAGGAATTTGTACGAACGTCAGGTTAACCTCTACAAGAGAAGCATAGCAAATGTTGGTTGAAATAAAATGATTCCAATAGTTATAATTCCATAGTTCTGACAGCTCTATGAAGGGAAAAGATTTTGATGTCTCATAAGAAATCAAGGGTTTCTTAATCTCTGTGAACAGGTTACTACTCCCTGTAGAAAAAACAATACATCTTGCTTAGAAGCTGTTGCATAAAATATTTTTTCCTAAATTAGTGAACTGGCACATCTAGTCAAATTTATGTAGTGGTATTTATTTATTTGAGTAAATATTAGAGCATCTATTTCCATCTCAGAAGATACCATTAAGAACTTGCAAACAGCCCTATTTATACTGTAATTAAAAATCTGTACTCTGCCCTACTACTTCCTAGTGATACCAAATTACTGTTGTTGATGATAAAAATGTCCATGATATGATGGAAAATGTGAGAAACAAGAAAACAAAACAAAACAAAAAAAACCCACCCTCCTTTTTTTGGGGGGGGGGAAATTGTAGCCAACTCTACATCACTACCATATTTCCATATTTTGGCATGGCTGTGCCCCTTCCCCTGTGCCTACATCTATGTTAGCATAAAAATAGAAGTTGGATTTCTTACGAAATAAACTTTTTTTCCTGGAAAAAAGGGAGATAAAATTGCTTTAGTTTCAAAGTAAGTATTACATCAAATTAAAAATTTAGGATTGAGAAATCCTTTTGAAATTTGAAAGCTATTTATTTAAAAAAAAAAAAAAAAAAAAAAAAAGATAAAGAATTACTTCATTTTTTCCAGCTAAAACAATGCCCAAAATTTTAAATTAGTTTTTAAATAACTTCAGTGATAATGAATCTACCTATCTGAAAACTCAATATGTGACTGAAAAAATTAGCTCAGCTTGAATTAGAACATAAATATGTTGGTTTCAAGATAATATAATGGATTTACCTTCCCTGCTTACATTATGTAGAGCATAATTTCCCAAACCTTTTCTTAAAAGGAGAATTATACATATACAGTTGAAAAATAGATACCTACAGGAGATGAGAACTGCATAGCACTGGCCAGCAGTTTGTATTCAGCGTCCTTAGTTTTCAGGTTACCTGACTCTCACAAATGAGATAATAGCAAGTAAATTCTACTTTATATTTAAATAATCCCATAGTGTCAGAACTGCAAAATTACCCTCAGGGTACAGAGGAGGATTATCTGACAGAGTGACTCCTATTACAACACATCAAGTAAGGACCTCACTCTATCCTATATGACAGAGTGGTATTTTAAAGTCTTCAGTCATTCTCATTAAGAAGGCTTCGCTTTTTACTTAAACAGTGACGTTTGCTTACTGTGAGTCACAAAAACTTTCTGTTCTTGTTTGTATATGACCTTAAGTAGCATTGCCATCCAATGCATAACCATGGCCTTTGCTCATTCCTAGCATGCGTTCAGTATTTAAGTTATCCTAATAATTCCATTATTTTCTGAATTGGACTCTAGTCCCTTAGTGGTAACATTGCTGGAGACCAGCCAGGGCTTCATCAAGCAAGGGTAGACCCCCAGGGCAGTGCAGATCTGTATCAGAAGAGCCTCTTTAAGGAGTCCCAACACAGGCAGCAGGTTGGGGGTCCTCAGTTAAGAGTTCTTCTGGATCAGTGTTCTTTCTCTGTTGAGTCTTCTTCTTATCCTCTGGGTTCTTAAGCTGGCAACCATGTGATGGTCTTGGAGGTGCTTTTTGCACGTTTTTAGAAGCTGATAGTGATTGTGATCTTTTGTTTCCCTACTCCATACCTGTGTGTCACTGGAAAATGTTGATGGGTTACTCTCGGACATTTTTTTTCCTTATCTTGGGGTCTTATGGCCTCAGTCCTGTTCTTTATCTTCCTGCCATTACCACTTTATGATTTCAGGCTGTGCTTTGTCGTTTACAAAAGTGTGGCTCTGCCCTCTCTTTTTTAGGCTGCTTTCCCTTTCCTGAGCTAAGTGTCCTGATAAGCCACATGTAAATATGTCTGGTTCTTGATGACCTGCTGACCTATGTGCTATGAATCTCCTTTTTCTTCCTCCACCATTCCTTCTGGGAGTCCTGCATACCTAAATTCCCACCCATATTTCATTCATACTAGTCTTATGGTTTCTATTATGTAGCTCCTTTTGACAGAGCCGAGACCCTTGACTCAGTTTTTCTTGTCACTTGAGTGGCAACTAGGATACTGCAGAATACTATGTATTTGCTGTTTGTTTGATGTAGCAATGATGTCTGGTTTGAACCCAATCTATCTTATGTTCTTTCATTAATGAGGGATATTTTGGTTGAGGAAAGAGAAGTGATGGAGAAGAGATGATAGAATCATAGAATAGTTTGGGTTGGAAAGGACCTTTAAAGGTCATCTAGTCCAACCCCCCTGCAATGAGCAGGGACATCTTCAACTAGGTCAGGTTGCTCAGAGCCCCGTCCAACCTGACCTGGAATGTTTTCAGGGATGGGGCATCTACCACCCCTCGGGGCAACCTGTTCCAATGTTTCACCACCCTCATTGTAAAAAATTTCTTCCTTCTATCTAGTCTAAATCTACCCTCTGTTAGTTTAAAACCATTACCCCTTGTCCTGTCACAACAGGCCCTGCTAAAATGTTTGTCCTCATCTTTCCTGTAAGCCCCCCCCACCTGGAAGGCGACAATAAGGTTTCCCTGGAGTCTTCTCTTCCCCAGGCTTCACAACCCCAGCTCTCTCAGCCTGTCCGCATACAAGAGGCGTTCCATCCCTCTGATCATTTTTGTGGCCCTCCTCTGGACCCGGTCCAAAAGGTCCATGTCTTTCCTGTGCTGAGAGCCCCAGAGCTGGATGCAGTACTCCAGATGGGGTCTCACCAGGGTGGAGTCGAGGATCAGAATCACCTCCCTCGACCTGCTGGCCACACTTCTTTTGATGCAGCCCAGGATATGGTTGGATTTCTGGGCTGTGAGTGCTTATTGCCAGCTCACGTCCAGCTTTTCATCCATCAGGACCCCCAAGTCCTTCCTGGCAGGGCTGCTCTCAATCTCTTTATCCCACAGCCTGTATTGATACTGGGGTTGCCCTGACCCAGGTGCAGGACCCTGCACTTGGCCTTCTTGAACCTCATGAGGTTCACACGGGCCCACTTCTTGTGCCTGTCCAAGTCACTCTGGATGGCATCCCGTCCCTCAGGCAAGTCAACCACACCACTCAGCTTGGTGTCATCTGCAAGCTTGCTGAGGCTGCACTCCATCCCACTGTCTATGTCACTGATTAAGATATTAAATGGTACTGGTCCCAGTACAGACCCCTGAGGGACACCACTTTTCACTGATCTCCATCTGGACGTTGAGCCACTGACCACTACTCTCTGGATGCGACCATCCAACCAATTCCTCGTCTACCCAACAGTCTACCTGTCAAATCCATATGTCTCCAATTTAGAGGGAAGTATGTTCTGGGGAACCATGTCAAAGGCCTTGCAGAAGTCCAGATAGAGAACATCCATAGCTCTTCCCTTATCCACTGATGCAGTCACTCCATCATAGAAGGCCAGTAGGGTTGGTCAGGCAGAACTTGCCCTTTGTTAAGCCATGCTGGCTGTCTTGAATCACCTCCCTGTCCTCCATGTGCCTTAGCATGTTCCATGATCTTCCCAGGCACAGACGTGAGGCTGACAGGTTGGTAGTTCCCAGGGTGCTCCTTTCTACCCTTTTTAAAAATAGGTGCAATGTTTCCCTTTTTCCAGTCACTGGAAACTCCACCTGACTGCCATGACTTTTCAAATGTCATGGAGAGTGGCTTAGCAACTACATCAGCCAATTCCCTCAGGACGCTGGGATGCATCTCATCCAGTCCCATAGATTTCTCTATGTTCAGGTTCCTCAGGTGGTCACAAACCTGGTCTTCTCTTACAGTGGGAGGGACTTTTCTCCCTCAGCCTGTCATCCCACAGCTTGTCACAGGCAAGCCTGTTGTTGTCCCCCTCAAACCTAGAGATAGGAGACAGAACAGAATTTCATGTATAAGTCCTCCATTGACATATAGACACCAGCATTACTAGGGCTGGACGGTCTGGTTCTGTCTTGGATCCACTCTGTTGAGCTTAATCTTGGCGGAGATTTGCCTTGTTAAAGGGAAGATCAGACTGTGGGTATCTTAGCAGCAGCCAATGGGCCTCCTCCTGCATGAGGTATAGGTAATTTCACTTCTCCTCTGTAGAAGACAGAGCATTAAAGCTTTTTTTTATTTGAAAGTGCAAAAGAAATTTTAACACTAATAAGTGATGCCAGTTTTCTTTTAATCTAAATTGAGTTGTGCTTAGAGTCTTATTGTTTTGACAATAGAACAGTGTTTTATGTAGACTTTGTTTGACGTGTTTGCTGTAGTAATTTATACTCTTAAGGAGACTAGAAACTAAGTAATACAGAGAGTGATTCTTCAGACAGACACTGTAACTTCCTCAAGAACTGTATGTTTGCATCTCATGACACGTCCCTCTTGCCCCTCCAAAAGAAAATTTCAAAACCAAATACCACTCCATTCTCAGTTGTAACTGACAGAAGCTGGACTAAGAGAACTGCATGTCTGTAAATGAGAATATTTTTTTCCTCAAAAATGGAAATTGAAAAAAAAACCCACTGAATTCTGAATACACCATTATTGATAAATATAGAATGTAGACAGGGGTACACTAGTCTAAATTCATACCTGACATTAAACCTCCATGAAAATGTTTTTTATGCATATTTACCACTCATGAAGGAGGCAGCAAAGAGAAAATCCTGCAGCCTCATTGTTTATTAATCTTTAGGTGAATCTTTATGTGACTTTGAATTAAAGAGACTTTTTAATTCTACTGTATATATATTTCAAGTTTTTGAAAAAAAACCTGAAGTTGTAGTAAACTGCTTTGAAGGTGGACTTTTTTGTGAACACAACCTGATAATGAAATGTACAAGACTTTCAGTTAAATTAGAGCTCTGTACAGGAAGCTTATCTCTCTGGCAAAATCATTCTAATCTTTCATATGACGTTACTGAAAGTGAAGTAAATACGCTACGCTGTATAGCTTCTGTAAACAGCATGTTTGAAAACACATTTATTATTCTGAAACACTGAATAATTACAATGCACCACAGCATTTTGTTCAGCATGGTATAACTGATCATCTGTCTGTAACTCTAATGTAACATAATGTTTGAGGATAGAGTAGTGGTGAAAGCACTATAAATTTATCATTTATATCATAGTTATTTTCATGAACAGCAAATCTAATCTTCATTTAACTTGCTGAGAGCTTCAATTCAGGTCATACAAATACATCCAGATCATCACTTCTTGCCCTAGCATGGTTCAGACTGAAGAGTGATCTACAGAATCATGTGCCAATATATATAGAAATCTGAAGGCAGAACTAAATCAGCGAGGTGTTTAGTATTGGGTTGGTAACCACAGCTGTACCAACCAGTGGTGTGGGGTATAGCTGCCTGTAAATTCCAAGCACACCCCAAGTACAAGGTTGATTTGCTCTGGCTGTACTTTTATCGATGCCTTTTCATAGTAGCAGCATAGCAGCCATAAGGCATAGGCGGGTCCATTATATTATTTCTATTTGATGAACAATGTATCAATTTTTAAGAATTGTGAGTGTTGTCTATATAATAATTATTGTAATAATGGAAAATATTCAGCCTGGGTGCGAATGATGAATGGGAGAGGAAGCTAAGGCGTCTACAAAAAAATAATGAGCTTGGGGGTGATTCATGCCCAGCAGTATAGGGAAATACATTAACACGTTGACTTTCATCAACCTATTTTTAACCATCAGAAACATTTAGAAATAAAAGAAAAATAACTGGAGAACCCAGACCGTAATGTAATTTGGTGTTGAATGTCAGACTGCAAGTTGATACTGTTTCTCCTTGTTCTGAGTGCACATTTAACTTTTATAGCACTTTCTGGGACTTCAAAGTTATGTTTCTGAACTTTAATTCTTCTATGAAATAGAAAGATACTAACATTCACATTCTACTGATTGAAGTTGCTGGCCTAGAGAGTCCAATTTTCTTTTCCTCTGTGAGCATTGGACTAGTGAAAAAATGCAACTCAGACTGACATGTTTATTTTGCATAAGAATAAGTAATACAAACTATGAAGAATCAGAGAATAAACCCCAGCAATCTCTGTGTATAATTATGGTATAACCAAAACCAGAGGCTATATTCTAATATTGTAATGTCTAGATCTTTTTACGTTCCAATAGAAGAGCATCTCTGAGACTCTAAAAAATAGAAAAATAATAGTTTTTATACATGTGTAGTCTGATTTTTGGAAGCAATTACAAACTCTTAGTGACACAGCAAACAGTTTTACCACTTCTCAGGTGCCTTGGGTATACTGAATAGGAGACTCTGAAGTATAACAGTGTATGCAAAGTGTCTAAGATTAATTTTATAATAGTGTACATGGTGTTACAGATGGGAATAAAATTCAAGAGATGTTTAGTGGCTCAGTTTAGTATTTCTGTATTTGAAGCAACTATGTTGGGAGTCATATTCAGAGAACTATAATCCTGTGATGATTTTCAGATTCCTTTCAATTTCAACTTTAATTACGCAGCCAGCTCATGTCTTAAAGATGAATCTAAAGAGAAAATGTGGAAAATAGTGGAAGATGGGTGGAAACTGAGATATATATTGTGTCTTCCAGTTGACAGTCAGAAACTCTAAGACCTATTCTGTCTGCATATTTTATGATTTGTTTTGTGCTTTTTTGTCAATAGGAATGTTATATGTACAAACACATTCAGTTAAACCGTACAGCTTTATCACCCAGGTGGTGGACTGAAAGATGTATTTATTGAGAGCAGGCACCCAAGCAGAGTAGGAGCTCTTCAAATATATTTTTAGATATATATATATCTCCTTGCAATATCCTCATGAAGCAAAGAAATATTTCTGCCCTTGATCACTATTAAGGAAGCAGACAAAAAAAAAAATTATACAAGAATGCATGGCATAGATGTAGGAACAGATGCTATAGCCTTTCCAAATCCAGGCCATGCCCAACCCTCAAAGACAACATCAACACTTTAGTTGTTTTGCTCTGTTTCCCCTTCTTTCAATTGCTTTTTCATACCATATAGTCAGCTTCTCTCTCAAGGATGCAGGATAAAGGAACCAATCCCTCTCCAACCATCTCTATATGAAGTCATGGGGTCTAAATAACTGATAAATGCATGGTTCCGTGAAGTAAATGAAAATAACAATGTTCAAGATCTTAACGCAAAGCCAAATTACAGAGAGGGAAGCTAGAAGTAGCTCTTGTGAGTCTAAGATGAGATAATCTGAAGCACAGCATAGGGTATTTGCAACTTTGCTATATTATTTCTGTGGATAAATAAATCATTTAAGTTTTCAAGTCTAACAGTTCCCCTCGTATGACATTCACTTCAGAGAAAAAGTGGTGTTATCCTGCAGTATGCATTTCTCCTGAAAACTCCTCTGACTATGAAAACACAGTTTTATAAATAGTCCAAGGTTGTGGCTCTGAATCACTCCTAGCACTGGCATTTGAGGGAAGCTGTCATTTCCACAAAATTTCTAAACTCTGTGTCACTCCTGGTGTACACAAATACAGAGCAAAGTTTGGTCTGAAGGTATTGTACAGCCAGTATCTTATAATTTGATTTTTTAAAAGAGCATTTGCATCACTGTTTTGCATTAGTGTGAGTCAGGAGTAAAGCTAATGGAATTCCTCAAACTAGTGTAAGTAGAAAAAGAACCAGTGTCTGGGTCCATGGCAGGGAGCATTCACAGCCACAGTCCTTGAACAACATCTCTGAAGAAACAGTCCTCAAAGCATTGGCCGTAAACATGGATCGTATACGCACTAAAGAGATCCACTCCTGAAGTGCTTGTAGGTTAATATGTTTGACATAACCATGATATCATCTAATCTTCACAGTTAACCATTAAAAGCAACAATTTCACTGTCAAGGGTTCTATATTACCATTACCAGCAAATTCAGTCATAGGAAATACTTTGAAAATTAAGGGTATTTAGTTATTTGTTGGATCAAGACCATAGTTGGTAGTATTTTTTGATCACTCTAAGTCTTTCCTAGAGGCAAAAATAAAATGATTCACTTGATCAGCTCTCAGATCTTTCTTGCAGTTTAGTTTTAAATAGGATGACAGCTGATTAGTTTAATTAATCATTACTTAATGAGGGCAGAGTCTACCCAAAGGAATTACATCAAAGCACCTTTGCCAAAAAGTAGGAGAACAAAGAACAATTGTTTTTAAGTTTCTCCTAAATACTCCTAAAAACCTAACTTTTAAAATTGAATGTAAACCAAGATTTTAAAAGAAGCTATGAGATGTAGACACACACAGATTTCAACAATATCCATGCAACTAATTTCAGATCATTTGATATTGCAGATTTTTTCATTGTTGCTAAATATTTCTCCTCTTCATGAAAAAAAACAGATAAATGGCTTGAGTATGTACAGGAGTTCGAAGAGATAAGAACTATTATTCATTATTCCTCAGTTAGACCAAATCAGTTAATTGATGGAACTGCACTCTGAATGATTTATGGATATCACAATGCAGATCTAGTATCCCTAGAATTGGCTATTTCTGCTTTCTTTGATACATAGAGCTACAGCATATATAACTAAAACATTAGCATAGTCTATAAAGCAAAATTTAACTATTTTACACAGAATCACAAAATAGTTGAGGCTGGAAAGCACCTCTGGAGACCACCTAGTTCAAGCTCCCTGTTCAAAACAGGGTCAGTGAGAGCAGGTTGCCCAGGGCTGTGTCCTCTTGGGTTTTGAACACCTCCAAGGACAGAGGCTTCACAACCTCTCTGGACAATCGGCAATTTTGCAATACGTGTAAACATACGGAAACATTTAAGATTAAAAAGTGCCTTATTTTATACGGGGAGTTGAACATTAATAGTGAGCTGCATTTTGCACTTCTTGATTGAGCAACAGTAAAACATTTCACAAGACTGAACAGGCAGCAATACCCACATAGTCCTTGCTGTTATGTAAGCATTTTTTTCCTAACAGCTGATCCACATACGATGTTTATCGATCTAAATAGCCAACAATTAGAGGGCTTAGTTGTTTAGCATGAGCAATAAAAATTATCAGCGGAAGATTACTGGTTCAAACCATGTGGTCACTCCAAGCAAGTTTCAGTAGACCAACTCCTCATGTTTGGACACAGGTTTACTCAGGCTCCTGAGAAATTGTATATGGTGTTGTAAGCGTAAGTCTGGCCTTAGGTCTGAATCCGAACTCATCTTTTTTCCACATTATTAAAACTTTCTACCCCAAAATTCTCTTCCCCAAAATTTCACTGATCTTCCAGGATCAACAAAGCATGCTGAATGCTCCCCAGGGACCCCAGGTAATTATTTCAAGTACTTTCATCCCTGGACTGATAGAAGCTACTTCTTAATAGTCCCTGACTCCCCACTGTTAAAAGCAGATTTCAGGTTTCACCAGTACTTAGCTTCCATTTCACAAGCTGTCAAATGACTAGTCAAAATGTCAGAAAAAGGAAATCAGTTCTGCAGAGTTCTCAGGTTTTATTGTTATCAGCTAATTGGCCTGCTCATGCCTAAACAAAAATAATAAATGTTAACACTTTACTAGTTTCTGAAAAGAGCCTAGCAATCTTGAACAGCATTAAGCTGCATGTGTTCAGTATGTCAATATAATGCAATACAACAAAATTACACCCTCTCCTTCCCACGACAGTTTTGGTGAAACATGGGCCTTTCCTCACTTCTGCAGTGTAAGCACTGACCCTCCCTCCAGGAGCAAGCTCTTAGTTTAAGCACTGAGAGCAGCAATGATAACAAATACAGGAGACTTATTTGGTACTTATAAAGAAGAACACATTGGCTCACTATTAATGTTCAACTCCCTGTATAAAATAAGGCACTGTTTAATCTTAAATGTTCTCTTAACTTATTTCTTAACACTTAGATTTTGATAACGTCTCCAGCTGTGGCCAGTAACAGATGCATATGGAAGAATATATGAACACAATAGGCTGCTTTCTCTCTTTCAATACAATGGGACTGTAGCATGTGTTTTTTTAAGGGAAAGGATGGTATTAATCTAGCTAAACATGGATATCTCCATGGCAGTTATGAATGTATGCGGTTCTCTCTCTGGAATAATCATTTTGTAATCAGTGGAAAATTATAAACTTCTTCTGATTCTGGGTTCTAAATGTCACCATAAAGTAGATACCAAAAAGACTGGGCAAATCACGTGTGTCAGCACACTTAGTGGAGCAGGGAGGAGGTCTTGATGTACAAAGCTGATCTGCTGACTGTGGGAGCTGATAATGCTAAAAATAAGTCGTTGCTCACCATCAGTGCAGGATGTAGCCATCCCAATAAAATTAAAAAAAAAAAAAGATACTAGAAGAAATTATGGATTTGATTATGAGGGCAATTACTAGTTCTTCCTCAGTCAGCAGAGTTGTCATGGAGCGATGTAAGTTTTCTCATCTTCCTGCTTGTTTTTTATCTACTAAACTGGTGATTTGAAGTATTCAAAGTTTTGGAAATGTGGAAAACATCCTGACTTCCAAAGACCACTTGCAGAATGTGATTGTTTTTTGGGCAAAAAACTTTATTATCACCGGTCTCATGTGACCTCTCAGTACTTTTTTTCTCTTTTTGTTGATTAGACTCACATTCCTCCTAAAGGTTTTCTTTGTAACATTTTTTTTTTCCAGCAAAAGCTATTTAGGAGTTACTCCTTAAGAAAAGAGAAATCAGCTTCTTGCCTAAAAACTTTTTCCTTAGACCCCAGAGCTATCAGTCAGATCAATTAAGTCATGTTTAAATTGCTTTGATTTTAAACATTCATGAATCCACAAGGCAGCCAATAACAAGAATATACCCCTATACTGACAGTCTAAATGGATCTCTGGGTGAGCCAAGGCTGTTGAGATTCAATTTCCTTTCACTTTGCTGCTTTGTTCGGGTCTGCGTGGCCTTACTGACCAAGTGAGTGACTGCGGTGCCATTGCACTCAGTAGTGAAGCTCTCACCAGTGGAAATGAGACTTGATTTCCGAATCCCGGTGCTGCAGCAGTACCCAGCTAGGCTATTCCTGCTGGTCTTTTAAATTAAAGCAAGTTGTTGATGATAGCCTTACTGCTCCCCTGGTAAATTTTCTTCTGAAGCCATGCAAGCAAGGTGTGATAAACCTAGGACTGTACCTGGATGCATTTTGTCAGCAAAGCTCTTTTTTTTTACAAAAGGATGTTAACCACTTTCTCAAATAGCTAAAACTTTCCTGTTTTACTCTTGTTCATTGCCGATACATAAAAGTGGTGGCTTGACTTGTCATACTCAAGAGGTTCATACTGTCCTACTCAACATCCTATGCCACAATAGCATTTTGAGGGCACACATTGACAAGAAAACAAAAATAATGTCAGTTCCTTCCTTCCTTTCTAGAAGCTTTCTAAAGACAGAGTGCATGCTGTTACACTGCATTTATTCATAATTACTGCTGCTTTATTCCAGAGGAACTGAGCTTAAAACCAGATCTGCTCTAACAAGCAAAAGCAAGATCACGCTTTTGAATGATGGCCAGTAAATGAAAGGGGCTAAATTTTAGGAAAAGACAAATCTATTTTGGCACTAAGCAGCTGGCTTTACTGCCTTCTGAGCATCACTTTTTAGTCATTCTGCACAGTCTGTATTTCTGTAAACTGCTGCAAACAAAATGATAAATTGTTACTGAGAAACGTTATGAGCAGATCTGATATTTCAAATCCTAATTCATGGAATTCTATGGAAAATTTTGTAATAGAAAATTATAGTCTTTATTTCTCATATTCTTTCATTGTCAAATAATTTCATCTGCTTTATCCCATGAACAATTCTCATTATATTTTATTTAGCACTTTGTTTTCCTATGAGATTATCTCCGCATTTCACTTCATTGTTTTTCCCATTTGTTATATGCAACAGCACAGGATTTTGAAATAAAAATATGACCCAGGTGAAGACTTGGTTTTATCTGTGTAAGTGGTAGCAAGCTAAGTGTTTGTGGTTTTCCTTGCTGTGTGGGTGGTGTGGTTTTCAGATATTTTGTAATACATTGCTTTTAGTGGACTATTAAGAACTCAGTATTTTGTCCCATTAAACAATTTTTTCCTCTTGAGCCTGAGGCTTGGATTTTGACATTTGTACATTAGTGAGAAGTTAATCTCTTTGGAGTCATCCTTATGACTAACTAGTTCAAAATATGAATGCAGCACTCAGAACCTGAATTGTAATTCCCAGATATGAATCTACAGTTTGCTTTTTATAAGCATTTTACTGTACCAAGATTCCTCATCTTATCAGAATACACCTCACATGATTTGTAGAGAGATTGACTCTGCAAATAGTAAGCATAAAACTTCCTTATAGCAATACCTTGCTCCATACCGAGTCTCCTGGCTCAGTCCTGGGATACTTGGAAGACACAACAAGCTAGATCAGTATACAGTATATTTTCAACCTGTTTATCATAGGTCTGTTCCTATCTTCCACAATGAATTACGTTCAGCTGTTTTGTCACTTTTTTGTAAGAAAAGATATGGAAGAAAAATTTAAACCTGAAAATTTCCAGGCTGATGTTTGAAATGTGAAGGTACATTTTTCATTTAAAACCAGTTTGCCCAACTGCCTTCATCTTGTTGTATTTTCTTAAGTGACAAAGTAGAGAAAATATATTTGAATTACCGAATCACATTCACAAATTTAGGCCCATTTTGAGGCTCAGCTTCTTAACAGTACCATGCCACTGTAGGGAGCAGTTATCTTCCAAGACCATGGCTGGCCAGGAAATGTCTGATATATAAAATGTTTTGGTTTCTTGCCAAGTTGGTAGGTGTGCATGTTTTTGATATTGCAAAAGTTTTTCAGTATCATGCAATCCAGACTGTGGAGACCGCATGTATAGTTTGAATCAGAAAGGAATTAGTCTCCTGACTTGTTTCAACAGGTAAGTCATAGCTGATGGGACATAGCGCTCAACAGTCCAATCTGCGTGAAGTGAAAGGGCTTTGCTAATGTGTTGTGCCATTTAAACAACATTCACTGAATGTCACAACCAAACTTCTTGTCAAAGCAGTTTATTTGACGCCTTTGTCAAAATCTGAGCACTTAACCCCATACTGTTTTGCCTTCTTAGGAATGCAGGTACTGGAATGGAATGGCATCCCCTTGACTGGGAAAACTTATGAAGAAGTCCAGAGCATTATTATTCAACAGAGTGGGGAAGCAGAAATATGTGTAAGACTGTGAGTTTTTCCCCATCTTTCTGTTTCCATTTTTTTTGGCTTTTCATGGCTTTTTTTTATTTAATTTACAGTTGTTAAGGTGGAACCTTTGTTAGCACGAAGCATCAATGTAATAATTAGCAAGAGTTCACTGTGAGTGTGGAAGGTCTGTTTGTTCTTTTTTTCTTTCTAAAGTCAAGGAAAGATAAGTGGAGGCAGATGTTAGTAATTATGCTTTTATAAACACTGATATCTCCATTGTTAGGCCACAATCTCCTCTCATTGGCGCACATACAATTCACTGAATTTACTGGGGTTAGAAAAAGATGGTGATTTAGCACTAACTTGAATTTTACTGAAATCTGTGTCCTTTAGATGAAAGTCATTTAAGCATCATGAGAAATGTATAAACTTGCATTCAGTCCATTAAAGATTTCACCTTAAAAGAACCTTTTCTTCTCAGCTCTTTAACAGCGTTGCAAATACGTATCAGCTAAGAAGGGGCCATGCTTGGGAGCTGCTTTCTGTCATGAACCACTATTCATTTATCTACTTAATACAATAATGAGGGTATGAAGAAAGAGTTTCTTTTGTCTCAGGCTTCTTATCACTTTCTTTAGGGACCTGAACATGCTCTCGGACTCTGAGAATCCCCAGCACCTGGAGCTGCACGAGCCAGTAAAGGCAGGTGAGTGACAAGCTGTTGCTTTGGTGTTATACGACTGGATAGCAGCTGAAAATGGGATGTAAGATAAGCTAGGATAATGGCATTGTAAACTCAGGTGTTACATCCCAACTCTTGCCATGGGCAGAAAGGGGATCACACCTTATATAGAAAGCCAAGCATTTATTGTTAGTTATTATCATTAGCCCAGTTCATAGAATCATAGAATCAGAATCATAGAACCATAGAATCATTTTGGTTGGAAAGGACCTTTAAAATCATCAAGTCCAACTGTTAACCTAACACTGCCAAGTTACCACTAAACCGTGTCCCTCAGCACTACATCTACATGTCGTTCAATCCATACTGACACAGTCTGCACTATCTAATTAATACAAAGGAAATCTCAATAACAATACTACAGCTAACATTTGTCACCCAGGGAAAACTTCCTGCTAGCTACCCCTTCATCTATACATGCCACAAAAACCTGTGGCATAATGGTCCCCCTCCGGCAGCAACTTCTCTGGGTCCTGCAGGCAGAGCTTTCACTTCGGGGGCACTGCAGCAAGTCAGCAGTGTCCCAGGAGGAGTGTGATGTTTGTGGTGAGAGTTTTTGACTCCTCCTTGCTGGGAGGTGGATGATATTGATGATTTCTTCCTGTTCGCTTCAGGATCTGCTTGGGGCCTTTTTTGTCTGTTTTCTAGCACATTTCATGCCTTGCTCTTTCCTCACCAGTCAGCAGCTCTGCATTGTCTATGATGTGAGTGGATATCATACACTTTGCATGTGATAGATTCTTGTTCTTTGTTCTTTCCTGTACCCCTAAAATGGATTTTGCCCAGCTCCCAAGTTTGCATTAGCATCAGTAACTGACCAGCGAGCTGCTGGTAGCCCTGGGACCTCAGCTGTCGTCCTGTGCCCAAACCTTGCAGCACTCTGCTGTCACCCCAGGCCTGTGCTCCTATAAGCTGCATCATTAATCTGGAGTCAGAAATACTTCAGTCTACACAGTGCAATTCCTGTTGTGCCTTTATAAATCAAAATTATTAAGGATGGACGTTAAACTGCACAATTATACAAGGTGAAGCATAACAGACGAATTAAGGTCATAGCCATACGCTCATCAGACAGTTGCTATTGCAGCCAGACAAGCTAAAAGAAAGCTCCTAGCAATGTGGAGCAAGTCCAAATAAAACACAAGTCCTAAGGCCTATGTTAGCTTAATACAAGGCTTGTGGCCCGTTATTAGTGATGAAAATACAATATTTACTAAGATACAGGGCTGCAATAGGAAGTACTTTGTGTGAAGTTTTGTTATGTGACTTGTAAAATGTCAGCGCTTTTGGGGGGATTCCCTTCTGTTCAGTCCATACCATGACTGCAGGCTGCAGTTGTGGTATTAGTTGTATCTAATCTAACTTTGAACCAGCCTCCACAATCTGACTAGTAATGCAGCCCTTCAGCAAGCTCAGTGCAGATTAAGAGTGTTGCACTCAGCATCTCATGGGTCCATTCTGAGTTCTGTGGTTTTGTGGCTGCTCTTTTATCAATCAGTACACGTTACCTGGATTAAATCCTCCATTTTCTGACCGTGTAACTCGTTCCCATCTATTAATATACTTACCATCAAGCTACCTTTTGTTGAAAGTGGATGTTATTGGTATTAATTGAAAGCGAACACTGAGTATGACAGAGCTTTGAGGCAGAGCTAACCAAAATTTTTTTCTTAGTGAGCAGATCAAAAATACCAAAGGCATTCACAGACACTGAAATTGGGGTTTGAAAGGATAGAAGCTAGAATAAACAATATTTTTTATTAATGGAGAAGACTCAAAATGAGAAAAAAAAAAAAACAGAAATAAAAGTAAATTCACCCATTTTTGCAGGCATGCATCCTCCTAGTCTAGCAATCTTCTGAGTTGGAACGACTCTGCAGTCCCCTCTGGCCACCAAGCCAAGTCTTTATTGCCATCACCTCTGAGGTTTTGCAGACTGTTTGTGCTTTGGAAAGGAACAATCTCCATTCCTTCTAAAAAGAAAAACCAAATACAGCCTAGCAGGCAGGATAAGGCTAATGTATTGCCTTAAACCTCTCATACTTCTGAGATCCCGGGAAGCAAGCTGAGCCTAGTATCCTTTTAACTCTACTCTCTTTAAGGCACATATGAAACTTACTTGACCCCGTTTCTCTATTAAATGGAGGACACCATCTACAAAGGGTAAAATCTCCCCCCGTATTCCCGGGCAGCAGGGAGAGCAATCAGACTCCTACCACAGATGCCTCACATTGGTGTGTATAATAAGGAAATATGAATCAGGGTTTTTACTCTTCATTTGTTTTCATTTTATTCTGCTTTGATTAATTTTCAGTGCTAAAGTTTTGAGCTCTTTTTATTTTTGTATAAATTATCTCAGGAGCAGAATTCAGTTTTATTGAATGTCTAGTTGATTAAAAGAAAAAAAAGTTGAGATTAAAGCTTGTTATAACAAAGTGCAGGTACTTGGTGAAACTGGACCAGTTCCAAACAGTGAAAGTGAGCGCAGGCCAGTCTTTAAAACTGTAATTTGCTCCAGTATGATTCAGCATGATGAGCAAGACCTATTTTTCTTCAGCTGGAGAATAACCTTCTCAGAAAGCTTGTGAGATGAGTAACACTAGTTGATAGAGCATTGAGTAGAAAGATTGTAATTGGAATGTTGATGTTGGGAGGGAGACATCTATTTTTTATAGGTTGCCTTTTGCATCTTCAAAGTATGCAAGCAGATGGTATGAAAAGTTGTAAAGATCATTATCCTGTCCCTGGACCACAGCAAGATGGGTTTGAATGTGCTAGCAATTATCAATACAAAGCTCTCTTGCTTTAATCCAGTAGATAAAGCGAAGTCCCCAGGGGTTGATCCCAAGCAGCTGGCTGCAGAGCTCCAAAAGGTTTCTCTACAGCAGTCGCCTCTAGTTGCTTCCTCAGGAGTGGAAAAAGGATCTCACATTCATTCTGGAACCACTTCTGCTGCCTCCAGTGCTGTTCCCAGCCCTGGTCAGCCTGGTTCTCCCTCAGTAAGCAAAAAGCGGCATAGCAGCAAGGTAAGAAACTTCGCAGTTATGCGGCAATAACATTTTGATGACAAGAAGAAACTGCCTATTTATCTTCTTTAGTGCAGCAAGAAATCACAGCACATATTGATGAATTCATTTCTGTGACAGTGATGAGTATTACTGTTAAGATATAGAATTTGAACACAAGGAAAGGAGATTATGTGATTTATCCAAGGTCATAAAAGATTGGGCTCTCTCTGAAAATAGATTACTTGAATTTAATATTATTGTTTTTAAACAAAATAATTGCCCTTTTCATTCTTTGTTGCTGTTGAATTTTAAGTGCATCCTACATAATGGTGAGGTACTAGTTCAACAGAAGAAGCTGATATCGCTAAGACCATAATTTCCCTCTCTGTACTAAGCTACTGTTGGAAGTTTGCAAGCTATGAATACTCGTAGCAATCTTAAGTATTTCTCTGAAAGCCAGGGAAAGAATGAAAATTAAATTTACCATCAAAGTGTGTTTTGTCATTAGCTAATTCCTGTGAACTTGTTGAGCATAATTTCTCATTTTCTTTGCCACACCTTGTCCATTTCTCAGCTGAACTTCTTTTTCCTTGTGCACCCACCTGCACACCTGGAAAAGGCAGAGTGGGAATTTAGTAGCATTTTTTCACAGTTGAAACTGGAAACTAGATCATAAAGTCACCTGTCACATTTTTGCATTTTGTGTCAAAAAAGTTAACACCTGAAGTGAAAAGCAGTCCTGCACGGACTGCATTTGCTTGAGCAATTTGCAAGACAGCTAAAGCTGATTGCTATCCTGAATACCCAGCTCCTCACTGGTTTGCTATTGAAAGCAAAGCTTCACATTGCCAACAAGATGCTTTCTAGGTATTTATTTCTCTGTATCTTTATTCATTCTTGGGACCGTCAGGTTCCTATGGCGTTATTGTTATGCTTGTATTTTTGTGCTGTTGAAGCTATGACTGTGATGTGAACTACAAATGCGTTAGGTACTGTACAAACGAAAACCAGCAATTGGTGCCTGCTCATTTCAGATAGCTCTTCAGTCTGCTTACATGACTTTCATGTGAGAGGAAACACAAAAATCTCTTTCATCCAGCAGTTTAGCAAAAACTGTAAATATATTTATTGATCAGTTAGTTTTGGATACTAATTCTGTCTTGCCACGATTCCCATAGACGTTTTATGAACTAATTCAGGCCTATGATGCACAAGTTAAATCCGTATATCGAGATTTACTGCAGGTAACTTCAGGGATCTGGCAGAATCGCCTAATTGTCAGGTGAATAGTTGGTTTCATTACACTTTACACTGGATGTTGTGTACACTACATATGAACTAGTTTGCCATGTGCTTTATGTTTACCAGTGAGAATAATGCACTTCTGAAGTACAATTCGTGCGACTGGATGAAAGCTGCCTTTGAGGTGCCTGCACCGCACGGAAAGGAGAGGGCAGGGCTCTTAGTGCGGATGTCGCTATCTACGCTGGTTAGATGAATCACTCTCCTAAATTTACTGCATAGTGTATGGAGAGCCATAAATCCTTGATGTGCAGTGTATCCTGCAGACATGCCTCTCTCTGTCCACATGAGAAGACTGGGTTCCCAGCTTTGGCACTGTATCAGGTCGCCTAAAGTTAGATGCATAAATTTCATTTCCTGCTTCACAGAGGATTCAGTAATCTTCTATGAAAATTCAGCTGGAGGCTTACAAAGATGAAACAAAAAAGTTATTAAAACTAATGCCTTTATGTAGGGGATGCAAAAGTCAAAACTAACCAGGTAAATATTTAAAACGTTCTTTGCTTATTTCTGAAAATCACGTTGAGAGGCATTTCTTCCATAACAACCGTAGCTCTTGTTGACTTGTATAGTTTCTGCTCATTGACTGCAGGCCAAGTTTATAACGGTGCTGAGCTCTTTTAGAAGAGAAAGCTACTGCTCATCCTTTCTGGAACAGCTCTCTGCCTTGGGCTGACAGCGTTTCTAGGCAGGCTGCAGCCTTGCCAAAGTATCATGACAGACTAAATATCCAAACTGCCTAGATCTTGTTTTTGTTGCTGTTCTTATTTTTAGCAAGTAAAATATTTTTTTTAAGCTTTTTGTATAGAACATAGACTCCAGAAATGTTGTAGGAGTCTCTTTGATATTCTGCAGTGCCGATTCTCTCATATTTGATGCCTTGTCCCAGTACTACACTACAGTGCGTAGCATCAGAGCCTGACCTTACCAAGTTTCACATCATGGTAATGACAACCTTCTCCAGCAGGTGTGGTGGCATTACCAAGCACGAGCTCTTACACAGGGTGCAGGCAGCAATGAAATTAGATGAGCCATCACCTTTGGGAGCCTGGAGCTGACTATATCCTGTGCAGACCTGTTTCTTTTGTAATGTTAATGTATGATCATTCTACGGGGGGCAGATTACATCCAGGATATAAATGCCCTATAGAAACATTTAGTTGTCTTTGTATCGTGAAGAATGGGTTGTTTTTCTAAATCCTCAGATTCTTTAGCTCCTGGAGAAGTCATCAGTGAAATGCTTTTCCTTCATTTCAAATTAACCCTCACTGAGGCCCTGATAAAGAAAGATACTTATTTGCATCCCTGCCTTTCAGTCCAGATCCAACTTCAAAGCTGGCCCAGCTCTGAGCTGGGGATTGGACCAGATGACCTTGAGAGGTCTCTTTCAGCTGAAATTATTCATGTTTCTTTGAAATATTGGGGTAGTCCTTCATGGTCAGTTTTAAATCAGCCGACATCAGAGGGAAAACAAAATACTTAATATGCTGAATCACAGCCTTGTAAATGAATACAGAGATTTAAGAATTATATCAAAACATAAAAATGCACTTTTTTTTTTTTTTTTTTTTTTAAAGAGGGAAAAAAAAACACAAA